>CANSNZ010000063.1:5840000-6220000 GCA_947646795.1 Beta lomatogona
TATAAGACCTTTATGTTGTGATTTAGAAACTAAGTGTTAACTAGATTGTGCAATAATCAACAATAATCAAGAAGAATTGAGAAATTGATACAACAACCAAGTAATGCAAAGAGGAATGAAAATAAGAAAGAACACACCAAGATTAACGTGGGAAACCCGAGCTCCGGGAGAAAAACCCACAAACTTGCACTATGGAATCAATGGAGAATCAATGATGAACATACAATCTCTCACAAACTCACTCTCTCTCCTAAAACCCTAGAAAAGATGAGACTCCAAGTTTGAACAATGAGATATGTGTGCTACCTCTCTAAAACCAGAAAATAGGGTATTTATACTCCTAGAACTAAAAGCAATCCAACGGCCACGATTTAAACTTAAATCGCGAGACACGTGCATAAAACTGGGTTAGCCCGCCCGACCCAAAGCCGCCCGCTCGGGCAAAGTGCTTGCCCGCCCGGGGAATATTTTATGCAAGTTCCTGCCTTCAATCTGCCAAAAACCGCACGCCCGAGCCAAAAAGAGCCCGTCCGGGCCACCCCTGCTGCCTGCCCGGGCCACCTGCTGCCCGCCCGGGCTGCTGGGTCTGCAGCTGCTCCGTGCTCACCTCTTCTCCCTCCTTGATCTTGCTTGCTTCACCATCTCCAACTAAACCCCAACACTTTGTTTGTGTGTTTATGACACTTGTTATTTAAAAACCAACCATTGTTGATGTGTTTAAGACAACTGTTATTTATAAATCAACCCATGTTTTTGTGTGTAAAATCATACTTACTGTCAAAAAGTACAACTGCATCTCTGAAAAAAAAAAGTAAATAAATAGTTTTATATTAAACCCTCCAACTATTTTTATTATGCACTTTGGTCCTTGCTAGTGATTTTGAAACCACTAGTGGCAAGTGTTTTATCACTCCTCAGTAAAAGATTTGACAATTGGTCTTGTAAGAGACCTCCTAATTTTAACATAAAATTAAGCACGACCCAAGCCCAATATTAAGAAGAGAACATGTCACATATTTTAATATAGTGACTTGTTTAATCTATTTAGGGACAAGGTTAATCTATTTCGTGACCAGGTTAATCTATTAAGTAGTGACATTCTTAATCCATTCAGTGGCTAGTTTAATTCATTTAGTGACTAGTTTAATCTGTTCGTTAAGATTACCGAGTTATTTTTTAAAAATTATTTGTTGTAGTTCGATAATCAAGAAAAAAAAAGGAAGGAGAAGGGAAGGGATGACTAGGATAGTGTTGGGTTAGAGTGAAATGGAATGGACTTGTTAGAAAATTCACTCTTGGGTTCGTCTAATTTTATTTTAAAATTAGACCGCCTATTCTAATAATTTGTGAAGATTTGATGTAGCACATGTATGAATTTCGTTCCCAATGAAAGGACGAAACTTGGGAATTGGGATTATCTACTACTCCCTCCGTCCCAAAATATAGTTCCCATTTCCATTTTGGGTGTCCCAAAATATAGTTTTCATTTCCGTATTTAGTTCCACATTTTTCCGTAATTTGTCTAGAAAAACCGTGTCCCATTATTTATTTGCTTCTTGAATTTTGTTTTTTGCTTTGTTTATTTAACCCAAGTGTTACAATTAATGCTCTTTCACCAATTATTCTCCATTCTCTTTCCTAAAATCATCTTTTCTCATACAACATCTATTTAAATAAATAAAAAATCTTTACAATCACTCTTAGATTCTACTTGCATAAATTACCGTGAAAAAAGGGAAATGAGAACTATATTTTGGGACGGAGGGAGTAGTTTAACATAAAGTAGATTTAATAGTTTGGTATTTAGCTTTTTTTTTTTGGGCGTACCAATAGGATTATCTACTCATTTAGTTTGACATTGAAACTTGTCAACTTTAATACTTTTACGTACCTTCTGCAGTCAACGTTGAGAATAATAAATTAATAGTTTGACAAGGTTGACTTTTCTCCCTTCTCTGATATCCTCTTCGTAGTTCGTACATATAAGACCACCGACCTGTTTCTATTATTCAGCATTAACTATTAAGTGTCCACCTCTCTAGTCTCTCTTACCTTAAAAAAAGAGAACACTTGATAAAATATTATTCCTACTAGTTTGCTATATTCAATATAGTATCACAAATTCACAATTAATAACGATGGAAAATACAAATGATAGTAACAACGGAAGACAGAGGAGGTACAATCGAAACAGGTACAGGGGAGTTCGACAGAGGCCGTGGGGGAAATGGGCAGCTGAGATACGTGACCCACACCGGGCGGTCCGAGTGTGGCTCGGAACGTTCGACACCGCCGAGGATGCCGCCATAGAATACGATCGAGCTGCCGTCCGATTTCGGGGACCGCGCGCCAAGCTTAATTTCACCTTAGGTGACTATCTCCCACAACTTGAAGAATACAACAATAATCATAATAATCAAGATCGTCAGGGGATTGTAATTAATCAAGAATTAGAGCCTAGTAACTTTGTGCAGATAAATAATGTTGAGGAGCAGGAACTTGAGGATTGGGTGAACGACATGATTGATGATGCTCCTCTCTCGTTTCGCTATTAACATCACGTAGTAAGTAATTTGCATCGTTATTGTTAATTCGTTACTTTTTTATTAAGAAGTGATACATTAATGATTCAAAATTTTCAGGAGTTTTCTGTTGTTTTTATATTAAAGAGATAGGAATGGAGAGCGGTAAGATTGCATATAAAAGAATACTTTTTTTAATAAGGGGGTGATCTGATATTCTGATTTGTGGTGTCACATATCATGGCCAAAACTAGTCAGCTCTGTTTTATATAAAAAAATGAGATTAATTAGGTGTCATAAGCGTCATATTGGACTTGAATTCAGATTCATTTCATCATTTGGAGTTGAGGCTGTTGAGCTGATGACAGTTTGTGATTCTTTTATTACAACAAGTATATAGAAATCTAGTGTAAGTTGTTCCATGTTTGGATACTTTTTTGTTTGTTTCGGTTTTTATGTTTGGATACTAAATTGAACTATTATATTATTGTTCAAAATTACACAATTCACCACTCGCCCTGGTCACCTCCTCACCTATTTGGATTAGTAGTAGTCAGGGGCGGATCTAGCGTGGGTTCAGTGGGTTCAACTGAACCCACAAATTTTGGAAAAAAAACAAGGAAAAATTTTGGAAAAAAAAAGTAGCTTAAATGAAAGGAAGCGCGTAACAATGAAGATAGATCAACAACAGCTCAGTGATTCCGCGTGTGTAATTTAAGAAATCTCCCAGCCCTTACGCGTCACGGGTTCGTGCCTTCTCGGCCCTTTATTTTTTTGAATCTGGTTTTCTTTTCCCTCCAATAACTTAGACCCTTTCTCAGACCAGTTTCTCTAATTCTCTCTCCTCTCTTCTCACTTTTCACAAACCAAAAGCCTAGGGTTTAACTCTCAAAACTGAAAACACTAGTACACTACTCCACTCGACAAAGGCACGACTAGGCTCTCTCCTCTCGCACTCCGACAACAGGTGGCGCGCCAGCCGTCGGCCGCGGCGTACTCGCACCAACGCATTTCTCATTTCTCCTCTTCTGTCTTATCTAGCCTCTACTCGAATTTATTTAGGTAATTTCTTTGCTTAAACTTTCATTTACCAATTCATTTAGTAATCAAGTAATGCTTGTATAGTTGGTTATTTACAAATTAAATTATTAGAATGCTTGGATGAATTGTAATTATTGATTGCCATGAGATTAATTGAGACTCTCAAGTTTGAAGTTTCAACTTTGTTGGGTGAATTTGCTATTGTTATTGAAGTTTAATTTGGATTTTGGGTAATGGTTATTATTGGTTTTTATTGAATTATTCATCACTAGACATTAGAGATTTAGAGTATAATTTAGTGATGTCAAATTGTCAATTGCCAAGAAAGTTGTTTAATTTTAAGTAATTTGTGAAGGAAGGATGAAAAGTTTGGAACTGTTTTTCTTCTTGTAATTTAAGAACTTATTCTCGTATTTATCAGTTGTAATTCCGAACTTGAAATGATGTATTTTATTTTTAAGCAATTTAAATTGGTCTTTTTTTCCTGTTTAACGTCTCATTAATTCCGAACACACGTGGGTGAAATCCTGGATACACCACTGGTAGTAGTCACTAGTCATAGGCTACTGCAAATTTTGAAGTCCCACTAGTACAAAATTGACGATTTGCGTCGGATGCGAGGCGGCCATTTGCATCGGACATGGGTCCGATGGCACAGCTCTCGACGCAAATCAGGATACATGATCTGCGTCGGACAAGCATGCGACGCAGAATGCTCACCATTTGCGTCGGACCCCGACCACCACGCGAAGCAAATAGATCTTGGTTAATTGCTAGCTGCTGTGGATGCAGGGCTGGACCATTTGCGTCGCATGTTGCTCCATATGCGACGCAAATGATACACATCTGCGTCGCACATTGAGCAACATGCGACGCAGATGGTAGCCCCATGCAGCCACAGCGCCAGCAGCCCCTGCTACCATCTGCGTCGCATGTTGCTCAAAGTGCGACGCAGATGTGTCTAATTTGCGTCGCATATGGAGCAACATGCAACGCAAATGATGATTTTTGGGGTTTTTTTTTTTTGCATATACAAAACCTTAAACTTCAAAACTAAACGAACATTATATTGATAATTCGGCAGAGTCTCCTTTGTAATTTGGACAACCCAAGAAATCGTTGGGAGAATTTTGCATATATACCAAGGCTTGTTCCAGTACATCTCAAAGCAACCAATATTGCAATCAATTGCAATCAGGCAATCAACAAAATATTGTTCAACCTATAAATACATATACTAAGTAGTTAGTTTGCAGCCGCTACAAAGTATTTTGCAAAAAGTTCTCTAAGTTCATCGATTTCAGTTGCGGAGTATGGCTGAGGACTTGGTGGAAAATCCTAGAAATATATTAAATTAGTTAATATACTTTAAAGTTCTATAAGTATAAATAACGAATTTACGACATACATATACCTCCTGTAAATTATCTAAATCATAGTGCATGCGGACGATTTCAAGCATGTTTTTCATCACGAAATAGCCGCATTCTGCTCCTCCCGATTGTTGAGCACACTACACCAAATTTAAGATATATATTAGAATCGAAAATAAAATCCTAAATAGAATTATAAAATGTGTATGAAATACAAAACATAAGAGTTTTACCGGGATCGTTATCCAAGACAATTTAGTTCCTTTATTGAATCCTTCAAGGCGCGTGAAACTTGTATATGCACTAAGTATAGAAATTTTGTAACAATTAATTACTATAAACATTTGTAAATTATTTAAAATATCATAAAATACATGTAAATTAATTAACATGTATAACAACTATGAACTTACGTATTCAGTGGCACTTTGATAGCTAATTTTCTTTCTCTCTGTAGCGAATCAAATATATATACCGCTTTCTTAGATAGACAAATGACAAGAAGAATCCAATGTTGCCTAAGGCATGAAACAAAATGTGATGTTCATATAACCGCAAGTTCATATAGATAAAACAAAGAAAAGATTAGTTTAACTAACATACTTTTGAATATACGGACAAAGGATGAAACGCATAGTTTGATTCGCTTTCATTGTACTTGCCATGTAGTTGATCACGACATCTGGTTCATTGCGTATCATGGTCGCCGAAATCATACTTGGACACATGAAACCAATAGTACCATCTGGTTCAGACTCCTCTTCCAAATACCTACACTCCAAATACTTATACTTAGAAGAAACAATAAAAATAAATATCAATGTTAATTAGTTTAGAGTTTGAGAATTCTCACATCATAAATATATGCAAAATGGATACATTAAGCCATGTCCCCGTGAGAAATTGAAGAACATCTTGTCGCGAGAGAATGATCATCTGATCACTATCATAGTTGAAGACGGTACCCTTCATAACTTGCATATTAAAAGGCTCATTTGAGGGCCGGTTGCAAAATAAGCGGTGCATATCCTTAACAATATCATCCATATCCTCCAGTGATAAGTCAATAAAAGGATCTATGTACCTATGTGCAGACTCATCGGTGCAAAGATCACTACCAACTAATTTTTTTTTTCTTCTTCTTCATCGTACCTCCCTCAGGCAAATGTTCCTAATTCAATTCGACTTCTTTTTAATTCATACTATAATGTATATAGATTATTTCATATATCAATCAAGCTTACGTAGTATATAAATCAAGATATTAAACATAAGTTACCTGATTATCTGAGACTATGAATACCAACTCTTTCGGCCATTCCATGAATGAACCCTCAGCATGACTGAGTTTCACGATGTATGGCGTAGGTAGTGGAACTGGAGCATCTGCGTAGTCCGGAAAGAAATTATCAACACTCACTTTCACGGCCGTAGGATGTGATGATGACCCCAGTTGTGGATGAACGGTACCCTCAGCTACAATGATCGGCCCCGAGACATCCGCTAATGGCAAACGACATGGAACTTGACTCTTAACATCCAAGGAGAACACAATGTCATTAATTAAGTGTTTTAGAAGCATAATATTATAATCTTAGAAGATATAAAATAAACTTATACCTGCAAGTTCACAAATGGATCATTGCCCTCCGAGTGATAGCTACTAGGATCAACTGGAGTGTGAGGACTTCGAACCGGCGCATCTTCCCTTGTTTGATTTGGTGCTTGAAGACCTAATTGCGCCGCAAAAGCCATCAACCTTTCTTGAACTATTGCATCTATCTTCGAGTTCATCTCTTGCATCATTTGTTCTCTAACTCTTTGGCTCACTCTAGCCTCGAACTCCTGCATCTCCTCATCATCCACGCCCTTACCCTTTCGAGCAGTACTACTCCGATCAGGATCTCCCCAAACAGATGTAATCCCAATGCTACGCCCAGCTGTTAACACACGCCCATGACAATCTTTCCTCTGTAAAGCACGTGATATAGCATCATCCATCCGACCTGGAACAAACTCTCCTTCCTTTTCTTTCCTTTCCAATCATCCTGCGTCCAATTAAAAGAATTCATATGATTAGTAGAATACAAGTAATTAGACAAGAAAATATCATAAAATTTGAAAAATGCTTACAATGGACTCTTTTATCTTTTGTGTTTCTTCATTAGGGAAGAAAATATTTTATTCCTTATCTTCGTTCAATCTCGCGAGAAGCCATGGCAAAGTTCGATCCGGCAAGGAGGAAAAAACAAAAGATGTGGATGAGTCAACAGATGATGCTGTAGATGATGAAGGGATATACCCTTTTCTTTTCCAAACAGGATTCATCTATGCATATGACTTGTGACCCAGAAAATGAGGATGAATGTTGGCAGCCTGGGACTTTCTTGCCTTTTCACTTTTAGCCTAATATAAAAACAAGTAAATAGTCAATATTCACAACATAAAAAATTGATTATAACTTATTATGTGATTGTAACGTACATATAATATACCTTAAACTCATCAGAGCTACATTTTGTCACAAATTGCTTCCAAATCTCTTCCGTAATGAAAGGATAGAGCACATACGGTTGCTTATCGTTGTTAGGCCCCCTTCCTCGTTTTTGTGATCCATCAACTCACCAAATTTGACTTGAAATCCCTCCACCGCTTATCACAAGTAGTCAACACATCTCGTTTCTTCCTCTCATCCTCAACTATTCCAAACTCTCTCTTCAATTTAAAAAATAATATACGATTAGTAACTAATAAACAAGATCTCAATTAAATTAAAAAAATGACTTTTAAAATACATGGGTTACTTACTTTAGCATCTTCCCATAAACTATTTTTAAGGCCTAGTGGAACATCATCCCAACTATCGTACAAAATAGACACTTTGCTTCTACTGATTTCACCGCAATGTGTCTTGTACGCACCAACATGCTCCCCAATCGGACGCATCAACTCATCCAACTGAAGTACTCTTTGAACCCCGGGTATGGAACGAATCCCTTTTGTAGGACCTCTAGCCTTACTCACTCTTTTCTTCCTACTACCTCCATCAGTAATCTCGGCCTTAGAACGTGGCTGTCGATCATCTGATGCATCATGCATTATCTCATCTTCCATCACTACACCTGAAACCAAATACAAATACCAACCAAAGACATGTTAGATACATAAATGAAGTACTTCAAAATTCTGTTAACAAAGCATAAAGTATATAAATTTGAAGATTATAAACAATTGTAGTTGCAATAATATTACATAAATTACCTATTAATCAGTTTTTTCTTTGACAACGTAAAATCCCTCATTATGGTCTTGACGAATGTAATTTGGGTCCAAATCTTCCCCTAATGTACTTGGAATGAATACCGACGAAGTAATAACTTCATTCAATTGTGCATCGTATTATTCTTCATCGTGTACATCATCAATACCAAGTATTCTCCTTTTTCCTTCAATGACAACAGACCATTTCGAATCGACAGGGTCAACCATGTAGAAAACTTGTTTTGCTTGTGATGCCAATATGAAACTATCTTCATGATGCCCTAACCGGTTGAAATTCACTAATGTAAAAAATCCATGTTCATCCTTCTTTAAACCACGACGAATATCAACCCACTTGCATCGGAAAAGCGGAATTTTGAAGTCAACGTAATCAAGTTCTAATATCTCTTCAATGAACCTGTAGTAAGACTTCATTGTCTCAACAATTGTTCTATCCCTTCTACTTGTATACTCTGATGACAAAGCCCCTAACATAACACCACTGTTTTGCATCGTGGATTTGTCATCTTGCCGTTTCGTGTAAATGAATAACCATTGATGTCATACCCTTCATAGGAAAGAACTTGCATCTTTGACCCATATGCCAACCATCTCAACGTATCCGATACTTCATTTTTTGGGTCAGATAATTGGTTCATAACTCGTTATTTAAACCAATCAACGAACGAATGATTATGCTCAATCACCAACTCACGTTTATTCTTCAATGGATACTGAACACTAAGAACAGTCATGTGTTCATCTAAGTAAGGATGAACTTGTTTCAGATTTTCTAACACTAAATATTATGCTTTTGTTTTCAACTCTCCATCAAGACACAATATTTTTTTACCAATGGTACCACAACCATCAAGTCTTCCTTCATGTCTAGATTTTGGCAATCCAATTGCTTGTGCATGTGCTAAATACTGACTTCTAAATACTGACTTACATATTCTGATACTTCCTCTGCAACTGTTCTTAGGACAATACTTGCTCCTGGTCTGGCTGGATTCATCACTTTGCCCTTCAAATTACCCATATGTCTTTCGAAATGCCACATATACCTCATACAAACGGGCCCACAAAGTTTAATTTCTCGGACAAGATGAATTATCAAATGAGGCATGATGTCAAAGAACTATGGTGGGAAGTACATTTCAAAGCGACACATCGTCTCTATTACATCAGCTTGCAAGTTATCTAGAGTGTTAGGATCAATCACCTTGCTAGAGATAGTTCTGAAGAAGAAACACATCTTTGTTATCGTGTATCTTACTTGGGAAGACAAAATTCCTCGTATTGCAACTGATAATAAATGCTGCATCAAGATATGACAATCATGAGATTTCAAATCAACGAGTTTCAAGTCCTTCAGTAAGACAAGGTTTCGAAAATTTGACGAGTATCCAGCAGGGACCTCTAACCTATACAGAGACTCACAAAAACTCGTTTTCTCCTTCTTAGAGAAAGTGTAGCAAGCTGGTGGAAGATAATAGCATTATCCTCGCTCCTGAGGTGCTAGTTCTGGTCTGCCCATTTCAGCCATGTCTTTCCTAGCTTTAACTCCATCATTTGTCTTCCCGGGCATATTCAACAATGTGCCGACAATGGCATCACAAATATTTTTCTCAATATGCATTAGATCAAGACAATGTCTGACTTCTAAACATTCCCGATATGGGAGGTCCCAGAACTTAGACCTTTCTTATATAAGTTCTTTGGGACACTTTTAAAGGGCTTACCAAACACTGTTTCAATATCCTTTACCCGCCTAGAAACCTGTTTTCCACGTAAAGGTACAGGGACTTCTCTCATCTCCACTTTTCCGTTGATCAACTTTTTCTTCTTACGAAATGGATGATCTAAAGGAAGCCATGTACGATAATGCAGGTATACATTCTTCCCACAATGATGTAACCGCTCATCAATCATATCCTCATCACAAATAGGGCATGCCTTTGCTCTTTTAACTGTATACCCGGACAAATTCCCATATGCCGGGAAATCATTAATCGTGCAAAATATCATGGCACGTAATGTGAATTCAGTTTTCGCATGCGCATCGAACATCAAAACACCTTCATCCCACAACAATTTCAGATCTTGAATGAGTGGGTCAAGATACACATCTATGTCGTTTCCGAGTTGCTTAGGACCCGAGATAAGAAGCGATAGCAGAATAAACTTACGCTTCATACATAACCAGGGGGGCAAATTATAAATGGTCAGTAGAACCGACCAAGTGCTATGCTGGGTACCTAGGGTGCCAAATGGGTTCATCCCATCCGTACAAAGTCCAAGCCTAAGATTTCGAGGTTCTTTACCAAAACTGGAAAACTTTCGGTCGATATTTCTCCATTGCGGAGAATCGGCCGGATGTCTAAGCATCCCATCTTTCTTCCTCTCATCCGCATGCCACCTTAATAGTTTAGCATTATTTTCATCCGAAAATAAACGCCTAAATCTCGGAATAATTGGAAGATGCCAAAGAACTTTCGCCGGAGTTTCTTTCTTTCTCACCCCTTCATCATCCTCCTTTGTCTTGTACCGAGACTCTCCACACCTTGGACACTCACCCAAATCCTTGTACTCATTTCGATACAGCACACAATCATTTTGACATGCATGTATCTTCTCATATTCCATACCTAATGGACACAACAATTTCTTTGCCTCATTGGTAGAGTTGGGAATTTCATTCCCATCAGGTAGCAATTCTTGTAAAAAAGTGAACTCACTTAGACTTTTATCTGTCCAACTATGCTTCGATTTTATATTGAACAATGTATGGATGCCAGAAAGTTTAGTGAAATTCTTACACCTCGGATACATAGGTTTGTCCGCTGCACTTAAAATATTATCATACATATTCGGACGATCGGTTCCTTCATCCTCCAAATTGTGCAACATCTCATTTACCCTATCATTCTCATCATCCACCCTATAATTATCATTATTATCCTCTCCTTTTTCGATATCAACCTCAACCTCATCATCAATGTGATCAACATTCAAATCATTACAAAAACTAGTGGAGCTCATACCCTGATCATAAAACTCTCCATGCCATGTCCACCTAGTATAGTTGCTCTTAAACCCACGACGAATCAAATGATCCTTAATTTGATCCACATCACGATACCCCCTAGAGTTATTGCAATCACAACAAGGACACAAGACTAATTTTGACCCATTCTGCGATTGATGTTCTAATGCAACCCTGATAAATTCATCAACCCCTTGTAGAAATGTCGCCGAAATTCGATTACCATACATCCAGGTTTGATCCATATTCATACACTAGAGACACCAAACAAGAACACAATATATCGATCACATCATTCAAAGTGTCTTATCAAATGCAGTCATGAACATTTGGGTCCTTATCACTCCAACCTAACCCATCCTTGAGTTTCTCATCTCACTAGTGAATGAATGTTTGGTTTTCAATTCTAAGAAAAATCCGGTAGCACTTCCCTACAATTCTCCAAGTACACGATGAAGATAGTAGGTAAACTATCAACATATGTACCCAGAGAACGCTTAGGGAAATGAGCTAAATATTTTTTAGAATCGAAAGCCAAACATTCATTCACATCCTAAGTGAGATAAGAAACTCAAAGACAGTCCCAAACCGGGGACTATTCAAGACTTACTCCTAATGAGTAAGCCTCGAACGAGTATCTAGGCAAATGATGCACACATTGCAATTAAACAGCACAAACCAATCCATTCCTTAGAATTCCCTCCCCACCCCATTAAGGTATGTCCATATAGGTTTGGTCGTAATTCAACATATATTTTCTCAATCACATAATAACCAAACAATTCACATATACTTTCCTAATCATATAACCAAACAAATCCACAAATCCAAACTAATGGTTACATTAACGTACATCAAAAAATAACAAAAGGTATAATACATACCTCTGCTCTCAAGGAGCAGTGAAGACAAGCACAACGACGTGAGCTTCGAGAACTGACAAACCGACGAGCACTAAGGTGGCAATTGAAGTACAATGTAAAGGAATGACATAAGTTTCAAATTCTAAAGTGAGCATTCAAGAATTCTAACTCATAATCGAAACATATAATTCTAAAGTGAGCATTCAAGAATTCTAACTCATAATCGAAACACATAATTCTAAAGTGAGTATTCAAGAAACACATGCAAGAAATTGATTCAATACAAAACATAATGAATATAAGGAAGTATTTTAGAACACTACACAAACTATACAAATTCATAAGCTACAAACATCCTAAATTCAATCTCAAAATTATTTCACACATGTTTATCATGATTTCAATTCTAATTTTAACCCCTTAACAAAAATTAGAACTAAAATTATTCAAAGCAAGCCCTAAAAAAATTAAGAGAACTTGAAAATACATGATTAATGTAAATTAATACAAAAAAAAAAAAAACAAGAATTACATACATTGCCGGAAGTCAGTCCGCAGCGGCGGCGGCGGGCCGGTCTAAGCGGCGGCAAGTGAGAGAGAAAGAGAGTGAGTTCGGACGTGCGAGAAAATCGAGTGAAAGAGAGAGTGTTGGATGAGACTCCTTTCAAGTGAACGTTAGTGGCACCGGCGGCGAGAAGACGACAAGTTTCGCCGGCGAAGTGGGGCGGAGAAGCACCGAGAATGAGAGAGAGAAAGTGCGGAACCTACCGAGAATGAGAGAGAGAAAGTGCGAAACTGAAACCATCGGAGAAGCAACGTCGCCGGCGAGTGTGAAGGAGCGCCGGCGAGGGTGAGGGAGCGCCGGCGAGAGTGTGAGGGGGAAGGGTCGTTTGCAGGTGAGAGAGAAGAGAGAATGGGTTCGGTTTTTTTTTTCGTGTAACTTAGGGCTCCAAAACAAAATAATGACGTTGGGTTGGGTAGCAGTGCTGCTGAGAGAAAATTGGGGGAGTAGTTTGCGTTGGATGGGCCTAGGGGTCCGACGCAAATAACCCTTTGCAACGCACCTAAGGCAAGTGCGACGCAGATAGTGAGATAGTGTGAATTTTTGGATGAAGAGATTTGCGTCGTATGGCCTAAGGGTCCGGCGCAAATACCACTTTTGCATCGCACACCAACAAGGTGCGACGCATATAGCTCGTATCGAATTCTTTGTACCCATATAGCTCGTATCGAATTCTTTGTACCCATATTGTGCGTTGCACTCTTCACTGCATGCGACGCAAATTATGTTTTTGCGTCGTTTTGCCTTTCATGCGACGCACTTGGGGGGGACGCAAATCGTCTTTTTCTACTAGTGTCCCTTCATGGCTTCACCGTGTTTAGTTGAGTCTAGACTTGTTTATTTGGCAGGTCGAGTTAAAACTCTGCAAGTCAATAGAGTGAGAAATGATTAGAGATCACCTTCTATGGATCAAAATAGCAAGTTGGTCAATAGAGTTAGGAGAGAGTGGTGAGGGCGGAGAGCACAATATAATTAGCACAAAAACTAATTCTCCTTGTTTTTTTCGTCATATTAACAATATGTTTAACTGTATATTGACCGTGTCTAATAGAAGCATGGGCGGATCTAGCGTGGGTTCAGTGGGTTCAAGTGAACCCACACTAGATCCGTGAAAAAAACTAAAAAAAGGCAAACAGGTATAAGGGATATTAATATATTATTTCTTTTACACATCTTTGGCACAGTCTCTACCTTTTATTAATAAAAGTTACCCAACTTTCTCTCTCCTCTAATAAAAAATACTCCACCAACTCCTATCACATCTACTTTTTAAATAAAATAACATTTGATAATCACACTACAACTTATCACCTTAAACTACGTGTCCCAACAAGTGTTCAGATCTTTTTGGGACGGAGGGAGTATTATTATTATTATTATTATTATTATTATTATTATTATTATTATTATTATTATTATTATTATTATTATTATTATTATTATTATTATTGTTATTGTTATTACTATTATTAGTATTACTTTATACGATTACTATTACTATTACTATTAATACTGCTACTATTTACTAGTATCTTTGAGAAGGATTATTATTATTGTCGTTGTTGTACTTATTAATTATAAATATTGGTAATTATTTTTAATGTCGTTGCTATTATTATAAGTGTCATTGATATCACTATTTCAATCTATTTGTGTTTAAGAAGAAGAATGTTATTTTGGCATTTGTACGTGTTTTTTTTATATTTGTTCTAATTAACAATTTTAATATGCGATGTTCTTTTTGATGTTGTACATGTAAAGAACATGATAATAGTATATGATGTTTATTTTTTTAACAATTTTGACAGAATAATATAAAATATATGTTACTGGTTTATATAAAACATGAGTAGCAAAGGATAACCTAATTAATGGTGTTGGCATCACCTTCAAATTTTCCCCTACACGGGATTTCAACTTATCTTTAAAAACCAAGTTTATATAGAACAGGACAACGATATAAGAAGAATATTTAACAATTTTGTTTAAGATCATATGATTATATATATTTATAGATTTATTTATAACGAGAAAAGAACAATTGATTGATATAACAAAAAACATGTTGTTAGTTAAATCCAAACATGTCATCAATATGAAAATAACATCTATCTTTTAATTTTTTTTTGAGGAGACATCTATCTTTTATTTTTATCTTGTCTTATTTTAATAGATTTTGTATGCTCATTCAATATATATATTATATATATATATATATATATATATATATATATATATATATATATATATATATATATATATATATTTATTATCATTATATGTTCTTTCATTACTACCTAAATTCTTATTATAAACGAACCTTAGACATGAACAATATGTTCTTTTTACCATAAACAATATGTTTTTTAACCTAAAATATGTGCTCTTTTATTTTAATTGTATGTTCATATACTATGTGTTCTTTTTAAAAAAATAATAATTATGCTATTATTATTATTATTGTGATTGTTATTGTTATTGTTATTGTTATTGTTATTATTATTAAAAGTTGTGCATAGTAATAAAATGATAGTAATAGTAATACTAGTAATGAAATACAAAGTAATAATAATATTAGTAATAATATATTTTATAAAAGATAAGTTCATATCAGATCAGATAAGTTTAGATCAGTAAAAATAAGGTGAACTAAACATAGCCTTAAAAGTTTCATTTTTATTGGGTCACTTACATTTTTTTTTTCTTTAAAAAAAATAAATTAAACATTTAATATTGCATGGTTTAATGTGTAGAGAAGTTCAACGGGTAAAAGATTCCACTTTGTCATTAATAAGCTAAAATTATGAAGATATTTTGGAAATTAAATTATTTTCATGAGGATATTTTAGGCATAATTATTGATTGAAAATATAAATAAGACTTATATTTTGAGACACTTTATAAGAAAACATGAGTTATATTATGAGATAGAGGGAGTATTATTTGAATGTTGGATAGCAAAGCAAACACAAGAAGTCCGATTATAGAAGTCAGTATTTTTGAGTTTTGACCATGTTTTTATAGAAGTTTGTTCTCTAGTGTGGGGTGGACCATGTAACCCGTGTGTGAAAGGTGTGGACCTTTTATGTCTTCTCTCAGAGTCTCAGTTCTCTGTTTCTCCCTCACTTGCCAGTTGGCACTTCATATATAAACGCAGTCACCTGTAAATTCAGTGCCCAAAATCATCAAAAAATTAATAAAATAATAACAATAATGGAAGCAGCAAAACCTGAAAGACCAGATTGTTGGCCGTTGAGTTTTGATGAAGAGATGAATATCTTGGTAACAGTTTTGAAGCACGTGATATCTGGTATTAAACCACGTGATGATTTTGATGGGTCCCAGTTTGTAGAAGAAGCTATAAGAAATCATCAGAATTTATCCACTTGTTCTCCTTTAGCTTCTGCCACGACTTCAATACTCCCGCCAAATTATGAAAATACAAATACTATTAGTAGCAACGGAAAGAAGAGGAAGAGGAAGTATAAGAAGAACATATACAGGGGAATACGGCAAAGGCCATCGGGGAAATGGGCAGCTGAGATTAGGGACCCACACCGGGCGGTCCGAGTGTGGCTCGGAACGTTCCACACCGCCGAGGATGCCGCTAGGGAGTATGATCGAGCTGCTGTCCGATTTCGGGGCCCACGTGCTAAGCTTAATTTCCCCCTCTCTAATTACCTCCCACAAATTCAAGAGCAGCAAAAACAAAATGAACATCAAGAGGTTGATAATAATAATTATGTTGATAAACAAGAGCAGCAACAACAGCAACAGAGTATAAATGAAGTGAATAATGAGAATGTAATTAGTAGTAATCAAGAGGCAGAGAGTTTTGTGCAGATCACTGATGGTGAGGAGCTAGACCATTGGGTTAACGGCTTGATCGACGATACCCTTCCTTCGTTTATTTAAATTAACTTCCAGAAGAACTAGGTTTTAATAATACATTGAAGTCTGCAATTAATTTTCATTGCAATTGATCCTGATTATATTTCTGGACTTTCGTTTCCTTTAGCTTGTTGATTTCTTACACCACCAACGAGTCTGTGGACTGTGAGATAAAGTTCAACATATGCCTTTTTGAAATGCTTATTCAAAACCAGAAATTAACTTAACCAACCAAGGAAAATTTCTACTGTTAACATGCAAATAGTAATGTAAAAAGTTGAATAATTCATATTCACCAATGCCTAATAAGTCTATATCTAATAACTTGCCACTTTCAATGAGATAGAAAGAGAAACCTTCTATGGCAAAAAGTGGATCGGATCCCCTTTTATTAAATCTGCTTCTCATAAGTCTCTCCCACATAGTGAAGTAATTTATTTGTCCGAATGAAATAGATGTTAAAGAAGAAGAGGAAACAGAAAATCCGGAGACATCCAATGTCGGTGATGATGTTATGGAGGTTGATGTTGAGGAGCATTCTGTTGTTGCTCAGTATGATGATCATTACACTCCTTGTGGTCCTTAGACTCAGGTCCGTCAACGAAATTTAGTAATATCGAATTTCATTACATAATAATCATGTGTCTCTGAAGCATTTTGTATTGGCTGTTAGGATGTAAAGGTTTTTCCCTTGACTGTTAATTGTGTATAGAGTATTTGTTTTTAAAGGATTTTTTATATTTTGTTGTTGGAGTTTTGTTACCCTGATTAATCGACCCTGTATGGGTATAGCCCAAGTACGTTAGCGGACCCCCATGAAGAGTCCGCGAACATGACGACGGACACGAATATTGTAAGTGTCACCTAGCGCTCTAACAAGTTAATTCATTAACGTGGTCCGACAACGTTGGCGGTCGCCCAACAAGACAAAATAAGGGAATCTTCCCAAGTGTCAGGTGCATCACAACCATACACGTGTAAAAGGATTACGCACCCTGTCAGAGGAATAGTACTTTTATAAATACCCCACTAGTACTATTTGGCAGGTACATTCTCTCACACTCATAATTCTTATCTCTCTCTCTCTCTCTCTACTTTCTCTCTCTAAAGTGGGCCACGTACTGACTTGAGCGTCGGAGGGGTTTCCTCGCATTCCCCCCGAGGGTAGTTCACATTTGCTCCCTGTGCAGCTATTCCCAGAGACGACAACCCTAAATCTTTGGTGGACTAACCAAGACCGCCAACCGTTTCATTACCGAAACAACTTGGCGTTAGAAGGAGGGCACCTCCCGTCTCTGCAAAGCAATCATGGACAAAACCGGAAACTCGAGTCGCGGTCCACTAGGGTTGAAAGTTGGCCAAGGGTCTTCTCAACCTGTCATAACCGGACCTGTCGGTACACCACCGTTTCACATTAACGTTCCCGAGGACGATAACAACCATCATACTCCTGAGAATAATGTAACTCAGGTAAACCCTGGTGGCGTCCCTTTCAATTTGGCTCAGTTGAGTCAATTTTCTCCGGATCAACTGTAAAACGTGGCATCATTCATCCAAATGTTACAAGGCACTCCTCAGCCTAATAACACTACTGCTCTAACACGAAAGGCGTTCAGCACCGTAAACGATCACTGGCTATGGCCGGTAGAAACGTTGACGGTACGCCAGTAAGCCGGATGCGTACGCTAATGCAAGAAGAACGCCAGATGGAAAAACAAATTGATGACCCGGAGTACGAGGAAGTCGACTTGGAAACTGAGGATCTAAACAACTCAGAGGATGAATATCAAAGTCAGACCCGCCGAGAGTACATCACCCAGGGTGCTAGTAACTATTCAGCGGGCAGACACCTGTTAATTAAGCCCCGAATGTCTCCCTTTACTCCAGAAGTCTTAAATCACCCCATGCCCAGAATCAAGATGTCGTCCTGCAAATACGACGACAGTTCTGACCCAGATGACCATGTTGCAGCATATGAGGGGCACATGTACTTATACACACAGGCGGACGCCATCTGGTGTAAGGTGTTTCCGTCTACCCTGACTGGGATTGCTCAGACTTGGTTCAAGAGTTTGAAGCCATGTATTATCTCCAGTTTCTCCCAGTTGGCTTCCACATTTAGCACTCATTTTGTAAGTAATAGGCGCCGTGAGCGCACGACTGGTGAACTGCTCTCTGTTAAGCAAGGAGAAACAGAAAGTCTTCGCGATTTCATTGGACGGTTTAACGTGGAAGCAGTCTCCATTCCGGGACTTCAGCAGGACGTGGCCGTTTTAGCCTTAATGACGGGGTTGAGGGAGGGGTCGGCATTCAGAAGTTACTTGGGCCGCAAAACCTTCACGTCCTTAGGCCCTATTCTGGGAAAAGCGAATGATTTCATAAGAGGCGAAAAGTTTGATAAGGCTGCAAGCAATCAGCACCGCGAGCCAGAAAAGAATAAAGAGGAGAAGCAAAGGAAAGACAAAGGTCGTGAAAGTGATCGTGGCCGAGACGAGAGAAGGCAAGAATCTAATGTGGTCAAAAGAGGAAGTGACCGCGAGAGGCATGACCGGGAGAAGGGAGATCGCAAAGAGAAGTTTGAAGCATACACTCAGCTCACCACCTCTAGGAGTCAGATATACTTGATGAATAAAGATAGTGATAAATGGCAGCGTCCAAAACAAATGTTCCATAAAAACCGCGACAAGAGCAAGTGGTGTGATTTTCATGGCGATCACGGGCACTTGACGGAAGATTGTCGGCATCTGAAGGATAACTTGGAGGATTTGGTAAGAAGGGACTATTTCAGTCAGTATAAAGCTCAGACTAAGGATGGAGACTTGATAAAATCAGCCAACCGGAATGTTCAGTCGCGGATCAGTGAAATCCATGTTATCAGTGGCGGCCCGATTCATGGAGGCAGTGTGAACGGAGCAAAGGCAAGCTTGAAAGAGTTCAGGCATCAAGTCAACTTCAACGAAAGTATGCAATGGAGAAGACCGCCAGTAATGCCCGCTATGTCTTTTACTGTAGAAGACGCGAAACATGTTGTTTACCCCCATGACGACCCTCTAGTGGTCACACTAAAAGTATCAAACTGTCTGGTCCACAGAATTCTGGTAGATGGAGGAAGTTCGGCAAATATATTATATCTTTCAACCTTTGAGAAGCTGATGATTGGCCGAGAGCATCTGAAGCCCATCCGTTACCCAGTTATTGGTTTCACAGGGGCGTCAGTAATTCCTGAAGGCTTGATAACCTTACCGGTCAAAGTGGGAGAAGATGAGAGCGCCAGAGATGTGATGACGGAATTTTTGGTGGTTGACGTGCCAGGAGCTTATAACGCAATTATTGGGCGCCCTTTCATTCATGGCGTCCAAGGAGTTGTGTCAACATACCATCTTACCATGCTGTACGTTTCTAATCTGGGGACGACAACGAAGTTGAGGGGAAATCAAGAGATGGCGAAATCATGCTACCTAACAGCACTGAAGCAGCCGGCAAGGAGAATGCCGGTAGAAGAATTGAATCCGCCATCTCGGAAACAAAAGCGATCGCAGAAGAGAGCTCAGGCAGGCAAAGCAGAATCCGATAAAGGAGATGAAGAGATGATGGAAATTTCAATGGAGGAACTGGAGTCTAGGCCTGATGATACGCCAAGACCCAAACCGGAGGGAGAAACAAAGGAGGAGATGTTAGGAGAAGATCCAGCAACGACAATTGCTGTCGGAACGGACATAGACCCAAAGGTCAGAGTCAACCTGGTGGCTCTCCTAAAAGAAAATGCAGATGTATTCGCGTTCTCAGCAGATGAGATGCCGGGAATAGACCCAGCCGTGATGGTACATCGTTTAAACGTTGACAGCACTATCCGCCCTATCAAGCAAAAGAAGAGAAGCTTCTCCACTGAAAAGAACAAGGCCATAAAGGAATAAGTTGATAAGCTGCTGGCGGCTGATTTCATTGAGCCATGCGATTACCCAGAATGGTTGGCAAATGTGGTCATGGTGAAAAAAGCTAACGGCCAGTGGAGGATGTGTGTCGACTTCACGGACCTTAATAAAGCCTGCACAAAGGACTGCTATCCGTTACCAAGAATTGACTAGCTAGTAGACTCTACTAGCGGTCACGCACTGCTCAGCTTTATGGATGCGTTCTCGGGCTATCACCAGATTAGTTTGCTGGAGGCTGACAGAAAGAAGGCAGCATTCATCACGGACTGTGGCGTACACAACTATAAAGCAATGCCGTTTGGGCTTCGTAATGCAGGAGCAACCTATCAAAAGCTGGTCGACAAGGTATTTGCGGATCAGAGGGGGAGAAACATCGAGGCATGTGGACGACTCCATCGTCAAAAGTAAAACTGATCGAGAACACCTGGCCGACTTGGAAGAAACTTTCAGAACGTTGAGAAAGTATAAGATGAAGCTCAATCCAAAGAAATGTGTCTTTGGGGTAAGGGCAGGGAAGTTTTTGGGCTTTTTGGTAAGCAAAAGGGGGATTGACGCGAATCCAGACAAAGTTCAAGCCATTGTCGACCTACCTGAACCAAAGAGCGTCAAGGATATTCAGAGGCTGACAGGAAGAATGGCGGACCTCACTCGATTCATCTCAAAATCGGCAGACAAAGCCTTGCCCTTCTTTGCACTGCTAAGGGGAAATAAGAAGTTCGAGTGGGGAGAGGAGCAAAGAAAAACATTCTTGGCGGTGAAGGAGCACTTGAAAAGCCTACCCACCATTACAAGGCCAGAGACAGGGGACGTATTACAGTTGTATATCTCGGCTTCGTCGAAAAAAATCGCGGCCGTGTTATTGGTGGAAAAGGAGAAGAGACAGCGGCCAATATACTTCTTCAGCCACATCCTTAACGGGCCAGAGAGCCGTTATCAGCTGGTTGAGAAGATGGCTTTGGCCGTGATAATTGCCGCCAGGAAACTCAGGCCATACTGCGACTGTCATTCCATTCAAGTTCTAACCAATCAGCCGCTAGAAAAAGCGTTGCAAAAGATGGATAGTTCCGGCCGCTTGCTGAAATGGGCCGTTGAGCTATCAGAATACGATATACAGTATAAGCCCAGGACCGCTATCAAAGCTCAGGCTCTGGCAGACTTTATTGTGGAAGCCTCATATGAGGAGGAAGGAGAGCAAAAAGAAGTATGGCTACTGGAAGTTGATGGATCGTCCGCTGTTAGCGGATCCGGAGCAGGTATAGTTATAATTAGCCTCGAAGGAAATTCATACCAGTACGCCATCAAATTCGCATTCCCGGCGTCAAACAACGAAGCAGAATATGAAGCTGCAATTGTCGGCCTGAGAATGTGTTTGGCGGCGGGAGCTAAGGATGTACTCTTGAAAACAGACTCACAATTGGTTAGTGGTCAGATAAGAGGAGAATTTGAAGTCAGAGCGGCCAATATGCTGAAGTATGTGGAGAAGGCTAAGGAATTAATAGCGCAATTGAATCAATTTGATTCAAGCAATCCCTAGAGCCGAGAACACGAGAGCAGATGCATTGTCCAAATTAGCAAGTTCAGATTCATTTAGCATCGAAAGAACCGTCACGGTGGACATCTTGAAGGAAAAGACGGAACAAATTGTGACTGTTAACAACATAAACCAGCAAGGGGAGTGGTTTAGTGAGCTGGTGGCGTATAAGCTGACTGGGACGCTTTCCAATGATCCTGTGTCCGCTAAGAAACTGAAGCGACAAGCCAGCTGGTACGTCATATATCAGAATGAGCTATACAAGAAATCATTCAGTCTACCTCTGCATAAGTGTGCAACCGCATGGGAATCTGCGAAGATTATGGAAGAAATACATGAAGGTATTTGCGGCAATCACATTGGCGGTAAAGCCCTAGCATTGAAAGCACTAAGAGCAGGATTCTATTGTCCGAGTATGCTGACGGATGCCCAGGTTTATGTTAAGAGGTGCGACAAGTGCCAGAGATATGCCCCCGTCATCAATAGGCCAGCAAATGATTTGCAGCCTATCCTGTGCCCAATTCCGTTCGCCCAGTGAGGAATGGACATCCTGGGACCATTCACCATAGCAACTGGAGGGAGGAGATTCTTAATAGTGGGCATTGACTACTTTACAAAGTGGATAGAGGCAGAGCCGACAACAAAAATCAAGGTAAATCAGGTTAAGAAATTCATCTGGCAGAACATTATGACAAGATTTGGGATTCCCGCTGCTATCGTCTTCGACCATGGCGTTCAATTTGATTGTCGACCCATACAAGCTTTTCTAACAGAGTTTCGCGTGAAGTTTGCATACTCAGTCGTTTGCCATCCCCAGAGCAACGGACAAGCAGAGGCCGTGAACAAACAAATCTTAAATGTCTTGAAGAAAAAGCTAGATGAATTCAAGGGAGGATAGGCTGATATGGTGCCGGCAGTGCTATGGTCAAATAGAACAACAGAGAAAGAAGCGACAGGGGAGAGCCCATTCAAGTTGGCCTACGGTACAGGGGCGGTGTTATCGGTAGAGGTGGGGTTACCCTCTTATCGGATAAAACACCAGAACCTCCAGAAGAATGACCAAGCACTCAGGGAAAGCCTAGACTTCTTGCCAGAGCAGCCGCTTACAAAGATAGAATCAACAAGGCTTACAATAAGAAGGTCATGGAAAGGCCGTTAGATGTTGGCGATCTGGTTCTTCGCAGAACAGCAGCTACTGGCAAGGCTCATACTGAAGGGAAGCTAACTGCTAACTGGGAAGGTCCTTATGTCATAGCTAAGAAGATTGCTCCCGGCTCTTTCATTCTAAAAAGTATGGATGACAAGGAGCTTAGAAATTGCTGGAATGCTAGCGTCCTAAAGAAATACTATGTTTGATTCCCCAAGTGTAATATGCCGAGAGCCACCCTTTTTGCATAAATAATACTACCTCCGTCCCAGAATAGTCTGAACACTTTCCTTTTATGTTTGTCCCAAATTAGTTTGAACTCTTCTTTTTTTGGCATGGTCCCACCATTAATATATTATTTCTTTTACACATCTTTGGCCCACACTCTATCTTTTATCAATAAAAAGTTACCTAAGTTTCTCTCTCCTCTAATAAAAAATACCCCACCAACTCCTATCACATCTACTTTTTAAATAAAATAACATTTGATAACCACACTACAACTTATCACCTTAAACTACGTGTCCCAACAAGTGTTCAGATCTTTATAGGACGGAGGGAGTACAAGCTTACGCCAACAAATTCATTGATTGTCTTATTATTCTCATGTATGCTAACCGACTATATGACAGGTCAATAAATTGAAAACTAAAGCCATATGACAGGCTCAAAGTGCGTAACGGTCATATGACAGACCCAACACATTACTAAAGCCATATGACAGGCTCAAAGTGCGTTAACGGTCATATGACAGACCTAGCACATTACTAAAGCCATATGACAGGCTTAAAAAGCGTTAACGGTCATATGACAGACCTAGCACATTACTAAAGCCATATGACAGGCCCAAGGTGCGTTAACGGTCATATGACAGACCTAGCACATTACTAAAGCCATATGACAGGTTTAAAATGCGTTAACGGTCATATGACAGACCTAGCACTAGAACGTAAGCCATATGACAGGCTTAAAATGCGTTAACGGTCATATGACAGACCTAACAAATTACTAAACCATATGACAGGCCCAAGGTGTGTTAACGGCCATATGACAGACCTAGCACATTACTAAAGCCATATGACAGGCTTAAAATGCGTTAACGGTTATATAGCGGACCTAGCACTAGAACGTAAGCCATATGGCAGACCCATGTGCATTAACGGCCATATAAAAGACCAAATGATAATTATCGCTGACAAATAAAAAGATTGGTGGATATACAACAATCTGATGATAATTAAAGCGACAGAAACGCAAGATATAAAGTACTTTCCCATAAAATAAAAGCTACTGGCTTGGCGGCCAACTACAGACAAAAAGAAGGCGGCCAAATAAAAGGCTTTTAGTTGGAATTGTACATATAAAATTAAGACGTTAGCGTTTACAAATGCCAACATGGGCCGAATAAAGTGTTTGTCAAAATATTCAAAATATTACAAGCTATAAACTATTAGAAGAACAGGAAGAGCTGAGAGAAGGCCGCCAAAAACTTCAAGAAGGGGGGGCAAAATTGTATATAGATCTTGCTGAGGGCCTCACGGTGGGCGCCAAATTGTTTATGCCGATTTTGTATTAAGTACGCAAAAGGTATGGGGGAGCCAACAACAAGAGCAATATACGTAAATGAAATACGAAATCAATAATGAACAATATGAATGTAAATGAACGAATAGAAAGACAAACAATTGTTGACGCGGAAAACCCAAAAGATGGGAAAAACCACGGGTGATTCTCCTGACCACCAATCCACTATATCGGTGCCGCCGTCAATGTCGGCGTTCAAGTACAATGAATATCAATACAATATTTGCAGAGTGTTAATGAGGGAGAGAGAGAGTACAACCACTTGTGAATACTGTGAATGCAGCAGAATGAATAAACAACTAAGTTACATCTACTATATATATATAAAACCTAAGTATTGTAGCCATTTGACAATTCCATAGAAATAGGACCCATCACAACTTCCTTGCAACTGATTCCTTCAATATCTCATATGGTTACTTTGATGACCCCACCAATCTTCTATCTTTTATATTTGATAACCAACACAACTTATCCATCCTCTTTTGAAATTCAGACTTGTACCGCCATGCAAATCGTGGGCCCAACAATTGCCCCTAATTGATACCACTTGTCAACCGCCTAGAGAATGGTGTCAATTACATAGCCCAATAACCGTCATTAATGCCCCAACTGCTCCTACTGCCTTGTATAAAAACACACGCCATCCTCACCTTTTCTCTCTCCTGTCACTTTCAACTTTTCACAAAAGCACTCTCTCTCTTGAAGAACCAAGAAATCCTTCGGCTTCTACCCTCGTCCGTTCTCCGGCGATTACCCAGGTAAATAATCTTCATCTTCTCACTTCAATTTCTTTGAAATTCTCACTCCCCTTCCATGGCCCCAAAAGATGCCGTTAAGGTTAGGAAAGTCCCCCAAACCCTCCGAAACTAGCAGCGAAGTAATTGTTATCAATGTCGGCATAATTGGGGGCCCTAGTGTACCCAACACTTTTGTAGAAGAAGAGTTGGATGATTTTTTAGAAAAAAGCGGGTTGCCCATTCGAGCAAAAGCTCGGATTCCCAAAGAAGAAGAATGATCCGACGACAGTCCCGCGGGTTGGGTGGTCTTTTATGAGTATCCCTTCAAAATTGGCCATAAGTTCCCCCTTTGCCCCCTTATGAGAGAACTTCTTGAAACCCTTAATGTGAGCCCAGGACAGATTATGCCTTTGGCTTGGAGGATTATTCATGTAATTGACATCTTGGCTAAGGGCATGAATATGAACTTTGGGTTGGTGGACTTAGTGTATGTATATGAGGTGAGAAAAGTCGAAAACACGAGGTATACTTTGTTTCTAAGGCCCGGACGTCTGTCACTAGTGGGTAATACGGGGGCCAACGATAGTTAGTGGAAGAAAAGGTATGTGTTTGTGGACAAAGTGTCGTTGGGGAAGGATTACACGTTTCTGTGCGACGGCTGGAATTCTGGAGGTATGAATCTAACCATTTTGTGAGTTCATGCTGGCTTGAGAATTTGACGCCGTCTAATTTTGTGATGTTTTGCAGAAGTTTTACCACTGACGTTAGAAGACAGCGACTATTCCCTCACCAAGGCCAATCGTCTTCTGAAGACTTACTCTACCGAGGAACGGGCGTTCAGGGCTTGCTTCCATTTGGTACCAGTTGACGCCGACGAGCATCCCAGAGACCCCGACGAGCCTTCCAACAACACTTCTCCTTCAATGGCTTCAGGTATGGCATATACGTAAACGCTGTCATCTTCTTCTTTATGTAATTCCATGCTCATATTGATGTGTTGTTATCAGAGAACACCAAATCCACCAAGAGCAAGTCTCCTGTGGCTGCCTTGACGGAGGTGGAGATGTTGGAGAGAACGTTGAAAAGAAAGAGAGCCCAGGCTAGCATGCCCGCTCCTGCTGCCGCTGTTGCTTATACTGCCAAATCTCCTGCCAGCGTCAAACCTGATGATGCTAATGCTGTCAAAGAATCGACGCCGACCGAGGAAGGAAACTTCAGTATTTCTCTCCCCAAGGGGTTTTTGGAGCACACTACCCCTAACATTTGGCCTGACGCCGAGAAATTAGCTTTCCCCGCGCCGCAAAGACGCCTCGCCAAGCTTCCAATTCATCAGGTCGCCGACGAAGGGTTGGCGCTACAGTTGCACGTAAGTTGTTTGCTTACTCATTAGTAATATTGCCCCTGTCTTTCATAACGTTAACTTGTGTTATTACCTTGAATAGGCCATCCAAAATTCTTTGGCCATCCGCAGTTCTGCTATCGTTCTGGACAAGGAGTGTAAAACCCTTCGAGAGAAATTGGAAAGATCTATTACTGCTCAGTCGGAGGCCGAGAAGGCGTTGAAAGTCAAGACCGCTGAAGTGGCGTCACTGCAAGAAGAAATGGGCGCCAAAGTCGTGGAGGCGGCGTCACTCAAAGAGACGTTGGACGTCCGTACTGCTGAGCTAGAAGCCGGGGTGACGGCGTTGCAAAAAGAGCTCATCGACGCTGCAAGCCTATATACTTGGAGGACCAAGGTGAGGTTGATGAAGTAGTTCATGGATGGCCAGACGGCGTCATGGACTCCGGAGGACGACGTCAAAATATTCCTTGTTGCTTATGGGTCTGATGCCGATCTTCTTCCTGACGGCGTTGCTGCAAGTGCCGAGACGACGGTGACGGCTGAGTCGACCCCTGGTGGTGAAAACAAAGATGCCATGGATACAAATTAGAAAGTGTTTTTCAATGTTTAGTTTTTTGCATGGTGCTGCGCCACCAACGTAGAACAATTTCCCTTTTATTTGATTGTGTTAGTGCTAGAACACTGATTTGGTTTCAAACAGTCGCAAGTTTTAGGTTGTGTTGCTTTTGACTTATTGCCGTGACGACAAATATCAATGTTATGTTGCTTCTTTGTGTGTTTAACTTGCTTCATGTAAGTGTATAATTTGTCAATGTTGTTGTGTGTATGTATGTATGTAGGTACCTTCAATGTTAGGAGCCGTTTGCAACATTAATTGTCATGAAGGGCTAAGTCGCTACTTCCAATTAAGTATGATTAGCTTGTTTGTATGTTGTATTGATGATTTCTTAAGGTGTGTGTTGCTTATTGTATGGTAGTCGTATTGCCTTTTACCTGGACGCCGTCGAGCTCTGGCACATTGATGTAAGTTGCCGCCGTCGTTGTGTGTGTCGGCGTCGAGTTATTGTGTGTTGTCCGATTGAAAGTATCCTCCATCGGTCGTCGATGTGTCCTTGTCTTACATGCCTGTCCTCGTGAACAAAGCTGAGATGGTCGTTGGCTTTACCAACGGCCCTCCGACGCTCAAGTCAGTATGTTGCTTAGGACAATGGTGCTTTTAAAGGACTAAAAATATGTCGAGGACAAAATGACATGAAAAACTGACATGAATTAAAAGAAACATGTTTCAACTAATTACTTACCTTGTGTCGGCGTCCCTTTTGTTGTCAACATAGCTTTAGAAATGATAAAGTTTCAGATGGACGACGTTCCAACTTCGTGGAACTTGTTTACCTTCCCTTGTACACAGCCTGTAGGCGTCGTTGCCTACCACTTTCTGTATGCGATATGGTCCTTCCCAAGCTGGTGCTAGTTTACCTGCATTAAGTTCTTTAGCGTTCTGGAATACTTCTCTAAGGACCCAGTCGTCACCTTGAATGCCTTTGCCTTAACGTTCTTGTTGAAACTTCGGGCCACTATCTGTTGTTGCGACGCCATTCGTACGAGCGCTGCCTCTCTTAACTCTTCGCTGGTAACGAGGTCGTGACTCATCTCCTCTTCGTTTCTTTCCGGCGTCAATAATCCATATCTCGCCGTCGGAATCTGTACCACTGGAGGTAAAACTGCTTCGCAGCCGTATACTAGTGAGAATAGCGTTTGCCCTGTCGCCGTCTTGGAGGTGGTTCTGTTCGCCCAAAGCCAATATACCTTTGGCTGCTTTCAAGCGTCGTTTGATAACTTTTATGATTGACTTGTTACTTGATTCAGCTTGTTCATTGGTTTGTGGATATCTCGGTGTCGCAGTACTTAGTTGTATATTCCACTTTGCCAGAAAGTTACGTGTAGGCGTACTGATGAATTGTGAGCCGTTGTCGCAAATTATCTCTGACGGGACGCCGAACCTGCAGATTATATTTCGCCATATAAAAGTAATAACTTCTTTGTCGCGTACCTGGGTGAATGAATCGGCCTCAATCCACTTGGAAAAATAGTCTGTCATCGCTAGCATGAACACCTCTTGCCCCGGCGCTTGAGGCAACTTGCAGACGATATCCATCCCCCACCTCATGAAGGGCCACGGGGTGATAGTTGGGTGTAGCTTCTCTGCCGGTTTATGAGACATGGTAGCGTGTCGCTGGCAGGCGTCACATTTTTTTGGCGTATTCAGTGGGGTCACGCCTTAATGTCGGCCAGTAGTACCCCATTCTCAAAGTTCTGTTGGATAAACTGCGTCCACGTGAATGGTTACCGCAACTTCCATCGTGCATTTCTTGAAGTACTTGCTTGCATTCGTCGTCATCAAGGCAACGTAAATAAGGCCCTGCAACGGACTTCCGAAAGAGTACGCCGTCAATCATAACATACATCGAAGATTTAAAGCGTACCTTTTCTAGCTTGTAGTCTGTCGTCTGGAAGGATGTCGTCTTTGAGATATGAGATGATCGACGCCTTCCAACTGGTGGACGGCGTCATCGTGATTTCGTTAATGTCGGCGTCGCTTACTGATCGGTCAATCGCTGGTGTCGCTAGGTGCACTATGGGTATATTCTTGAATCCTGATTTTCTTATGGCCGAGCCAATATTGGCCAATGCGTCTGCCTACGTATTTTGATCCCTTGGGATCTGATGAATGTTAAAGTTTGCAAAAGATTTTACCTTTGACTTGGCTGCCTCCAGGTATGCCGTCATTTTAGAGTCCTTGGCGGCGAATTCTCCTTTGATTTGGCTAACTATCAACAATGAGTCGTTGTATACTTCAATGTCGGTGGCTTGCAAATCTTTGGCTAAAGTCAACCCAGCTAATAATGCTTCATATTCCGCTTCATTGTTTGTGGCTTTGAAATCACAACTAATAGCTCGGGCTATAGTGTCCCCTTGTGGCGATTTCAGCAGTATACTTAATCCGGCGCCTCGAAAGTTCGAAGATCCATCTACATACAACACCCATTTAGTATTAATTGTGTTAACATCGAGCATACTTACCTCACTTTGTGCCGATGCCTCTAGTCGTGGGCTGAAGTCAGCCACAAAATCTGCCAAGGCTTGTGATTTTATCGCCGTTCGTGGCTGATACGTGATGTCATAACTACTAAGAGTAATGGCCCACTTGCTCATTCTTCCTGTCAATTCTGGGTGTCTCAAGATTGACCTAATAGGATAATTAGTCTTTACGTGTATGACATGTGCTTCGAAATAATGTTTCAATTTTTTAGAAGCAGTGACTAATGCCAAAACGAGCTTTTCTAAAGAGGAATACCTGGTTTCGGCGTCAACAAGGGATTTACTTACATAATAAATGTGCAGTTGGCCTGTTGAATCTTCCCTAGTCGAGACGGCACTGACTGATGATTCGCTGACAGCGACATAGAGTTGTAACGGCTAGTCTGCCGTCGGCTTGGATAATAAAGGTGGCGTCATCAGATATTGATGATATGGTTTTATATAGATATTTAGGTGCATTTAGGTTGCATTTCTAGTTCATATTAGATCATTTAGGTGCATATTTGCATGATTTACTCAAGTTTTGCTCTACTACTCCCCGTTTGCGTGTTTCGATGATTTCAGGTTATTTTGATGCAAATTGATTATGATTATCTAAGATCAAGCCTTTTAATCATTGAGGATGGAGATAGCTTGCACAAGGATCACAATGCATCCGTTTGGGACAATTTCGAGTTGGAATGAAGCAAAGAGTTAGTGAAACAAGTGCCAAAACTGACACTTGTTCACCATTTTGATCATAACTTTTGATACAAAATTGATAATCAAGAAATTCAAATTGGGTTGGAAACTAGACTTAAAGATCTTTCCAATGATAGGTCACACGCCCCAAACGGACTTCTGGTTTGAGAGATACAGCCTTCGCAAGTTGACGCAAAGTAGCAGTTTTCTCGCCCGATAGGATCGGGCGGCTTAGCCCGATCGGGCCCGAGAACAAATTGACCTGGTGGCGTTCTAGTGTTGAAAACAAGAGGAAAAGGATCTCGCCCGATTGGATCGGGCGATGGTCATTTTGGGCGCTGATGAGTTTATTGAGCCCGATTTGATCGGGCTGCCTTGGCCCGATCGGGCTTCTCTCCGCGCGCGTTCATTTAATGATTTCGGGCCACTTAGTATAAATAGGGAATTAAGAACTTTTAGTGGGGGATCTTTTTTTTATCTTTGTTTTAGCCCTTATTTTTCATAGTTTTCTCTAGAGAGTTATTCAAGAACTTTAGCTTTTTACTACTCTTCATTGTGATTCAAGATTGAACCTTTGGATTATTCGCAAGTTTAATATAGTTCATTAATTTGGTAATCTTCTTCCTTGTTCTCTTCATTATTATTTGCTTTCTCTATTGTTGATTAGATTAGTTTCTTAGTTATTTGCAATAGTTCAAAGCATGGATTTTTATATGAAATTTGTTATTGTTTTCTTAAGCATGAGTGAGTAGTTTTATTTCTAGGATTGTGGGGATCTATGTATGCAATGAGAGATTGATAGATTAGTATAGTTACCCCTATATTTCAATTGTTTCCTGTGATTGAATCGTTCATGCTAGATTTATGAATTAGGCCTGATTTGTATTTCTATTATCGCAATATTGAATCTGCTTCGAGAGGAGAGATTTAGTATAGGCTTTCAATCATTAGGCATAGTGATCCTTGACCATGCGAGAGCGGCTAGGTGATCTTTGAGGGAGGTGATGTTCGAGAGAAATTACATGTGCCCTAGATAAATTGATTTATTGGGTAGTTATTATTCGTCTCTGATTTCCTGAATTGTATGCATAGTGATCCATAGTCCTAGTTCTTTATTAACTGATTCATACCTTCATATTTAGTTCTATCATTTGCCTATTAGTTTAGTCACACACACACCCATTTTCAACTGATTTAGTTAGTATAATATTAGAATTCAGATACAATAGTATAACTTTCTCCATGTGGATTCGATCCTGACTTCCCTGACTACTTGTTAGTGGACCTTAGGTTATTTTTGATAAGGTGATACGACTTTGGCCTGTCAGATATTCCTTGAGTTCTTGCAATGCCTGTTCATGACGTTCGCTCCATTCAAAGCCCTTGTTCTTTTTCAGGATGTCGTAGAATAGCCTACACCTGTCGGAGGATTTGGAGATGAATCGATTCACGGCAGCGACACGTCCAGTAAGTTTCTGCACTTCTTTGATGTTTTTTGGGGATTGAATGTTGACGATGGCCCTTATCTGGTCAGGGCTAGCTTCTATGCCTCGTTGCATAACGATGTACCCTAGAAACTTTCCTACAGATACTCCAAAAGAACACTTAGTAGGATTAAGTTTCATTCCATACCTTCGAATAACGTCGAATGCTTGTTGTAAATGTGAGACGTGGTCACAAGCGGCCTTGGATTTCACCAACATATCATCGATGTACACCTCCATGGTGTCCCCTAGCTGGTCTTTGAACATGGCGTTGACAAAGCGTTGGTAGGTGGCGCCGGCATTCTTCAATCCAAACGGCATAACTTTGTATCAATAGATGCCGCAGTCGGTGACGAACGACGTCTTCTCCTGATCTTCTGGATGCATAAGTATTTGGTTGTACCCGGAGAAGGCATCCATGAACGTCAGTAGCTCATGTCCGGCAGTGGCGTCGACGAGGCCGTCGATGTGTGGCAATGGAAACGGATCTTTCGGACAAGCATTGTTGAGATTAGTGAAATCGATGCAAACTCGCCACTTTCCATTCTTTTTTCCTACAACAACGACGTTAGCTAGCCAATCGGGGTACTTGACTTCCATTACCTTGCCAGTGTCGATTAACTTTTGGACCTCGTCGTTGATTATCTGATTCCTTTCGGGAGCGAACTTACGTCTCTTCTGCTTTACTGGCTTATGATGTGGGTCGACGTTGAGTTTGTGTGTTATGACGTCAGGGTCAATACATGTTACATCTTCGTACGACCATGCAAAACTATCAGCGTTAGCTGTAAGAAATTCGATTACCTTTTCGCGAACGTCGGGGGCTAATGACGCTCCTATCTTCACTGTTTGATCTGGTTTGATGGCGTCAAGTATGATTTTGTCGACTTACTGTTCGTCAAAATCCTGCTCCACCAACGTCTGCATCTGTAATTGCTATGCTTCCATCTTGCGAGGTTTGAGGGATGTCTTGTAGCATTCTCGAGCTATCCGTCTGTCCCCTTTGATCTCCTGCACTCCCCACTTGGTAGGAAACTTCAAGGATTGGTGATACGAGGAGGGGACGACCTTCATGTTGTGGATCCAAGGTCTTCCCAGGATGACGTTGTAAGAGGATAGACAATCCACGACGTAGAACTTGGTGGGCATGTTTACTCCTTTGGCATAAGTGGGCAGCGTCACTTCGCCCATGGTATGTTTGGCTTCTCCACTTGACGCACTCGTTGTAAACACGTCAAAGATACCTAAACTACCCAATATAGGGCAAGTAAAGGGTCGAATCCACAAGGAAGTAGGGTTAAATCAAGAGTAATTAGCTTAACTCCAATGAGCTAAATCATTTTTTGGGTTTTTGAGTGTTTAACAATAATTCTAAAATCTAAATAAACTAAGAAATTTGTAAAATAAAAGAACAAGTAATAAGCAAAGGAGTTAAGACAAGGATAAAAGAAACTAGGGGATTAGGGGGGATTCACCAACACTCAATCCAAGAATCCAAAAACAAAGCCAAGGAGGAACAATTGGGGGATCACAAGGGGAAAATCACGGACATATGAACTCTAATTACTCTCTCGAGCTAATTAGAGCAGCTTGATTAGTCACTCATGACCTATTCTCATGGCATGAGCAACTAATCTAGCCAAATCAAGCACAACATGATTAATCAAGCTTCCCTAAACTAGAAAATACCTATTTTCATGGAAATTCTAATCTAGCAACCAAACTTAGTTTATTCCTAACTTCATCTTTCGATCCTTCACTAGGAATTCCGAATATGTAAGTTAAGTGGTGATCAAGCACCCAACAAACCAAGTAAAACAAGTTTGATCAACAAGTTCAACCCCAAAAGTTAACCCCCAACTTAGATCTAAGATCCAAAGAGTAAATGAAGGCTACATCCCTTCCCCTAGTAAGGAACTACTCACACATTATGGAAATAACACAAAACAAAGCTTGAAGTAACTTAATCACCATAACCATGGAGGAAAAGAGAAAAAAAATGCAAATAATCAACTAATAGTAAGATCTAAACAAACAAAGCATGAAATAAGCAAGAACAATGGAAGAGAAGAAGAAAAATAAACAAAAATTACCAACTTTAAGCTTCCATAAATGAAGAATGGAGATTCAAAAGCTTCAAACCTTCACTTTCTCTCTCCTAGGGTTTTTGTTCTAGAGTTTGGATACTAAAACAAGATTTAATCTCTCTCTAATCTCTAGTAATTCTCCTCTCCTTTCAAAATAAGAGGAGTCTCTCTTTTATAGTCACAAGAAATAAATCAGAAATTTACAAAACAGCCCCCGCATTAAGGTAAACAAAATCGCAAAATCGTTTCCGGAAAATGACCCGACCCGGGCGGGTGGTCTGACCCGAGCTCTCGAGTTGTCTGACCCGAGCCCTCGGGTCACATGACCCGGGCGGGTCTAAGTGTCAGGAATTCCCTTGGGTTCCAATCAGAAGTGACCTGGGCGGGTCTGTGAACCCGAGCACTCGGGTTGGATGACCCGAGCCCTCGGGTCTGCTGGAAGAAGCTGCTGCGTTGCTTGGCTGGGCTGACCCGGGCGGGTCCACACACCCGGGCCCTCGGGTCAGCCAATTCTTTTCCTTTTACTCTTCTTTCGAGCTCCTTGGTGCTCCATTTCTTCAACATTTTGCCTCGGGCTTCTGCATAGACCCTCCAAACGTGCTCGATTTCCTGAAATGTAAACAAACACCCAAAGAAAGAGAGCAAAGGAGGAAAAAATGTACAAAAAGAAAGAAAGTGAATGAACTTAGCCTAAATTAGCTTAAAAACTATCACAAAAACTATTAAAAACTAAGCATAATTCAAGCGTATAAACCAATCATCAAACTCCCCCAAGCTTGATCTTTGCTTGTCCTCAAGCAAAATAGATTAAAACACAAGTAGGAGAATGAAAACTTATTTGAAAGCAAAATGAAGAAGAAAGAGGAAGGAAAAGAAAATGAAAAGGGAAGGATAAAGAATTTACACTAACTCATTTTCGTAGTAATCACGATTGCATTTAGCACATGCAACAAGCTCTTTAAACCCCTAGATCGCTCTAAAGGGCGAGTGAGATCTCGCGAGGGTTTCCAAAGAGTTTTCAACCCACAACTCTAGTTTTCATCAACAATTTATTCAATCAAGTTCAAGAGTAATGCCCAAGTCAACTATCAATGAGATGGTTCACAAGCAAGGATGAAGAGCAACTTTTAAAACAACTAATTTCCAAGTGTACTCATAAGTTATGGGTAGAGAAAGCAACTAATCAAGATTGCAAAGGATACCTAATTAGACCTTTTACTCGCTTATTAGAGAACACCTAGCTATCCAAACGATTTAGAGCCCTTCAAGTGTTATAGAAGCACAAATTACTAGTCCACCATCCCTAGACACACAAACAAGCCTTAGACTCCCCTCTACTCAAAACTTTATAAAAATAGTATTAAGTGTGGGAGGCATCCACAAATTGACCTCTTTTATTGGAATTCTTCTATTCTTTTTGCTTTTCGTTTTTCTTCATTTTTTTTTCTTTTTTCATTTTTCACGCCTTTTTTGACTGTTTTTGGCTTTTTCTTTTTCCCTTATTATGGGAATTTTTGCTATACAAATAAGGAGTAACTACTCACTAAAGAGGAACATGAGAACTTGTGGCCTTTTGTACCACTTATTACAAACGAAAAGAAGTAAAAACTAAGCTTTTTGTAGAGTTTCGTTTGGGGACATGATAAGTATATCTAGGGACACTAGGGACCGCAAATTTGAAGCTAAATTTATTCAAGCATGAGCAACTTAGTCAAGATTCAAGACTAGACATTTAATTGAGCATTCATCAGTTTCATTTTGGTTGAATCTAATGCAATCAAGATTAATCACCTCCTAAAGCATCACAACCCAAGCTCACACTCTTCCAAAAGGAGCCTCTAAACATATACTCAAAATCCAAGCAAGGAATCCACATGTATCATCAACTAGCATCTTCCTTGGGCAAGGAAATCAAAACTTTATTCACAACTAAAATTTCTTTTTGTTTTTCCTTGTTTTTCAGATTTTTTTTTTTTATTTTTTTATTATTTATTTTTGCTCTTTTTCAAAAATAAGAAAAATGGAATCATGGTACACCACATATTGACAAGCATTGGCCCATTCACCAAGCTTAACCACAATCACAAACAACAATTCAATCAAAATAGCAACAAGGGCCTCCTAACGCCTACCCTATCAAGTAAAAACTACCCAAATCATGAAAATACCCCCCGAAGCTAAACCAAACACCGTCCTCGGTGTGAAAGGAAGAACAAGCGGGGAGGGGGGGTGGGAAGAGACCAACTCAAGGGTCAAGTTCCTCCTCCCCCTCATGGGGAGGCGGGGGTTGCATATAGGAGGGGTAGGGGGTGCCGGGAGGGACCATGCTATTATCATGAAAGAATTGCAAGATGGGAAAAACTCTCTCGCATCTCTTGTTGGAAGGTGGTTAGTCTTTGTTCAAAACTATCAAACCGCCTATCTATATGGGCATAAATAGGGGCATAGTCGGGAACATAAGTGGGATGGGGTTGGGGAGGAGGAGGGGGAGGGGCGGAAGAGGAGGAGGCAAGCTCATGGGGATCCCGCCTATGGTAGGTGCGGATCTCCGCGCCTTCCTCTGCGCCTTCCAAGATGAGATAGTTGACTTCTCCTGTTTTAATCTCGGTGATGCGGTGGTTTGGAAGTTGAATGGAAGACATTTTACCAATCTTCCAAGTAAAATGTATTCCAGTCACTGTAAACCAACGCGCATCTTGTAGGTGTTGTTGGTTTATTAGGGTCGGTCCTGGAACCTCGGGGGTCCTAGGGCGAACCCTAAGGTGTTCAGCAATGGCGGTAATTAAACCACCCACAACAATCGACCCACGACCGAGAGTTTTTGGGATCCCTACTATTTGGAGATGGCGGGCGAACATCAAGGGTATGTTCAACTTCTTCTTATTCCATAGGTAAGAACCTATGATCATAAGTTCCGACTGACTTACCTTTGAGTTATCCTTTCTCCCAAAGATAGTGTTCCCCAGAAACTTGCGGAAGTACCGGATAGCTGGTTGGTGTATGAGTGAGTCATTGGCATTTTTAGCTTCATAACTCTTTCCGTTACTCAACTTACTCCAACAATCATAAAGGTTGAAAGAAGGTGCGGGAGTGGTGCTCGATTCAATTTTTAAACCAAAAATTTCAGCAAAATCACCAATAGGCATAGAATGAGCAACATTCCCCAACCTAAATTTGAGAACGGCTTCGGCTCCAGTTGAGCACGCAAGCCGTTGCTCTCCGGTTATTTCCAAGGAGCTTAGGAATTCAAGTGTTAAGCATTTATAAGTTTTTTTTCTCATCAATAACACTTGTTTCATATTCAATCCGTCAGCTATATTATTTACATCCCCCCGAATCCCCCATAAAGACAACAAGGTCTCATCAACAAAACGAGTAGGGGCGAATTCCTTAGCCTTAAGGGCTTGGAATCGATTAAAATGTTCTAAGCCAACAAAAACAATAAAAGGAAACTCGGGATCATGAAACTCACCGGGGGCATCATTCCCCGAGACGTTTTCCCTTTGTGGTGGTTGGCTTGAGCTAGCTTGCCCCGCTTGTCTACTCCGCTTTGAAGTCCTCCTCTCCATGCTTCGAACTACTTGTTGCTCAAAAAAAAACAAAATCCCGTAACTTAGTGGTGAGGGTGGGAAAAAAGTGAAAATTTTTTTTGTTTGTTTTTCAGTTTTTTATGAGAGAAATGGAGGGGGAATGATGTTTTAGGAAGAATTTGTGAAGAGATTTGAGTGGAAAATGATGAATTTGAGAGTTGTGGTAAAATTTTTGAGGAAAGAGAAAATGATGAAAAATGGTGGAGATGGGGTTCTTGAAGGAGAAAAAATTGAAATTTGTAGAGGAAAGTTGATGAGGATGAAGATTTGTGAGGGATTTTAAGTTTTTGAGTGGTGAGTGAGTGATTTGAGAGAGAATTAGGAGGATAGGGTTTGGAGTTGAAGAGGGTTAGAGAGAGTTGAGAGGTTGAAGATGAAGGAGGAGTGAAGAAAAGAATGAAAGACTAAAAAAAAATTCGGCTAACTAGTATCCCGACCCGGGCGGGTAGAATGACCCGAGCCCTCGGGTCCGCACGAGCTTCAGCATTTTTTTTTTTTAAAACGCACACCCAACCCGGGCGGGTCTGTTGACCCGAGCCCTCGGGTCGAGTGACCCGGGCGGGTTTTTCTTGACCCAGGCGAGTCCAATTGTCAGGAACATCTTCGTTGGCTCCCATGAGCGACCCGGGCCCTCGGGTCAGCCTCATGGCTCTTTTTCTTCTTCTCTCCTTGCCTCTCTTTGCTCCAAGATTCCTCCCAAGCAATCCTAAGCATATCCAAATCACAAAATCACCATAACAAGTATTTCAAATGCCATAATAATATGTGATAATCCATTATTCCAAGTAAATCAAAACTAAAAGAAGAAAAAGAAATAGAAATAAGTGAGAAAAACGGGTTGCCTCCCGCTAAGCGCTTGTTTTAAGTCATTAGCTTGACTACCATAAATCTTCAATCATTAGGAGTGGAGTAATCCTCAAGTGCAATAGAGTAAGCTTCTTGAATTGGCGCACCATCATAGTATAGCTTGAGTCTTTGCCCGTTCACCTTGAAGCGCCCTTTTGCATCATTGCAAATCTCAACCGCACCATGTGGGGATACTTGATGCACGGTGAATGGACCACTCCACCTTGATTTGAGCTTGCCCGGAAATAACCTCAACCTCGAATTGAACAAAAGGACTTTGTCACCAACTTTGAAATCCCTTTTCATGATTCGTTGATCATGCCAAGCCTTTGTTCTCTCATTATACATCCGGGAGCTCTCATAGGCGTCCCTCCTAAGCTCCTCAAGCTCATGAACATCAAGCATCCTTCTTTCACCCGAAGCTTGAAGGTCAAAATTCAAAGCCTTGATGGCCCAATAAGCCTTGTGTTCCAATTCTACGGGCAAATGACACGATTTTCCATAAACAAGCTTGTAAGGTGTCATGCCAATAGGGGTTTTGTAGGCCGTGCGATAGGCCCACAATGCATCGTCCAACTTGGAAGACCAATCCTTTCGAGATCGATTTACCGTCTTCTCCAAAATGAGCTTGACCTCTCTATTAGATATCTCCGCTTGACCACTAGATTGAGGGTGGTAAGAGAGACCCATTTTGTGATGCACCCCATATTTGGCAAGAAGGGTCTTGAATGATTTCTTGGCAAAGTGCGATCCCCTATCACTAATGATGGCTCTTGGAACTCCGAAACGGGGGAAAATCACCTTCTTAAATAGCTTGACCACTACCTTGGCATCATTTGTAGGGGAAGCGATTGCTTCAACCCATTTAGAAACGTAATCAACCGCTACCAAGATGTAACGATTACCAAGGGAGGAGGGAAAAGGGCCCATGAAATCAATCCTTCAAACATCAAAAACCTCCAACTCCAAGATGCTTGTAAGGGGTAGTTCATGCCTTTTTGAGATATTGCCAACTCTTTGACACCGATCACAAGCCTTGACGAAGCCCCAAACATCCTTGAACATACTAGGCCAAAATAGACCACATTGTAAGATCTTTGCCATGGTCTTGTCGGCTCCCATATGACCACCACATGGGGATGAATGGCACATCCCTATTACATTCTCGATCTCATCATCCGGGAGACACCTCCGGTAAATACCATACACCCCTCTCTTGAACAAGTATGGGTCCTCCCATACATAGTGCTTGGCCTCATGCATGAACCTCCGCTTTTGTTGATAGTTAAGGTCATTCGGTATGACTCCACTAGCATGAAAATTAGCAAAATCCGCGAACCAAGGAGCATACATGGCCTTAATGGCATAAAGGAATTCATCTTGGAGAGAATCATTGATGGGAGGGTCCAAATCATGAGAATCATCAATAGGGAGGCGGGAGAGGTGGTCGGCAACCGAGTTTTCGGTGCCCTTCTTATCCTTGATCTCAATATCAAACTCTTGTAGGAGAAGGATCCACCTAATCAAACGCGGCTTGGCATCCTTCTTAGTCATGAGATACTTGATCGCTGCATGATTCGTGTACACCACCACTTTGGAGCACACAAGATATGACCGGAACACGTCAAAAGCAAACACGATTGCTAGGAGTTCCTTCTCCGTAGTGGCATAGTTCCTTTGAGCGGAATCAAGCGTCTTGCTTGCATAGTAGATCACATGTAGCTTCCCTTCTTTTCTTTGCCCTAAAACAGCTCCCACTGCGTTATCACTAGCATCACACATTAGTTCAAAAGGCAAGCTCCAATCCGGAGCTTGCACTATGGGAGCGGAAATTAGAGCCTTTTTTAGAGTTTCAAAGGCATGCATACAATCTTTGTCAAATTTGAATTCAATGTCTTTTTGAAGCAAATTGGATAGGGGTTTTGAGATTTTTGAGAAATCTTTGATAAAACGGCGATAAAAGCCCACATGTCCAAGAAAAGATCTCACTCCCTTCACCGAAGTTGGGGGAGGCAATTTCTCATTAACCTCAATTTTAGCCCTATCCACCTCAATCCCTTTTTGAGATATCTTATGACCGAGGACTATACCATCTTCAACCATAAAATGACATTTTTCCCAATTAAGAACGAGATTCATCTTTTGACATCTCTCTAAAACCTTTTGAAGGTTGGAGAGACAAATGTCAAATGATGAACCTACCACGGAGAAGTCATCCATGAAAACCTCTATGGTTGATTCAAGCATATCCGAAAAAATGGCGGTCATACACCTTTGGAAGGTAGAAGGAGCATTACACAATCCAAATGGCATCCTTCGATAAGCGAAGGTGCCAAATGGACATGTGAATGTTGTCTTCTCTTGGTCATCGGGGTGAATAGGAATTTGAAAGAACCCCGAATAACCATCCAAAAAGCAAAAATGGGTATGACCCGCCAATCTTTCAAGCATTTGGTCAATAAAAGGGAGGGGGAAATGGTCCTTCCGGGTGGCTTTATTCAACTTACGATAATCAATGCACATGCGCCACCCGGTGACCGATCTTGTGGAGATAAGCTCACCTTTGTCATTTTTGATGACGGTCATTCCTCCCTTTTTTGGGACAGCTTGAACGGGGCTAACCCACCTACTATCCGAGATAGGGTAGATTATCCCCGCCTCAAGGAGTTTCAAAACTTCCTTTTTTACCACCTCCTTCATGTTAGGATTTAGCCTTCTTTGAGGCTCAATAGAGGAGGTTTGACCATCATCCAAATGAATTCGATGCATACACAAGGTGGGACTTAGACACTTGAGATCATCAATTGTATATCCAATGGCACTTCGATGTTGTTTTAGAACACAAAGAAGTTTGTCAAGAGAAGGACCATTGAGTGTAGAATTGACAATCACGGGGTAAATCTCGTTATCTCCAAGAAAAACATACTTCAAAGAAGGGGGAAGGGGTTTCAACTCACATGTAGGAGGAGGCGTGGTCCTCTCCTCTTTTTTCAATGAAGCTTCTAAAATCTCAAAGCTCGAATTAGGAGGAAGGTAAATTGGTGCCTTGTCCATGGCCTTTTTGAGATGCCAAGCTTCACCTTCATGCTCTTGATCTTCTCCTAGTAGTACATCTTCAAGAGGATCCCTTGCTTCAACTAAAGCCCTTAGGCTTAGCACTTCTTGCTTAAGGGTATCGATCCGGTGTACTTCCTCCATAATAGGAGCTTTCATGCTCTTGTTGAAAGCAAACTCCATCTTCGCATCCCCAACCCTCAATGTCATTACATCTCTCTTCATGTCAACTAGTACTCCGGCCGTTTTCAAGAAAGGCCTTCCCAAAATAAGAGGGACTTGGGAGTCTTCTTCCATTTCCATCACTACAAAGTCACATGGGATGAAGACTCTTCCTACTTGCACCGGAACATCCTCCAATTCTCCAACGGGCACCTTAACCGAGCGATCTGCTAGTTGTATCACCCTTCTTGTTGGCTTAAGCTCAAAGTTGAGCTTCTTTGCAATGGAGAGGGGCATTAGGCTTACACTGGCCCCAAGATCGGCCAATGCTCTCTTTGGCTCCAAATCTCCAATTCTCAATGGTATGGAGAAAGACCCCGGATGTTCAAGCTTTTTGGGGAGCTTGTTTTGGAGGACCGCACTAACTTCGGCGGTGAGAGCAATGGTGGAACTTTCTTCAAGTTTAGATTTGTTAGAAAGATGTTCCTTTAGAAATTTGGCATAGATGGGCATTTGAGCCATAGCTTGGAGAAATGGAATGTGGACTTGCAAACCCTTCATTACCTAAAGGAACTTGACAAATTTGTCATTGAAGTGCTTCTTTGCTAACCTTTGAGGATATGGGACCGGAGGAGTGTAGCTCTTCATTGGAGGAGGCTCATTGCTTGATGCTTCGTGTTCAACAACTATAAGAGTCCCACCCTCATGAATATCTTCCACAACGACATTTTCAATCTCTTTATCAACTTCACCATCCACATTCTCACTCTCATTGGAGGGGTTAGCATCATCAAGTGTGGGCATCTTAGGACCCTCATAGTGAGCCCCGGATCTCAAAGTGATCGCTTTAGCTTGCTCTCGGATAATGGGTTGGCTAGGAAGTTGTGTGGAAGAGTTTGAAGGGTTATTGCTCACTTGTTGAGCGACTTGGGCATGTTGGTTTTCAATGATTTTATTGTGGGCATTCATTTGTTGGAGGGAGGTGTGTATGTCTCCAAACTTCCTATCGTTCTCGGCATTGGTTTTTGTTTATTGAGCTAAGAAAAGTTGGAGAGTGGATTCAAGAGAGGATTGCTTTGGTTGATTTGGTTCAAAGGGGGCTCTAGGAGGTGGTTGTGTGAATGTTTGTTGGGGGTTATGGAATCCGGGTGGTCTAGCTTGGTAAGGTTGGGGTGATTGAGGGTTCTTCCATCCTCCACTCACATTGTTATTCCATCTCCCTTGGTTGTTGAAGTTAGGATTTCCCTCACCCCTAGTATTCACCCAAGCAACATGGTCCATAGACCCACCACAATAGGAGCTAGCGTGGTCCGACCCACCACAAATCTCACAAGAGAAAGCTTGAGAAGTACCTTGGCTAGGAGATGCCAAGCTTACCTTTTCCAATTTCTTTGCAAGGGTATCAAGTTTTGCATTGATGTGGTCAATGGCATCAAGATCATACTTACCTTTGCTTGCACTTTTCTTGCTTGCGGTTCTAGTAGAATTCCCCCAAGAGTAGTGTCATACTACCTCTTCAATTGTAGGCTCGATAGTGTCAACCGGAAGCTTTGTTAGTTGGCCTCCCGCACCCGAATCAAGGCTTGCACGGGTCATGGGTAGGAGACCATCATAGAAGCTTTGCATAAGCATCCATTGACTATAACCATGGTGAGGACAAGATCTTCGAAGATCCTTGAACCTATCCCAAGCTCCATACAATGTCTCATCCTCCTCTTGAGAGAAATTAGCTATCTTCCTTCTAGCTTCGGAGGTCTTCTCTTGAGAATAGAACTCATCCACAAAAGCCGTGGTAACTTGTGCCCATGTTTTCAAAGAGTCTTCCGGAATAGATTGCAACCATTTCTTCGCCTTGCCCACAAGAGAGAAATGGAATAGGTTGAGCCTCACAAACTCTTGACTCACATTGTTTTGCTTCACCGTGGCACATAGCTCCAAGAAGTTAGCCAAATGCTCAAGAGGGCACTCATGAGTCATACCCCCATAGGGCTCTTGTTTGATCATGCGAATCAAATGCGGAGAAAATTCAAAGTTGGCGGTAGTAGTTGGGCGGCGAATACCACTTTTGAGTTCGAATGCCTCGGGATGTCCAAAATCCCGTAATGCTCTAGGAGCCTCATCCCCCATAGTGCTAGAAGTAGTGGAGATAGAAGACTCTTGCTCAAAACCCGGTTGTTCAACACCCGGTTGGACCGTAGGTTCCCTAAAGATTCTCCTTAATTGCCTCAAAGTATTTTCAAGGTTATGATCGATGGGGATGGTTGGATCGCCCCTCAATCTCCGTGACATGCAACCAACAAAGCTAAGAAAAATATTAGTAAAAACAACCAAGAGGTAAACACACCAAAATAAAGAAAAAGGCAATTTAGTCTCAAAATTAACCAACTAGCTAATGTTAACCGCTACCTCCCCGGCAACGGCGCCAAAATTTGACGCGCTCGTTGTAAACACGTCAAAGATACCTAAACTACCCAATATAGGGCAAGTAAAGGGTCGAATCCACAAGGAAGTAGGATTAAATCAAGAGTAATTAGCTTAACTACAATGAGCTAAATCAATTTTTGGGTTTTTGAGTGTTTAACAATCTAAAATCTAAATAAACTAAGAAATTTGTAAAATAAAACAACAAGTAATTAAGCAAAGGAGTTAAGACAAGGATAAAAGAAACTAGGGGATTAGGGGGGATTCACCAACACTCAATCCAAGAATCCAAAAACAAAGCCAATGAGGAACAAATGGGGGATCACAAGGGGAAAATCACGGACATATGAACTCTAATTACTCTCTCGAGCTAATTAGAGGAGCTTGATTAGTCCCTCATGACCTATTCTCATGGCATGAGCAACTAATCTAGCCAAATCAAGCACAACATGATTAATCAAGCTTCCCTAAACTAGAAAATACCTATTTTCATGGAAATTCTAATCTAGCAACCAAACTTAGTTTATTCCTAACTTCATCTCTCGATCCTTCACTAGGAATTCCGAATATGTAAGTTAAGTGGTGATCAAGCACCCAACAAACCAAGTAAAACAAGTTTGATCAACAAGTTCAACCCCAAAAGTTAACCCCCTAACTTAGATCTAAGATCCAAAGAGTAAATGAAGGCTACATCCCTTCCCCTAGTAAGGAACTACTCACACATTATGGAAATAACACAAAACAAAGCTTGAAGTAACTTAATCACCATAACCATGGAGGAAAAGAGAAAAAAAATGCAAATAATCAACTAATAGTAAGATCTAAACAAACAAAGCATGAAATAAGCAAGAACAATGGAAGAGAAGAAGAAAAATAAACAAAAATTACCAACTTTAAGCTTCCATAAATGAAGAATAGAGATTCAAAAGCTTCAAACCTTCACTTTCTCTCTCCTAGGGTTTTTGTTCTAGAGTTTGGATACTAAAACAAGATTTAATCTCTCTCTAATCTCTAGTAATTCTCTTCTCCTTTCAAAAAGAGGAGTCTCTCTTTTATAGTCACAAGAAATAAATCAGAAAATTACAAAACAGCCCCCGCATTAAGGTAAACAAAATCGCAAAATCGTTTCCGGAAAATGACCCGACCCGGGCGGGTGGTCTGACCCGAGCTCTCGAGTTGTCTGACCCGATCCCTCGGGTCACATGACCCGGGCGGGTCCAAGTGTCAGGAATTCCCTTGGGTTCCAATCAGAAGTGACCCGGGCGGGTCTGTGAACCAGAGCACTCGGGTTGGATGACCCGAGCCCTCGGGTCTGCTGGAAGAAGCTGCTGCGTTGCTTGGCTGGGCTGACCCGGGCGGGTCCACACACCCGGGCCCTCGGGTCAGCCAATTCTTTTCCTTCTTCTCTTCTTTCGAGCTCCTTGGTGCTCCATTTCTTCAACATTTTGCCTCGGGCTTGTGCATAGACCCTCGAAACGTGCTCCATTTCCTGAAATGTAAACAAACACCCAAAGAAAGAGAGCAAAGGAGGAAAAAATGTACAAAAAGAAAGAAAGTGAATGAACTTAGCCTAAATTAGCTTAAAAACTATCACAAAAACTATTAAAAACTAAGCATAATTCATGCATATAAACCAATCATCACCACTGAATCCGACGAGGACAGTAATTTCCGGATGATGTCGCGCTCGTTGATGCCCATATCTTCTAATGCGTCTTTCATAAGGACGTTGGCTGAGCTGCCATTATCCACTAGCACACGTTTAGTAAACAATTGCTAACAGTTAGAGAAATTACCAGACCGTCGTGATGGATGTCTCGGTCGTCACCGAGATCGTCTTCATCGAATGTGATGGGCATAGCTTCGAGTTCAGCGTCACGAGGATGACGGAGTTCCTTGGGGATGGCGTCTTGATTTGGGACGTCTCTCGCGTGACGTTTAGCTGCAGAATAGGTTAGTCCACAAAATTCTGATCCACCACTAATGACATTGATTACCTTCACATGTGTCGGCGACTTAGGGGGTTGCCGCCGTTCGTCATATGTTGTCGTTGTTGCTTTTCCCTTCTCAGTCAGCAGGTCTTTTAGTTGACCCTGTTTGAGGAGGTGTGCCACTTCGCGTCGTAAGGCAACACACTCGTCAGTGTCGTGTACGTGGTCTCCATGGAACTCCCACCATTTAGACTTGTCACGTCGGGGTGCTCCTTTTTCATTGAAAGGCCACTTAACAGCGTTACCCAAAGAACGTAAAGTGTTAACAATACCTGACACGTCAATACTGAACCCATATTCGGCGAGCTTGGGCGGCAAGCCGGGGGCACTCTTCCAATCGCTTATGGTCCCAGTCTGACGGACGCTGTGGATCTGTTGCGGACGGTCGTAAGGCTTTGGAAGCCAGGAACTTTGTTTGGTCGGTGTCGATTTCCTGTTGCCGGCGTCATTGAACGCTTTCCTTGATTGCATGTCTTCCTCCAACCTGATTTGAGCCAAGGCTTTGGCCTGGGCGTCCTCGAACGTCGGACAAGAGTACTTTGTCAGTTCTTTGTATAAGTCTGACTCTTCATCCAATCCTCGTCAGAAAGCCTCAATCGTCGTCCTGACATCGCAGTTGGGAATCGACACCTTCTCCCTGTTAAACCTGTTGACAAACTCTTTCAAAGTTTCATCACATTTTTGCACAATTCTGTGCAAATCACTAGCTTGTTTCTCCATCTTACGGCTACTAACAAATTGTAAATTAAAAGCATTGATTAATTGAGCAAAAGAAGAGATAGTGCCGTTGCCGAGATGAATAAACCACTGCAGGGCTGGTCCAGTCAATGTTGATCCAAAGCCTTTCCACATACAAGTTTCGCACATGTTTCGAGGAATTGAGATGATTATCATCCGTTGCTTGTATTGAGCGACGTGGTCATTCGGATCTGAGGTGCCGTCGTACAACTTCATGGTCGGGATAGAGAACCGCTTCGGAACCTCGATCATTGCAATAGGGTCAGCAAAAGGTGAATCTGCATAGCTGTTCGGCGTCGCTTTCTCCATAGGGCGAGGGACGCCGGGGATTCTAGCGATCATGTCCTCTAGCTGCTGGAGACGTTGTTGGATCGGATCATCGGAAGGGGAACGCAATTGTAATACCCCGAATTTTAAGATAGTTTTATTAGCTACTAATTATGTTTATTAGTATAATTACATCCTAAAATTTTTCGAAACTATTCTGATGAAGATTATCTTCTAAAATAAGTATATTTACCTTAGTTATTACGAAAGTGATGTTTATTATGATAGATGATTTTATAATATGATTTATGAATTTAAAAAAAAAAAAAAAAAAAAAAAAAAGGAATGAACTGATGTTCAAACCCACGCTCAACCACCATCTCCCTCTACTCCCTCTTTACTCCCTACTCTAAGCTTCCCTATTTGAACCACCATCCATCATCTACTACCTCCATTAATGTCTCCAAAAATCTTTCTATAAATGCTCAGTAAAAATGGAGCTTTGAAATCTCACAAGTTCAACAATCCATTTCTCTCTCCTTCCTCGTGTCCCTCGTGGGCATTGATACCCCAAACCCCTTTTATATTTCTTTCTTCCTCTCAACCGTGAGAACCCCAAAACCCAACCCCTCTTATTTTCTCTCTCCTCCCCGTGAACCCCGTTTCTCTCTCCTTCCCCCCTGCTCGCGTGGCTTCTCGTCGGACCCAAGCTCACCGGAGCTCCCTTTGAATCCCTGCTCGTGTTTTCTCTCGGTGGGGGTGGTCTATTCTCTCCCTCTCTCACTCACGTCTTCTCTCTCCTCTTTGTGGTGGAGGTGTTGTGTGTGGTTGTTGTTCGCTGCTGCTTGTTGTTGGTCGTTGCTTCTTTGCTTGTTCTTTGCTGCCATTGGTGGTGTTGTAGTTGTTGTTCTTGCTTGTGTTGTCGTTGTTGGGCCTTTGTGATTGTCGCCAGCCACCGCGAGTCGCGGCGCCACTTCCTCGCGTTGCTTGCTCGCGGCCTCGCCGGAGCTCACCCTCGCGATGTCTCCGCCGCTGCCGGAGTGGAGCTCCTTCCCCCTTGTCTTCTCTGTTTCGTCCCTGCTCCAAGTGAGCAGAGGTACTACTCTCTTCTCTTCTTCTCTCTTATTCACCCCAAATCAAAGATTTCTATTGAAGTTATGAACTCTAGAATCCTGTGTTTTCATTGTTGTTATCCCGTGTCCGATGTTATTGATGACGTTAATGTGATGTACTTGTTGTTAACATTGCTTTGTTGTGTTCTTTTTGTTGTTGTTGTTCTATTGTTGATTGCCCCCCCTTCTTTCTACTTGGTATTACTCCCTCCTAATAGTGTTATGTGATGTGCTATATCCCTCTTCTCCTCTTCTATTCTCGATTTATACCTCTTGTCTAAATAATATTATTTCTGGAATGGTGAATAGCTGATTATATGATGGCTTGGAGTTAGTTGATGATTTTCTATTGAATCCTGATTATCGAATTGGTTAAAATATTATGTGGAGGTTATTTACTGTTTTTGAGGTGGCCTTGATTATCAATTAAAACTTCAATTGATATGAATTGTTAGGTCAGTTTTAGATTAAGGATAATGATGTTACATATACATAAATTATGAATTTGTATATCAATTAGATTGGCCTTAATTAGTAATTGTAATTTGTTAATAGCAAAGAATAAAATTCCTAATCAAGGTTGTCATTACAAAGGTTTATAGCAAGTAAGTAGTGTAACGATAAGAACATAATCTTGGAATGGAGTTATGGAATTGAAGAGTATTTGGAGAGAAATAGTTGATCTTAAAAGGTTATTAATATAGAATTGAATATGTTAGTTTTGTTGTCTCCAAATCAAAGAGTTGTAATTGAACTCATGAGGGATTCTTATCTAAGAAAAGTGATTGAGTTAGTTTTATATAATTTAGCTAGATGAGAAATACTTGTTATTAGTTAACAATTAAAGAATTGGAATGCTACGAATTAATAAGAGGCAATCTATCTTTCCTGACTCTAATGTTGTTAGAAAATTATATACCTTATAAATATGGAATTAATATGTCTTATGTTTTCGTAAGTAATCGAAAAATGTGAAAAGATGAATCTTGTTCTTATGAATGTCGGGTTATGAATTATATACTAAGAAATGATATATGTTCACGTATTCTTAATATGTTAAGTATACCGTTTAAATCTGAAATTATCTGAAGGTATGAATGACTCTTAAATGATTTGAGATACGAAAATACTGCTATGTTTCTGTTGTTATTCTTAAAAGTACTTTAAGTTATGAGACATGCATATGATTACTTTCCATGATTAATGATATGTTTCGCATATGGATTGCGTGAAATGAAATGTTTTATGATGATTATGATGATACGATGCTATGAAATGATTATGATTATGAAGTGATAAATGAACTCAAGTGACGGTTGTATTTATGAAATGAGTTAATGCAACCACTATGAATGGATTGAGATTATGATGGATGAAATATGTTCACACTGGATTGAACAACGATGACGTAATTGTATACGTGATTTATGTGATGACGTGAATTAAAAGATGTTAATCACGTAAAGTGAAATATCGGAGGGAAATGATGAACAGGTTGCCCTGTATGAGTGGTTCAGCGGCCCCTACAGGTTCTCTGGTTACTATGCCGATTATTCATTCTTGTCTTCCTTCTATCTTGTTGTGATCCAAGTAGAAGGGGTGTGCACACTAGGGACTCTGTTATTATGGCCATTGTGTTATCCGTAGGTGGTTACAGGGGATTGACCCCGGCCTACAATGTTGAAGTAAGTGGTTACAGGGGATTGACCCCGGCTTACTGGCGTTCTCTTTCCTCTCCTTAAATAATTGGATTAATTAAGATTAATTATGTAATTATTCATTGTATATATATCTACATGTGATTGTATGGATTACGTGAGAGTCGTAGACACCAAAGCATGTTTTAAGAATATTTTATGGGTTAGTACTCAGCGTTGTGCTGATGTGTATGTCAATGTTTTGTTTTGTCACTACTGTGGCCTGTCACTTGGTGGGTGGCAGTGTTACAATAGTTTCAGGTTGAAGTTCTGGAGCATCTGTTCCAAGATAGAAGCAGTTACGTGCTAAGGGTACAACTATGATTGTTTTATGTTTCCTTTGAGGCGAGGACGTTCCACTTTGTAATAGTTAAATAATTAATTGATTTAGTGCTCCTGATTCTCTTTAGCTGGTACTCCGCGAAAGCGTTGAGTTTTGGGATTTGGTATATTTTATTTGTAACAGGTTTTTCAAACATTTTCCCATTTTGGGTTGTCCAATTTACAAAGGAAACTCTGCCGAAATTTTCAGAAAATATTAATTTATTATTAAAGTGTTTCTTTCAAAAGTGACTAATCAAAGTAATGTCCATGTAAGTTTAATGATTAATGTAGCCTTGCATTTATTTCCAAGGAGATAAGTGCGGCGGTAACACGCCCGTTGAGTCGAACCTTCGTGGATTTTCCCCCATCTCGAGTTTTATTAAATGAAAAAGGGTTCGGCTTGGCGGGGGTGTTACAAGTTGGTATCAGAGCTAAGGTTAGATTCAGGTATGCTATGATCTGCATATCATGGCGTAAAGGTTTTAAATAGGTTTAATGGGTTGGCTAAAAAGTTAGGTATAAATGAACCAAGCCGTTTGAGCGTTTGCGCTTTTGCGTGTGCAATGTGAACCTGTTTATGTAAAGATGTGGCGTATGTGATTTTCTATGTTAATTACTAGTTTATGTGTGATGTATCGTGCATTGACTTGTATTTATTTATTATATGTATTTATTCAAAGTATATATTTATAAAACTTATATGATTTGAGAAACCAACTGAATTTCAAACGAGATCTCACTGAATGAGTTAGTTGGAATTCATTGCCAACAAGTTTGCCCCTTTTGTTTTCTTTGCTCCTTGATTTCGCGAGTCGAGTTGAAGTAGAGATATAAAAGCTGATGGCGGAATGGAGGCTGAATATCTAACGAAGCCATGAAAGCTTGACATCTGGGTTTTGTCTAAATGAATTTGATTTTTGTCTCCTCGATTCACTTATTGCAAGTTTCGAGGACGAAACTTTTTATAAGGGTGGTAGGATGTAATACCCCGAATTTTAAGATAGTTTTATTAGCTACTAATTATGTTTATTAGTATAATTACATCCTAAAATTTTTCGAAACTATTCTGATGAAGATTATCTTCTAAAATAAGTATATTTACCTTAGTTATTACGAAAGTGATGTTTATTATGATAGATGATTTTATAATATGATTTATGAATTTAAAAAAAAAAAAAAAAAAAAAAAAAGGAATGAACTGATGTTCAAACCCACGCTCAACCACCATCTCCCTCTACTCCCTCTTTACTCCCTACTCTAAGCTTCCCTATTTGAACCACCATCCATCATCTACTACCTCCATTAATGTCTCCAAAAATCTTTCTATAAATGCTCAGTAAAAATGGAGCTTTGAAATCTCACAAGTTCAACAATCCATTTCTCTCTCCTTCCTCGTGTCCCTCGTGGGCATTGATACCCCAAACCCCTTTTATATTTCTTTCTTCCTCTCAACCGTGAGAACCCCAAAACCCAACCCCTCTTATTTTCTCTCTCCTCCCCGTGAACCCCGTTTCTCTCTCCTTCCCCCCTGCTCGCGTGGCTTCTCGTCGGACCCAAGCTCACCGGAGCTCCCTTTGAATCCCTGCTCGTGTTTTCTCTCGGTGGGGGTGGTCTATTCTCTCCCTCTCTCACTCACGTCTTCTCTCTCCTCTTTGTGGTGGAGGTGTTGTGTGTGGTTGTTGTTCGCCGCTTGCTTGTTGTTGGTCGTTCTGCTGCCGCTTGTTCTCGCTTGCCATTGGTGGTGTTGTAGTTGTTGTTTTGCTTTGTGTTGTCGTTGTTGGGCTGCTGTGATTGTCGCCAGCCACCGCGAGTCGCGGCGCCACTTCCTCGCGTTGCTGCTCGCAGCCTCGCCGGAGCTCACCCCTGCCAGATGTCTCCGCCGCTGCCGGAGTGGAGCTCCTTCCCCCTTGTCTTCTCTCTGTTTCGTCCTCGCTCCAAGTGAGCGAGAGGTACTACTCTCTTCTCTTCTTCTCTCTTATTCACCCCAAATCAAAGATTTCTATTGAAGTTATGAACTCTAGAATCCTGTGTTTTCATTGTTGTTATCCCGTGTCCGATGTTATTGATGACGTTAATGTGATGTACTTGTTGTTAACATTGCTGTTGTGTTCTTTTTGTTGTTGTTGTTCTATTGTTGATTGCCCCCCCTTCTTTCTACTTGGTATTACTCCCTCCTAATAGTGTTATGTGATGTGCTATATCCCTCTTCTCCTCTTCTATTCTGATTTATACCTCTTGTCTAAATAATATTATTTCTGGAATGGTGAATAGCTGATTATATGATGGCTTGGAGTTAGTTGATGATTTTCTATTGAATCCTGATTATCGAATTGGTTAAAATATTATGTGGAGGTTATTTACTGTTTTTGAGGTGGCCTTGATTATCAATTAAAACTTCAATTGATATGAATTGTTAGGTCGGGTTTTAGATTAAGGATAATGATGTTACATATACATAAATTATGAATTTGTATATCAATTAGATTGGCCTTAATTAGTAATTGTAATTTGTTAATAGCAAAGAATAAAATTCCTAATCAAGGTTGTCATTACAAAGGTTTATAGCAAGTAAGTAGTGTAACGATAAGAACATAATCTTGGAATGGAGTTATGGAATTGAAGAGTATTTGGAGAGAAATAGTTGATCTTAAAAGGTTATTAATATAGAATTGAATATGTTAGTTTTGTTGTCTCCAAATCAAAGAGTTGTAATTGAACTCATGAGGGATTCTTATCTAAGAAAAGTGATTGAGTTAGTTTTATATAATTTAGCTAGATGAGAAATACTTGTTATTAGTTAACAATTAAAGAATTGGAATGCTACGAATTAATAAGAGGCAATCTATCTTTCCTGACTCTAATGTTGTTAGAAAATTATATACCTTATAAATATGGAATTAATATGTCTTATGTTTTCTTAAGTAATCGAAAAATGTGAAAAGATGAATCTTGTTCTTATGAATGTCGGGTTATGAATTATATACTAAGAAATGATATATGTTCACGTATTCTTAATATGTTAAGTATACCGTTTAAATCTGAAATTATCTGAAGGTATGAATGACTCTTAAATGATTTGAGATACGAAAATACTGCTATGTTTCTGTTGTTATTCTTAAAAGTACTTTAAGTTATGAGACATGCATATGATTACTTTCCATGATTAATGATATGTTTCGCATATGGATTGCGTGAAATGAAATGTTTTATGATGATTATGATGATACGATGCTATGAAATGATTATGATTATGAAGTGATAAATGAACTCAAGTGACGGTTGTATTTATGAAATGAGTTAATGCAACCACTATGAATGGATTGAGATTATGATGGATGAAATATGTTCACACTGGATTGAACAACGATGACGTAATTGTATACGTGATTTATGTGATGACGTGAATTAAAAGATGTTAATCACGTAAAGTGAAATATCGGGAGGAAATGATGAACAAGGTTGCCCTGTATGAGTGGTTCGGCGGCCCCTACAGGTTCTCTCGGTTACTATGCCGATTATTCATTCTTGTCTTCCTTCTATCTTGTTGTGATCCAAGTAGAAGGGGTGTGCACACTAGGGACTCCGTTATTATGGCCATTGTGTTATCCGTAGGTGGTTACGGGGATTGACCCCGGCCTACAATGTTGAAGTAAGTGGTTACGGGGATTGACCCCGCCATCGGGCGTTCTCTTTCCTCTCCTTAAATAATTGGATTAATTAAGATTAATTATGTAATTATTCATTGTATATATATCTACATGTGATTGTATGGATTACGTGAGAGTCGTAGACACCAAAGCATGTTTTAAGAATATTTTATGGGTTAGTACTCAGCGTTGTGCTGATGTGTATGTCAATGTTTTGTTTTGTCACTACTGTGGCCTGTCACTTGGTGGGTGGCAGTGTTACAATAGTTTCAGGTTGAAGTTCTGGAGCATCTGTTCCAAGATAGAAGCAGTTACGTGCTAAGGGTACAACTATGATTGTTTTATGTTTCCTTTGAGGCGAGGACGTTCCACTTTGTAATAGTTAAATAATTAATTGATTTAGTGCTCCTGATTCTCTTTAGCTGGTACTCCGCGAAAGCGTTGAGTTTTGGGATTTGGTATATTTTATTTGTAACAGGTTTTTCAAACATTTTCCCATTTTGGGTTGTCCAATTTACAAAGGAAACTCTGCCGAAATTTTCAGAAAATATTAATTTATTATTAAAGTGTTTCTTTCAAAAGTGACTAATCAAAGTAATGTCCATGTAAGTTTAATGATTAATGTAGCCTTGCATTTATTTCCAAGGAGATAAGTGCGGCGGTAACACGCCCGTTGAGTCGAACCTTCGTGGATTTTCCCCCATCTCGAGTTTTATTAAATGAAAAAGGGTTCGGCTTGGCGGGGGTGTTACAGCAATTGGCCTCTTTGAAGTGCAGCGCCGGCTTCATCGTCAGCGTCGTTGTCTGAATCTTCGCCGTACAAAGGAACGTCACGGTTCACTGGAGTCTCAAACGCCTCTTCATCTAGATTGGGAATCTTGGGGACGTCGCCGACGTTGCGAGACCTAGCTCCCTTGGAATGTCGCTGAGCGGACTTCAGGCTTTGATTCTCCATGCAGGATGCGACGTAGCTCTCCTTCAACGTGGCCATCGCTGCCTTCGCGCGGTTGAGTTCGTTGATGACTTCTTAAGTTGTCACCCATTCTCCTGCCATTGTCAAAACAGGATAAAGGAAAAGGCACAGACGAACTAGTGGAAAAATAGAAAATAAGGGAAAACGGTAAAAAGTGTATATAGATCTTGCTGAGGGCCCCATGGTGGGCGCCAAATTGTTTATGCCGATTTTGTATTAAGTACGCAAAAGGTATGGGGGAGCCAACAACAAGAGCAATATACGTAAATGAAATACGAAATCAATAATGAACAATATGAATGTAAATGAACGAATAGAAAGACAAACAATTGTTGACGCGGAAAACCCAAAAGATGGGAAAAACCGCGGGTGATTCTCCTGACCACCAATCCACTATATCGGTGCCGCCGTCAATGCCGGCGTTCAAGTACAATGAATATCAATACAATATTTGCAGAGTGTTAATGATGGAGAGAGAAAGTACAACCACTTGTGAATACTGTGAATGCAGCAGAATGAATAATCAACTAAGTTACATCTACTATATATATATATATAACCTAAGTATTGTAGCCGTTTGACAATTCCTTAGAAATAGGACCCATCACAACTTCCTTGCAACTGATTCCTTCAATATCTCATATGGTTACTTTGAGGACCCCACCAATCTTCTATCTTTTATATTTGATAACCAACACAACTTATCCCTCCTCTTTTGAAATTAAGACTTGTACCGCCATGCAAATAGTGGGCCCAACAATTTGATTTCAAAAGATTATCTAATGTGAGTTTCTTTGATCCTTTCCCATGTTTTGTGCCTTTCCCTAATGAATTAGATTCAAGAAATCACGCCTACAGAAAATCGCGCTTATTGCTTGGCTGGTCCGCAAAAAGAATATGTGCCATTCGTTTTAGGCGGTCTTTCACCCATGGCTCTTCATCTTCACCTCCCGCCACTTTATTCCATGGTTACTGCCCATTTTCCTCTAAGCTATTTAACAATGCGAGGGGACAATTTCTTCATCGACCAATTCTTAAACCTCAACAATAGAGAAAAAGATAAAGAAGAACATGAACCCAAAATTGAACAACACCAATTTGACCGGAAATCATCTCCCACTCCCATAATCACTCTCATGCTCCATGGTTTACTGGGCTTCTCCAACAATTATTTACCCGATAATTGAACAATTATTCCATGACTTACTTCAGGATTAAGGAGTCAGTGACAATAAGTCAAACGATACCAAAAAAAATTCCAATGGAAAGCATTAATAAAAGTTCATTATAAATTTCAATGGTTACGTTTATATTCAACTCTCTTAATTACCATGGTACAATATAATCTTAACCATAATTTAATATCTAAGCTGATGCAAATTTTTTTTTTTATTCGTTGTTGTGACAGATGTAATTAACGAAGCAAAAATCAATGAACAATTGACACAAGAAATTAATGTGTTTCACTAACAATGTGTTTGCTACGTCTACAGGCATATGAGAAATGGTTTTATTAGGTTTAGGAGAGAGTACAGATTAAAATACAGAGGCAGAAGTTAATTATAGGGTTTATAGTACCCTGGACCTCGACTCGCTGACGTGCTGGTTAATCCTAGCGCCAAATAAATAAATCAAGGCATTTTCAACATTTTTCAACTGAGATCTTCACAACTGGTATAGCGAAATGGAGAAATATTGTAGCTGATTTTCCAAATAGTCAATCATGTAAACTAATAAAGCTAAGAAAATTTCCCATAGAAGAACATTTGATGAGATTTGAGGGACAGTGCGTAGTACATAGTTAAGGTGGTCATATAAAATTTTAAATAGTTTAATTAAGATAGTGAATATTATTGAAAGGGGTCGGGGTTGGGGAAAAAAGTTTAGTAGAATATATATCATCTATATAAATATATTAAAAGGCGTGCATAAGAAAGTCGATGTGGCACGTGACACTCTCCTCAAATTTCTAATGCAAATGCTTTGTATGTCCCTGTGTAGCCCTCAACTTAAAAAATATAAATATTACGTAACTGCAAGGAATCGAACACGTGACCTTTGAAATGAAAAATAAGAGCTTAACCATCAATACATTATGGTTTTATTGTCTAATGTTTCAAATACATTATGATAAAGTCTTTTTAATAATTATACTTAACTAAAAAGACTTAAACAAGTATATACATCTCTAACACTCTTATTACTTAACTAACAAGATAATATTGATGTCATAATATCTTACCACAATTCTTATGAAGCTATTATTTCAAACTCAGACCTTTCAGATTTTTTTACTTATCACGTCATGACATGAATATTTCAATTTCTTAATGGACAAAAAATACGAAAAATATTTGTTTATTATAACTGACCCGAGGCATCGCCCGGGCCAAAATACTAGTTTATCTTGATTAGATGCAAAACAATCAGGCAAAGCTGGATCTATAGTACGAAGATAGTGAAGTATCTGCATTGGGGCCTTTTTTGTTTTGGGGGGGGGGCGACTGAACTTTAGTAGGTAATCTTGATTAGCATGCAAAATAATCATGCATGTCTATAATTATAGTAATACGAGATCATGCTTACCACAATCTGAAAAGATAATAGAGCACGTTTTTTTGCTGCTCAAAGGCGAAAATATTAGAGTATGATAAGTAAATTCCTATACTTTCACTCAAAAATAAGAACTAAATTCCTACACTTTTTATATGGAATAAGAACATTATCCATAGATTCTACACTATTCATTCTTTGGCACCTACAAAACCGACTTTATACCTCGGAGTGATAGTAAGCCATATACATCTCCCAATTCCCACATCTAATCTCTATTATATAAGTTAAAGGGGAGCAATAGTGTCCCTCTTGGAATTTATTTAAATCCCCCCCCAACCTCCACAACATTCCAAGTTTCCACAAACAACCTCTAGCAGCTAATCAACCCCAATTCCACGCATAAACTTACCAAAACAAAAATATCAATCAAATCTCTATTAAACCCAATCAACTCATATAAGGTTCAATCACATAAACTTACCAATAAAAAAGATGCAATCAAAAAGATTCATAATCAAGAACTTACCAAACGTTACTACCACATATAATAACAAAAAAAATTACACGGCATAACAGCCTCTCAAATCAATTTTTCTATAACACAAACTCAATTACAAACACAAACTCCAAACAAAAAAAAATCAGTTCTCTTTATAGATTGGAGCTTCATGACATTTTTCAAATACAGAACTCTCAAATTTGCCGATTCTTTACCGTTAATCAGGTATGCAATTCGTTATTGAAAATAAAATTATGTGTACTTTCAGTAAATCTTAAGAATATGTACTATGTTCGAGTAAAATTAAACTCAAATTACAGTAACTCTTACGAATATGTGATGTATTAGATTTTTTTTCCAAAATTTTTTTTAACTTAAATTATTGTTTATTTAAATTTTAATTCGAAAATAGTTGAAATTCAAATTAAAATTACATCATAAATGGTTGGGAAAAAAATCAAATTTTGTCAAAAATTACTTCAATATTCGTGCCCATATATTAAAAAGAATTTGAGAAAAAAAATACTTAAACCCATATATTAAAATCAAAAAATCAAATTTAGTCAAAAATAACTTCAATATTCTTGCCCAGATATTAAGAAAAATTGAGACAATATATGTTATCTTGCAGCGGAAACATAACCTTACAAATCGATCCTGGACCTGTGGGTCAGGGCCCACAACATAATAACCCCAAAGCCAAATATCGAATTACATAATACTTTACTTGATTCTCAAAACAATAGAATATTATATTCTCACATAAGCACTTGAATATTTCTCAATACAACATCTGAGTCATTAATCTAATTACAATTTCATAACAAATTCTCGCTTAAGATCCACTCTGAGCTTCCAACACGAACCTGCAATTACAGAAGAGAATACAAAACAAAAACAAAACAAAAATGAGCGGAAAATTCAGTAACTTCACATCAGCCTGTCAAAACGATTTTGGTTCGTAAACGTTTTTGATATGAGAAACAAACTTGGAAATTGTTTGGAAAAGAATTCATCTTTTAAATATATCGCTGGCATAGCTTAATCACTTAACAGAAATCGCTGGCAAGTACAGGCAGAAACTTAACATAATATAACATAACACAATATTCGACCTTATCTGGCCTTAACTCATATCTGAATCATTTCCCTCCACTTGTACCTTGCCCACTATTCATCTCAGTTCATAAGCTAAGCCAGCTAAAAAAATTACGAAATCCTTTTCTCATTATCATACTCAAATCATATTCCAAGAAACATAAATATTTCCGAACAGTTCCAATAACATAACAAAATCATATTCCACAAATCCACACATAAAGATGCATCTATAACCATGACCATGAATATAAATGATATTCGATATTAAAAAATACATATACGGGCATATAAATACATTTTGCTGAACATAAAGGTTTTCTCGATAAGATACTCATCACCATAAACCCAAGAATATTTATACGCGACCTCCAAGAATCATAATTTGCTCATCATCTTAGCTTGAATCATTTGTATAACCATAGCAATTCTCCAATATTCACCTCACAACAATAACAACAACAATTAACATTCATTCTCACTACAATTCAGATAAGGAAACTAACTTCTTATATTTTCTAATTCTTTAATGAACAAATTGCAAACTCTTATATTAAAACCATTCCTCTAAACTAACTCGCACCATCAATCTCACATTCTAACTCTAATTAACCCCAGGTCTTGCTTATAAAGAATATTACCAAACACCATTTTGTAGAAATTCTGATTTTATAAGCTACTTAAGAAAGCCTACTACATAGTATTATAAACTACAATTCATTCGATACAAAGGAAAAATTCAATCTTTAATTTTAACAAATGCTCACCACAATTTGATTTTGTAAATCAAAGACAAAATTCAGAACTGAACTAATTACTGAAAGTTATAACAAAATAACCCAATTTACACTAGAAACTGAATTCTTGGAACAAAAATAGAAGGAGAGATGAGAACTTAATTTGTACCTCCCCAAACCAGAATTGGTTTGCTTTTAAAATATAGAAATCAACAGCTTGCAGACAACGGGAAGAACAAGAACATAATATCAACCACCACCACGAGAAGAGGAGAAATGAGGAACAGACAACATCCCAGCTGGCGGCAGCACCCATAAGCAACAACGACAGCGATGCAACAATGGCAGAGCACCGTCACTGAAAAACAGAGGAGAGGAGATGAATGGCCGATGGAGGAGGATGAAGCTGCTCCGACGAGACCGCAACTCATGCATCAGATGGGGGATAATGGAGGTGGAACGAGACTGAGAGAGTAAAAATGATGAGTTTTGGCCTTTGGGTTTTATTTGAGAAACCCACACTAACATAATTCTATTTAAAATAATAACTCTCAAGTAATTTCTCATTGATATTAAAGCTTAGTTAAACCAATAAAAATAATTAACTTGAACTAAAACATGCTTAAAAACATAGGCTGTTACATATTACCACCCTTAAAATAAGTTTCGTCCTCGAAACTTGAAAATATAAAACTTTTGATGCTAAAGTATTGAGAAAATTTTGAATTATGTTTGATAATGATGCTGATATATCAAGATAATTTATGGAAAGCATTTGGGAAGTTACTCAGTATATTTTTTTGGCATATTACGTTTGCATCCTTAGTATCTATATAGGAGTATCTCAGTTATTTTGAGCAAGTATAAAATGTTGAGAAGCATAAATATATTGTTTATATGGAATATTTGATTTCTTTGATGAAAAGATATACTTTCGTGATTTTGTTTTAAGTACATTGATCTATGATATATAAAAGTTCACATATTAAGGTAATTTTTTTATTACGCATTTATTCTCTATAACAACTCAAATGTAATTTAAGCCACCAAAAAGAATTTCTGGTAGGACAGTGTGTACTCAGTTTCGCTGACTTTGTTCTTGGAACTTGTCCTGGTGGGGGCAGCGTTCGATGTTGGTGACTTTTGCAGGAAATGTGGAATCTAGCTCCGGTGTGGTTTAAAGATCATGGTGTTATAAGAGATGCTTTTCAGATGAGCTATGGTGGAGATTATGTAGTGTTATAGAAAATAATATTATGGTGTTTTAATGTATTATATCGAAGATTCGATTGATCAATTCATGTAATTGTATTTATATTTTGGTAGTACTCGAATTTGGGGGAAATCGAAAAAGTACTTGAACCCAAATTAAAATAAAAAAGTTGTGCCCATACTCGATTTTCAACATATACCTTAATTTGGGGGAAATAGAATTTCAACATAAACTGTAGAGCTTTCGCCATGACCGCAAGCAAGCTCGGCGATCCATGACGGGCTGAGCGAAAGCCAATTCCATGACTGCCCAAGCCAACTCTGTGACTTGCTTGAGATAATCCTCAGCTAATAATCGATGGTTTCAATTGAATAGAGCGAGAGAGAGAAAATCGAGTGTGTGGTTTGAATTAGGGGAAATTGATGAAGATGATGTTCAATTAAATAGAGAAAGAAAAAAATATTGCGTGAAATTCATATATATGGTTTGGGAATTGGGGGAGTAATGGTTTGATTTAGGGGAAATTGATGAAGCTGGTGTTCAATTGAATTGGGGGAGTAGTGGTTTGATTTGGGGGAAATATGGGTTTCGGAATTGGGGGAGTAGTCGGTAAATAAGAATTGAAGAGAGAGAGAAATGAGTGATACGACAATTGAAGAGAAAAATGAGTGATTTAGGGGAAATATGGGTTTTTTTCATTGTCCATGTGGATGTTTAGATCTTTGACTTAAAATTGCTAATTGTTATGCACGCTTATTGATTCAAAAATGTTATGCTAATTTATAGTGCTAATTGACTTAAAATTGTTATGTTATATGATAGTTGGTTGACTTAGATTTATCTTACTACTATAAGTTGGTTCTATAATATTTTATTGTTTTATATATCTCTCTCTTTATGCACGCCTATAAAATTGTTTATTAGTGTAAATAATTTAGTGTAAACTATCTGAAAGCAACGGTAATAACCTATATAACAGAGATTTTTTTTGGTTGAATGATTATTCTATCTAAATTAATTTTTAAGAACTTGATAGCGTTTTTGCAAATGCACAATTTATCAAGAAAGTGCACATAATAAATTAACAAGTTTTAAAATTACTAACTTTTTATTTTTCTACTGAGTAACAGATATATCCAAGAATATCGTCGCACGCATCGTGTGCATACAAAGCTAGTTCTATGTAAATGATTTGACCTAAAAAATTTGATTTGGACCTATAATAAGATACGAAGTTAACACAAATTTCAATACCATGATCTAAATTGAGTCGGCCGAGCATGAATATCGAGACACTAAAATAGTAATATAGTAGTTCAGTTTTTATACTTCATCAATAAGGAATTGTAGTTATTCAGACTAAAAACGAAAAAAATTCTGACAAATGGAGACCAAAAGAACAACCCAACTTTCCTAAAGAAAAGATCAATAACCCAACTAAAGTTGAAGTGATAAGGATCGAAGCCTCAAACTTGAGGTGCAAAAATCTTACCACTTGAATTCCTACTTCTTATATACTCTTCTTAGCTGAAAAATTGAATATATTAGATTAACCATGGAAAATCTAATAATCCATAATAATTTACATATAAATATATATATATATATAGGGGCAAGATCACATGAGAATGCTCCTTACATGAGAAATGAGAATGAATCTCAACCACACGATTGGATTAGAGTTACAACACTTGTTCATTAGGTTATACCCCCGAAAAAATTTCGAGCTCCAAAAAAAAAAAAAATTCAAATTTTTTTTTTCTAATTTCTGTTTTTTTAGAGTTACATCACTTTTTCATTAGAGTTACATCACTTGTTCATTAGATTTATAGCGTGTAAAATCCATTCTCATTTCTCATGTAAGTATGCATTCTCATATGAACTCACTTTTATATATATATATATATATATATATATATATATAAACTTCATACGGATCTAAAATTATCCTAAATTGCGAAAATTAGAACGATAGAAGGACAAAAAAAGGCGGCAGCCAACTTGGCCCAACTAACATCAACCAGCTAACATGTACATTAATAAACTAAAGGAGAAAGGTCAAAGCGTTTTACACTGTATTTTTTAGGTAAAATAAGTTTAAAAAAATATAATATATATATATACGGGATATTTTAAGTAAATACGGACGATAAATAGCAAGATCTTTTTTTTTTACGTCAAATATAAGATCAAAGAGTAAGGACATTATAAGTTAGGCCCTGTTCTTTTGGACTTATTTTCAGTTTGGTTCAGTTCAGTTCAGTTCAATTCAATACTACTATTATTATTATTATTATTATTATTATAATAATAATAATAATAATAATATTATAATAATAATAATAATAATAATAATAATTATTATTATTATTATTATTATTATTATTATTTCAGTTCGGTTTAGTTTCTCTCAGTACAAAAGAACGGAGCCTTAGTCAGCTAACAAGTAACAATAGATCATCAACCCATGTTCATATATTTTCCTTTTGTCGAATATATGATCTCAAGGTGCTTACAAGTTACAACCATAATTACGCACACGGCCACAATGTTCTATATAAATGCACACAATTCAAGTAATTCAAATACTATATATGGATCTAGTAAAATGAATTGGCATGATGAGATTGAGATGGAGGTTTTGGGGTTTGGCTTTGAGACAATAATATATTTTTTGACATATTGAACAACTAGCTTATAGTTTTTGACATCATGGAAATTACGTAATGATAACAAAGAAGACAAAAGAATAAGCGAATCATTATGGAAATTTCTTCCAACCATATCTTGACCATCTTGACTTCTTCAGAAGAAAGGGAGAAAAACATTTGGATGTAGATCAGAAGTCGTTACGTACAACCTTTATTTTATCAACTACAAGAACATTGTAACTGTTGTAGATCTTTCATATCTACTCCTATTACTTGAATTTTTTTGTAGGATCTTTAAATAATGCTAGTCAACTAAATAATTTTAGCATGCATTGCTTTGAAAATGATTTTCAGCACAATATCTTGAAATATAAATGAGATTTTTTTAATTAATAATGATTAATTAGTTAATTAACAATGGATACCGGCGATACCCTATATAAATATCAGAAATTTATCTTACAATATGCTAATGCGATTAACAACTCTCTCCTTAACAAAAATATAGATGTTGAATAATCTCAATACATATATTTTTAGAATTCAAATTTTCTTTATTTCTAGTATTGGATAATTAGATATATATATGTATATATATATATATATATGTATATATATATATATATATTAACGGTTAAAGTTGTATATTGACAAGTATGCGCGTAAAAGATGGAGAATCTATTGACAAATTAGAGAATTTTTTTTTAGAATACCCGAGTATATTTTTTGAACAAAAGATATAAAATTACCTCATTTTAGACTTTTTGGTGGACCAAATTGGCAAATTATACCTTGTTGTGACCATAGCAATGACGCCCACAAAAAGTTCCTCAACTAGATATTTAGATAACAAAAAAAGTACACGTATAGAATAATAAAAATATAGTAAATCCTTTGAGAAAACGAAAGAATTGGTCTAATTAAGCAAAAACAGTAAGATGACTTATGAGTAGGTCTCACGCTCCAGGGTAGAAAAATTAGCTGTCTTCTATCTGGCATTCCGACAAACAAAACCCATGTGGAAAAGTTCTTTTTATTTTTATATTAGTTTAATTTTGGATAGCAAACACAAGAAGTCCTTCTATAGAAAAGAAAGGAAGTACTGTACTTTTATTTTTGAGTTTTGACCAGCTTCGCTTTTTATATGTTCTCATCAGCGTGGACCACTTAACCCGTGTGTGAAAGGTGTGGACTTTTATGTCTTCTCTCTTTTTAACTATTTCTTCCAACTTCATATATAAGCCCATTCACCTGTAAATGCAGTGTTCAATCCCCCCCCCAAACTCAAATTCATCAAAAAATAATAATAATAATAATAAATAATGGAAGCAGCAAAAATTGAAAGACCAGATTGTTGGCCGTTGAGTTTTGATGAAGAGATGAATATCATGGTAACAGCTTTGAAGCACGTGATATCTGGTATTAAACCACGTGATGATTTCGATGGGTCCCAGTTTGTAGAAGAAGCTATAAGAAATCATCAGAATTTATCCACTTGTTCTCCTTTAGCTTCTGCCACGACTTCAATACTCCCGCCAAATTATGAAAATACAAATACTATTAGTAACGGAAAGAAGAGGAAGAGGAAGTATAAGAAGAACAAATACAGGGGAGTACGGCAAAGACCATGGGGGAAATGGGCAGCTGAGATTAGGGACCCACACCGGGCGGTCCGAGTGTGGCTCGGAACGTTCCACACCGCCGAGGATGCCGCTAGGGAGTATGATCGAGCTGCTGTCCGATTTCGGGGCCCACGTGCTAAGCTTAATTTCCCCCTCTCTAATTACCTCCCACAAATTCAAGAGCAGCAAAAACAGAATGAACATCAAGAGGTTGATAATAATAATTATGTTGATAAACAAGAGCAGCAACAACAGCAACAGAGTATAAATGAAGTGAATAATGACAATGTAATTAGTGCTAATCAAGAGGCAGAGGGTTTTGTGCAGATCACTGATGGTGAGGAGCTAGACCATTGGGTCAACGGCTTGATCGACGATACCCTTCCTTCGTTTATTTAAATTACCAGGAGCCACCTTTCAGAAGAACTAGGTTTTAATTATACCTACATCACTGCTATTTGTGGCTCTATATATACATGTACAAATTCGGAATTTTTGTACATAGGGCGTTAAAAGATCATGGTCCAATACTAGTTAGTAAGAAAATTAGGTGTAATTTAGACCTTATAGAAATTTTTTGAAGGTGAAATTACTTGTTATTTCTTTCATCATCTGCTGATGATGGAATGAATTCAAATATAGAAGGACAATGTTTGGTGATCAATTTGTATAAAATGCACAACTTAAGCTATTTGTATAGAAATTAGAATGTAGGCATGGGTCGAACACCTCTAATGTAATTAGGCATTTTCCCCTTAGCTTCCCCCTAATTATTATCAAAACTTTATCGCCTCGGATTGAAATAGGCTATTTAGCCAAAACACTTAATTTATCTTGAAATTATCCTTGTTCACCAAAAAAAAAAAAAAACTATTGGAGAGTTTTTTTTTCCACTGTTGTTGCGACTTGCGTCTTGACGTCTTGTCTTCCTCACAAACAAATCCTCTGTATATAATTGGACGCTTGAATTAATTTTTTGTTCAAAATGATAACCCAAGTTTTTTTTGTTCTAACTTCTCTAACTACTAAGTTTTTCAAACAAATACAACAACGGACCTATAGCCCAAGCAACATATCTCAATAGCAACGAAGAGTGAGGAGACCATATTACAGATTTACAATAGCTCTCCCTAATGCCCCATGGCTTTCAAGTTTCACCCATGGCTCCATTACATGCCCTTGGCAATGTTCAATATCTTGTCAGTGGTAAGAAGGTAGATTTGGAAAGAAATTCCACCAATCATTTCAAGGAATTGCTTTTAGATAAAGGAAGCTTGTTAAATATGGGCCTGGGCCGCACCCATCATAAGGAGAGAGAGTGAACTTCACAAGACAAATGAGGTTCCACCTTAAAACCATATGGCAATAAGGGGAGTAGCCTCTTTGTATTATAAAGTGAACCCATCTCTCTTCTTTAATCAATGTGGAATACTCACATGTGGCATGTGGGTGTGCGCTATACATAATAGCTTCAACAAAGCTTGTTAGTGATAATAAGTCAAACGATATTTACCATAATTTTTTTTTCCTATTTAGAAACTAGAAAGCATAACAAAAATGTTTTAATGAGAACCCTCTTATGGTGAGAACTGAGAACCAATAAAAATGAGCAAAAACTTTATAAAATTAGAAAAAAAAATAAGCAAAAGCATAAAATGGATAGAAAACATTAAATGAGCAAAACTAAAATGAGCAAAAAAAATAAAATGAGAAAAATGTAAAATAAGCATAAAAAAGTTAAATGAGCAAACACGTAAAATGAGCAAAAACGTTGTCAAATGAGCATGAAAACATAAAATGAGCAGAAATGTTGTGAAATGAGCAAAATCTTCATAAAATGAGAAAATATGAGCTGTTATTACAGTTCTCACCATAAAGGGTGGTTCTCATATATGTGTGTGTTATGTTATGTTCATGTTCGACTCTTTCAATTACCATGGTACATTCTTAACCATAATTTACTATCTAATTAAGTTAGTGCATTATTTTTCAATGGAGATCCACACAACTAGTATAGCGAGATTGGACAAACACTGGATCGAGCTGATTTTCCAAACAGTCATTCATGTAAACTAATACAGCTAAATAAATATCAGGGACACCCATTTAAGAAAAGTTGATGACTTTTAGAGACAGTAAGTACATAATTTTAAATAGTTTAATCAAGATAGTGAAGTATTAAAAGGGGGTTGGGGCCTGGGGAAAAAAAGTAGTAGAATTGATTAGATGCAAAACAATCCTGCAAAGCTCGATCTATATATTTGAGGGGAGGGGGTTGTCATCATCATCAGAGTACGAAGATATATATATATATAGTGAAGTATCTGTATTGGAGGGGATGGGGTGTTTGGCAGAATTGAACTTTAGTAGGTGATCTTGATTGGGATGCAAAACAATCATGCATATCTATTATTGTAGTAATATGCAATCATGCTTACAGCAATTTGATAAGATAATGGAGCACGTTTTTTTGGTGCTCAAAGATGAAAATATTATAGTACGATAAGTAGATTCCTACACTTTTTATATGGAATAAGAACCTGAACTTATCCATAAATTCTACACTATTCGTTATTTGGCACCTACATAACCGACTTCATACCTTGGAGTGATAGTAACCACAAACCCCTATACATCTCCCAAAGCTAATTCTATTCAAATGATTTGACCTGAAAATTTTGATTTGGACCTAAAATAAGATAGGAAGTTAACACAAAATTCGATTTAATGACTTAAATCAATTTGAGATTGAGTAGGCAGAGCACGAATATTGACATACTCACATAGTAATATAGTACTTCCTTTAGTCTGAAATAAATAAAACATTTCTCTATTTTATATCAGAACTTTTTGAGAGAAGTGTTTCATTTATTTCAGAACAGATAAAGTACTTTAGTTTTTATTATACTTCATCAATCAATAAGGAAACTCTTGTTATTACTAAAAACTATTTTCTTGTTATAACAGAATAGGGAAAATGAAAATTTTAACTAACAAATGAATGGAAGACCACAACAATAACCCAACTTTCCTAAAAAAAACAATAATCCAACTAAAAGTTGATGTGATAAAGTTCGAACCCCCAAACCTGAGGTGCAAATTTTTACCACTTAATTCCCACTTGATCCTTATATACACTTTTTAGCTGAAAATTTGAAAATCTTAGATTAGCCATGGAAAATATGATAATCCATAATAGTTTACAAATAAAATAAAAAAAATATACTCCATATGAATCTAAAATAATTCTAAATTGCGAAATTTCCATTTATCAGAACGATAGAAGGAATGACAGGCGGCAACCAACTTGGCCCAACTAACATCAACCAGCTGGACCCCTTGAAATCTTAGAAACAGATAAATTTTAATTAATAAACTAAAGGACAAAGGTCAAAGCGGTTCATACTGTGTCTGTATATATTATCCCGTGTATGAAGTGTGTTTGGAGTCTTTTGACCATTTATTCTCCTTCTATCTCCTCTCACACGCCCACATATATATAAGCGTACTTCCTTATCTTAGAAACAATCAGAAATAACAGTACCAAAAATCACACAAACCCACACAAACTAAATGGAAGCATCAGGAAATTGGCATATAAATTCAGAGCAAGAAATGAGTATCATGGTATCAGCTTTACAGCACGTGATTTCCGGAGGTGGTAACGACCAACGACCACCTGAAGATGGGTCCCATTTAGTTATAGAAGCTCTTCAACAGAATCAAGTTTCCACCACGTGGTCTCCTCCATCATTTGCCACGTCAGAAAGCCCGCCGCCAAATTCTCATATTGAAAGTTCAAATTCTAGCAACACTGGAAAACAGAGGAGAAGAAGGTACAGCAGAAATAAGTACAGGGGAGTACGGCAAAGGCCATGGGGGAAATGGGCCTCTGAGATTAGGGACCCACATAGGGCGGCTCGCGTGTGGCTCGGAACATTCGAAACCGCCGAGGATGCCGCCAGAGAGTATGATCGCGCTGCCGTTCGGTTTCGAGGCCCACGCGCTAAGCTTAATTTCTGCTTATCTGATTATCTTCCACAGCTTGAAGAGTACAACAATTTTAATAATCATTATCGTAATAAGCAGCAAACGATCAATGAGAGTAATAATAACAATAATGGTAATAATAATGTTATTGGTACTAATCAAGTACCAGAGACTAGTGATTTTGTGCAAATCACTGATAGTCAGGAACTTGAACATTGGGTGAATGGCTTGATCGACGATATCCCGTCTTGGGACCTACCATTCGGAATATCTCGATTTTGAATTTTACATTATTGCAATTATTAAAGAACCGAGGAATTAAGTTAGTACGATAATTATGGACTATGGTAGTTCTAAAAGGAGTAAAAGATTGCTTTTTCTTTTTTCTCTTTTTGGGAGATGATCTGTTTTTTTATGTACCCAGATCATGGCTAGTTTTTTTTTCTTTTTCTTTTCTTTTTGTTGATCAAGAACTTGTTGAATATAGCTAGATTTGCTTGTACACTCCTCAAAAGTCCCTTGTATATTGCTGCTCTATACTCTAAATGAGTGCTTGAGTTTAATATTCGTCAGAAAATAAAACTAGTAGTCTAGTACAAGGTTTTTTTTCTTTTGATTTGTAAATTCTACCAAATGTCAAATAATAGTAATTAGTGCTTTTTTTTTTTTTGCTTTTCTCTAATGGTAGTTGTTTAATTTGTTCACGTTTTATATACAAGGACTTGATTACATTCATTAGCATCTATAAAGACCATATTATCTAAACAGAATTTTGTAATAATAATATATAGATGCATCCTATTTAGAAACAACACAATGATGAAACTATTATAATTAATTAGTCGTTAAAGCATAAAGTAAATTGATTTTGATACATGCATGTGGTGGCCTTTGGTTATTAACATTTACTAAAAAAATTAGCACCTTTTAAATATAAGTTCTAAAAAGGAACTAGATGCATGTATCATTAGATCATTTACTATTCCTCCATCTTTTTGTTACAAACATACCAACTTACACAATTTGAAAATTTTAAATTAGTAACAACGTTCTTGTGTTTATATTGTGATTCTCTTCATCACATAATTCCTCTATTTCATTCTAGAATTTTTTCCCTAGATAATATCAAAGGGAGTTTTAATTCCCACTTTATGTTAAATCCAAAATTATTTCCCTTGGTCCACACAGGACAAGACGCAAAAAATTATTTATTTTATTTAATTCATGCAAAACCGCGAATTGTATTGGCGGCTCTTTTGAGATAAACCGCTAACCGCAACAACGACTTGTCAATAAATAAACCACAATTGTAAGTTTTGTAACCGCTACTCTAAGGCTTTGTTCTTTTAGACTGAATTAATAAAAATTCAGTTAAGTTTAGTTCAGACAAATTCAATTCAGTTCAGTTTAGTTCAGTTAGTTTTCTCTCACAGTTTTCATTCATTCCAGTTCAGTTCAGACAAATTCATTTGTAGTTCAGTTCAGTCCAAAAGAACAGAGTTTAAGCAACTTAAGAAAGTTGTAATTATAAAAAAAACCGTGGAAGTAAGTTAAAGTTAGTACGATAGTTATGGTAGTCCTAAAAGGAGTAAAAGATTGCTTTTTTTTTTCCCCTCTTTTAGGGAGATGATCTGTTTTTTTTTATGTACCCAGATCATGGCTAGTTTTTTTTTCTTTTCTTTTTGTTGATCAAGAACTTGTTGAATATAGCTAGACTTGCTTGTACACTCCTCTTAAAAAAGTCCCTTGTATATTGCTGCTCTATACTCTAATGAGTGCTTAAGTTTAATTTTTCACAAAATAATACTGGTACAAGGTGTTTTCTTTTGTTTTGTAAATCCTACCAAATTTCAAGTAATAGTAATTAATGCTTTTTTGCTTTTCTCTAATGGTAACTGTTTTATTTGTTCACGTTTTAATTTGTTCACGTTTTTAATTTGTTCACGCTTTATATACAAGGACTTGTTACAAATTTCATTAGCATCTTTAAAGCCATATTATCTAAATCTTTTTGTTACAAACTTACACAATTTGAAAATTTTAAATTAGTTACAATGTTTTTGTTTCATCTTGTGTTTCTTTTCATCACATAATTCCTCTATTTTATTCTATATGTATCATATATTTATATTCGGTTACACACTTGCCAATGCACAATGTTGACGATTAACAACTCTAAATCTCTAATTATTTGTGGAATATTGAGATGAATTCAATAAGATCCCACGTTGTTATATTTTCTAATGTATAAATTATACTTCTAGCTACTTTATAATCAAAAGAGAGTATTTAAATAGCGTAAATGTCCAAATAATACAATATATTAAAAATGCCTTTTTAGTCTTTTACTTTTTTGTATCCATGTCACTCCACGTAATCATAATCGTCATATCGCTAATCAAAACACTAGAGGGTATCTTATTGGCTGGAAGCATGAATACCATGATCTATTAAAATATGAATTTATGCATATAACATTAGTTTACTAACAAATTGGAGCACATTCTTGGAGTGTTCGTTGCTCGAATATAAAATATTAGTACAACATAACTATATGTGGAATATGAACATTTGCGGTAAGATTCTATCTGTTCTTGAGTACTCCTATATTGGATTAATATAACAGTTAATAATCCAAGGTCGCCACCAGCTAGGGCTCACTGTCTTTTATTATTATTATAATTATTCCATTTTAATAGAAAAAGGGCAAAAAAAAAAAAAGCAATCCGCGGTTGTGTTTTGCCCTTTTTGAAGGCAATCCGCGGTTGTGTTGTGGAGTATAATAATATTGGTAAAGTAATAAACTAATAAAAACCTTTCCGAGCTTTTTATGATAAAAGAACTATTAAGAGAACTTCCAAGGCTTTATAGGTAAAGTAGTTTGGTGGTCCAGGCGATGCTTCAAGGAATATTTTGGTATTCTACTTCTTCCATTTTAAAATAAGTAAACCCCTTGTTTTTTTTTATTTGAGAGTATTTTAAGAAAAGCGTTTCAGTTATATATTTCAGCATGGGAGAAATATAATTTAAGAGATCAAGACAAATATTGTTATTTGGTGCAGAAAGTAATCTGTATAAACAAGAATTAAGTCATTTAATTCACAATATACATATTGTAAACTTAAGGCCTTGTTAGTATCTTGTGAACAGTTTTTGGTGTTATGATTTTGGATATTGTATGAAGTATGATATAGGTTATAAAATACACTTATAGTTAGTCGTACATATAGTAATCGTGCTTATTTTGAAAATTGGCAATAAGAGGCTAGAAATCATTTTTTTGGGTTCAAAAAACCAAAAACGATAACATAATAACCCTCAACTCTTGGTTTCTATTAAATATCCATAATATCAACACCATTGTTGTCAAAATCCCTATCCGGATCTTATGATCCTACGATTCTACGATCCGAAAGGACTTCGCCAATCCCGATCCTACGTAGAATCTTAATTTTGTATGTTCCCACAAGGGTGTCAGGGAGTTAGGTGGACATGTGGTGTTGTTGCAGCTTTGGGCATGGGAGCACATACACATCGATAGACGTGTGATCTCGAGGGTGCGGGACCCACCTCCACAGGTTGAGGGTGATGATGGCATTCCTGTTTTAGGCTCCCAGCATGTACGGGGGGGAGGGCGCATGGTTGACCCCTTAGTCGTCGGGTAACAAGCAATGTCTCACATTCGTTAACGTTATTCATTTTCACTTTTTAAAAGGATATTAATGTATAATTCTTTGTAGTTGGCTTCGGGTACACCTCACCATGTCCCACTTAGCAAGTGGACTTCCTTACTACAGGGATGCACTTGACCATCAGACGGACGAGCAGGTACATAGGCCCTATTATCTCATAGTTCTTTGCTAACGTTATTCATTTTCATTTTTTTAAACTTTCTTTCTTTCTTTCTAAATGACTTGGCAGTCGTATACTGAGGCGAGACTGGAGTTGTTACCTTCAATTTGTCGATATGATCAATATGTATAGCGCACACTGGCTCCATGTATTTGTTTCGACATTGTGGAGTTTCATTTTCCTGAACGAGTTATCCCCAAGCTTGGATTCGAGCAGACGATTCCAGCACTTTGTGATACGAGCACAACTCTTGATCACGGCATAGATCGGCGGTCGAAGAACAAGAACTATCCGCTTAAAATCCGACCTTACATAGTGCAGTGGGATGAGCGCTTGATACGTCTTGTTCAGGGTACTCCATTTAGAGGTCGTACTCATGCCATGGACGAGTATATGACATGATATCGTGGCATCACGAGGTTGCGCATTACAGATCCCATGATGCGACCGCCTTCTATGCATTATCAGCCCCGTCTGCAGATATAGCCTTGGTACGTGACATGACTTTTAGTTTATACTTTTATTTACCTTTTTCTTTCTATGCAGGCACATACTTTATTTGATGTTGCTCACATGTGCGGGACTGTACTGGAGGCTGCTGAGTCATTGCCTCCAGATATGGGACGCCAGCTCTATGCGCAGACATGCAGACCATGAGGGGGATGTGTATTGACGCTGTTGGGCGAGCCGGACATGGCCACATCTTACAATACTTGCCAACTTATGCTGCCCAAACATCGATGTCTACATCTTCCATGCCCGCTGCCCATACATCGCCTCCAGTTTGTCAGAGGATCTATCAACGACATTCGACCACCACTCCGTCTTCTCTTGACGCCATTGTGGAGTTTGAATGAGTCAATGCATAGTTCATCCACACCTACACATAAGAAGAAGAGAGGGGCTCAGCATTTTCACTTTTTGTTTGTATAGTTAGTTAGTTAACTTTACATTTTATACTACTTCCTCCGTTTTTTTTACATGTTATACTTTGACATTTTACACTATTCATAAATTTTCAGTTTGACCATCGTTTGTGATTTATACGTGAATAAAAATATAGTCATGTAGGAACTTATTTGATTCGTCTTAATATGTATTTTTTTTAATATTTACTTTTTATAATTTTTACAAATACAAACTTAGAGATATATGTCATCAAAGTTTTACATTGGCATGCATGAAAAGTGAAAGTGTAATATGTAAAAAAACCCGAAGGAAGTATGTTATTTAAACTATCACTATGTTATTTGAAAATTTTATGCCATTTTTAAAATCTCGCTTCATTATTATTAGAAGTGATCATGGGCCGGGCCGGGCCGGGCTTTGGCCAAAAAAAGTGCCCGTTTAGGATCAAAGCCTCGGGCCGAAATTTCAACGCCAAAACCCGCTAAATTGGGCCGAGCCATGCGGGCTTTTCGGGCCGGGCCAAAAAATTGCCTGAATCATTTCCAAGTCGCCCGTGGTCTAGAATTTTTTCCCAAAAATCAGGGCGGGCTGGGTCGAAAAATCTTGCCCAAAACCTATCAATTTTCAGATCGGGTCGGGTCGGGCCTGCGGGCCGAGCCCATGTTGATCACCTCTAATTATCATGAAATTTTTGGCTTCATCATTTGTTTGGATGAATGTGGTGTTGGATGAACTTGGTCTTTGGTGATTGATGTGTGGATAAATTTGGTGTTGTTGGATGAAATTTAAGATTGGGAGATTTGGTATTGGGATTGGAGTTTGGATGAGACTTTGGATGATGTTTTTGATATTTGGGCCAATAATAGGAAAGGAAAACTGGTTGGTTTGGCTGCTCACATAAACCGCAGCTTTAGATAGCTGTTTATGGAGAGTCCAAAATTGAGCAGCAAATACCCAGGAAATCGCTACTCCAAGTGGCGACTTACCTCGTTAAACCGCTACTTAGAGTAGCGATTTTCCCTTATAAACCGCGTCTTAACTTAAAGTGAACCGCTACTCTGGGTAGCAGTTTGTTATTTCTCGAGTGCTGTCCTACGTGGACGATATTCAGGGGATTAATTTGAAATTGGACACATAGAGGGATTTAAAACTCCCTTTGACATTATCTAGGGAAAAAATTCCAATATATCAACTTATGCATAAGTAAAAATTATACTATCTTTATGTTATGAAACTATATAAATAAGACATATTTAACAAGATCCCATATACTTCATAACTCTGATTTCCCTTACATATTGATAATAGATTAATGTCAAAAATTGAATAAGTAAATTAATAGAAGATGTATCAAAAATTAATACGGTACAACTAGAATAACAAATGATGCACTACCTCTGAATCTTCTTAATCTACAAAGTTAGACTTTAATGCATAACTTTGACCATAAATGTTTTTAATTATGGACAAATAAAAATTGTAAAACGTTGATGTTTGGTATATGCAAAAACGAATCTAACAAGAACTGATTTGATTATATGTTATATATATATATATATATATATATATATAGCATGTTTGGTTCATTATTTTTTGTTGTCCAAGAAACGAGATCAATTGCTGATTCCCTTTCTTCTTGTTTGATTCAATACTCATCAATTCATTACCATCTTCGTGGACCGTGGTAATGGATTCCCGTAATTTGTTACATTTTCCTCCCTTCAAGTAACAAAAACACTTACTTTGTGGTAATTGTTGCCATTCCCTCCTCATTCCATGACTTGAACCAAACACACAATAAAAATAATCATTTTTGTTACCGTTATCCTCCTCTATTTATTTCCATTCCCTTTTCCTTCCAAATCTTGAACCAAACCCCCCATAAGGCCTTGTTTGGTTGGGCCTTTTTAATAGCTGTAAACGGATTGGGTTTACTGAATCCATTACTCTTTGTTTGGTTTGGATAATGGGTTAACCATTACCCTTACATAAGGGTAACCCAAACCCCTCAAATATTACCCTTCTAACTACACCAGTAACAAAATTATTTCCCCTCCTCAATCAACTTTCACGCTATCTCTCTACTTCTTTCTTCACACTGTTTTCTCGACGCCGACAATGATGAAGAGGAAATCAGGTTTTTCTCGTCGCCAATAATTGTAGAGTATAACTCCATTGTTGCCGGCGAGCTTAAGGAAAACATATTTTGCTTTTTTTAGGTAACTTTTCGAATTTTTTCTCTTCAATTTTTGAAGCATGATTTTCGAATTGTTTATAATCTGCGATTTTTTTGTGCAAATTTGTGAGAGTTTTGTGTTTGTGTGTGCAATTTCTAGTTTATAATTGATTATAGTTTTAGGTTTTCAATTCATCAACAACCTATAAATTGCAATTCATTTGTTTAGGGTTTTTTCTCCCTTAATTTTTGTTGTTGTGATTTCATTTTCTCTCTCCTCCAGAAGCACAGTGGAATTTCACGAGCCGACATTCGGTGTTGTTAACTGTCAAAAACACTCCATCAAAAACTCATATAAACTGTCCATTTTTGCCATCTATAATTCATAAATAGTAGGAGTAGTTGCCATTTCTAAATTTGAGGTTGGTTTTTAACAACGATGAGCTTCTTTTGTTTTATAATCAACCCATATTGCCATGTTTGTCTTAATGTTTCTAAGTTGGTAGAGACTAGAGTGTATGTATATATAAAAATAATTTTTGTTATCATTAGTCTTTACCTATATTCTTTTTTGGTTTTTTAACCACAATAATACAAACTTTGGTTTTTAATACAAACTTTTGTTAATTTTTAATAATACAAAATTTAGGTAAAATTTCCAAGAGTGCAGTAAGTGTAGAAAAAAAAAAATGATATTTCTTCTTCCCCCCCCCCCCCCCCCCCCCCCCCCCCCCCCCCCCCCCCCCCCCCACCCCCCCCCCCCCCCCCCCCCCCCCCCCCCCCCCCCCCCCCCCCCACCACCCAAAACCCCAACCCACAAACAACCCCCCCCCCAAAAAAAAACCCCACCCCCCCCCGCCCCCACCCCCAACCCCACAAAAACCCCCCCAAAAAGGACACCAAAAAACCCCACCCCCCCCACCCCAAACCACCCACCCTTTTTACTTCCATTAAAGGATTAAACTTGCAAGCTCAATCAAGTGGGTAAAAAAAACCCCATCACTAAAATCGACCCAAAAAAGGAAAATCAACAACCCATTTCTTTACTTCCACATAAACTCAAATGGGATGAAGGAAAAAAAATAAAGGATAAGGTCTTTAAGTTAAAAATAAAAATTCTTTTTCACAGGCTGGAGGGCGTGGGGTTATATAAGGTGATTTGGTCTTAATTTTTAGGGTCTTTGGGGAGGGGAGAAAGAGAAAGAAAAGAGAAAATGATTTTAATGTTTTTTGATATTTAAATCAAAAATTTTAAAATCAGCAATAAATAATGACACGTGTCTTAATGAGTTCCTGGAGGAATTTTGGCCTAAAGTTTGTATTATTAAAAAAAAATAAAAGTTTGTATTATTTAGAACAAAGTTTGTATTATTCCAGTTAAAAAATCCTTCTTTTTTCAGGTTATATAAGGTGATTTGGTCTTAATTTTAGGGTCTGTTTTGATGATTTTGATGCACGTAACTTATGTCCTACGTTGTTATTTTGTTGTTGTATTAATGCTGAAATTGATGCTATTGTGTTGTTGTCTTGGTTGTTGTTTGAGCTGTAATTTTTGGGTTTTACATACCCATGATTATCACTCTGTACCATGGTATACAAAGGTCTAAGTTATAGTAACTAGTTTGATTTGTGATGACTTTTCTTATTAGGTTTTCAATATGCCTCATCTTGTGCGATCGGTAGGGAGGATAAGAAGGCTGAAACAGCTTCAATTAGTTATTATAATGGTTATGGTAGTTATGATGATGCATTGGGTTTGGCATATGATAACCATCGCTACAGTTAAAGGTATTCAAGTAAGGTCAAGGAAAAAGGACAGAAAAAAATTACGCTTAATGGTCTTGAATGCATTGATAAAAGAGAGTGATGTGAGCTGTAGAAATGAGCTTCGTGTTAATAGATATACATTTAATATCCTTTGTGAGATGCTTAGAGATGTGGGAGGATTGAGTGGAACTAGAATGTCTCTTCAAGAGATAGTTGCTATGTTTTTATACACTTTGGCTCACCATAGAAGAATAGGTCCATTGGCCAATTTTTTTTTTAGAAGTGGAGAAACAGTTAGTCGACAATTTAACCTTTGCTTAAAGGCTTTGTTGAAGTTGCACGAACATTTACTTCACAAACCTACTCCAATACCGGATGATTGTGAAGACAAGACGTGGAAACCTTTCAAGGTATTAGTTATATATATACTACATCGCTATATTATCATTTCATGTCTACAAATTAGTTATGTAATTGTTTTTCTATCTTGTAGAATTGTTTAGGAGCCTTAGATGGTACTTACATTAATGTAAGAGTGCCTTCGGAAGAAAGGGGAAAGTATCAAACAAGGAAAGGCACGATTGCTATGAATGTATTGGGTGTTTGTGCACCTAATTTGCAGTTTATTTATGTCCTTCTGGGGTGGGAAGGCTCGGCGCATGATGTACGTGTGCTTCGCAATGCTCTTTCTATGCCTAATGGTTTTAGTGTACCTCGAGGTAAATCTAATCAAATCTTTTATAAGTAAAATTATTATAAGATAGGCTATAATTTCATAATTTATCTAGTAATTGTCTTTCTTTACCATATGTAAAGGTAATTATTATTTGGCAGATGCGGGATATACAAACTGTGAGGGATTTTTTGCTCCATATAGAGGGCAAAGGTATCATCTAAAGGAGTGGACCGATCGACAACCTGAAAGTGCCGAAGAATACTATAATTTGAAACATGCTAGGGCGCGAAATGTTATTGAGAGGTGTTTTGGTTTACTTAAAGGAAGATGGAGTATACTTAGAAGTCCTTCATTTTTTCCCATTCGAACTCAAGGTCGAATTGTGATGGCTTGTTGTCTACTGCATAATTTAATTAGAAAAGTCATGCCTACCGATGATATAGAGGAAGGAGATTTGAGTTCTGATGATGACTCTGATGATGATTCTGATGATGAAGTGGAGTACATTACAAGTGTCACAACTTCAGATGAGTGGACAAATTTTAGAAACATATTAGCCCAAGATATGTTTAATGGTTGGAGAGCGAGAGGCAGACAAATATGACTATATATGGTATCTTCTGTAATAGTTTAGAGCTTGTATGAACTTCAAAAGATTTAGCTTTAAACAAAGAAGGATTGAACTGAATTTCTTATTTGTTTGTTTTTGATGTTTAATGATTTGCTCATTACTGCTTTATTTGCTTATAAAAACTGATTTCTGCTAATGGAAAAAGGTAATATTTACTGATCTTATCTGATTAATGACGGAATTGATATATAACTTGAAGAGAACAATTTTGTTTTTGCTGTTTTCTTTGTTTTTGAGCTGGTAAATTGATTTGAGACCCTCTTCCTTTGGTAGACTCCTTTGAGTAGTTGTCTCATCTTTGTGACCACTTCCTAATGTGAATCTCTTCTCAATCCCATAAACTCATAAGTGAAGTCTTCTGGTTAACAGTATGTATTTACTTGATGCAGATTAGTGGGATTATAAGCTAACATGGCATGTTAGCATCTACTATAAGTTGCTAACATGGCCTTTCAGACCTCATCTACTGTATTTGTAGATGACCATGTATTAAAGGGGAAACCCAATGCTTTCCAACCACACCAATAATCTATGCAAAGGAAACATCACTACATCATATAGTTGCTAGGTGTTTTTTGTAATTGAAAATGAATGACACTACTTTATTCTACTAGATACTTTTCTCTATTGTTCTTTTTGGCTAATCTCATAATTTTTGCATATATGTGTATAACTATATAGGATGGAAAGTGATAGAGTTAGTCAAGTTAGTGAAGAGGGAAGTAACCGAGGAAGAGGTAAAAATAAAAGATTTTGGACATTTGAAGAAGATACCGTGCTCTTAAGGTATCTACATGAGTTGTCTTGTGATCCTAAGTGGAAGGGTGAAGGCGGTTTCAAGAGTGGTTACATGAATAAGATTGAAGAGATGATAAAAGTTGTGCTTCCTACTTGTGGCTTGAGAGCTGTTCCACATATTGAGTCAAGGATCAAACATTGGTCCGAGAAGTACAGTGCACTTGCGGAAATGCTATCTACTTCAGGCTTTGGGTGGGATGCTGATAAAAAGATGCTGCAAACAGAAAAAAAAAGGTGTTTGATGAATGGGTGAAGGTAATCTTTCTTTCTTTTGTTGGTATAATCTCAATTTGTTGATAACTATAAGAAAATATACTAAAGTGAACTCAAAAGATCCAATTTGGTCATAATATACGACAAAGTCAAACACATGAATATTCCAATTTGGTGTGTTTATTGATCTTGTTAGCCTTAATATTGCTGTACTTATCAGGTTTTTTCCAGTCAAAAACGTGTAGATCTCTTTTCATCTCAAGGCAATGATTTAAGATGTTTTCTTTTTCAATTGTTAAAAGTGTAGATCTCTGATGATTGTGCTACTTATAGTCCTTCTCTCATCACAAGGAACAATAGCTATCTGCAACCATTGGCTACTAGACCAAGAAGTGTCAGATTTGCTCATGACTTATATTGTCATACCAATTGCTAATTTTTGTTATTAAACTTTTGGCCACTGAAATCCATTATGGAAATATAAGTTGGTGCATAGTGCAAAACTGATCTTGAACCATAATTATTTTTAGTTATGTATGAGTTCAAGATTTCTCTTAGTTTGATACTCATTCTTGTACTGCTGACTAATTTGCTAGGAACTACTTGCATCTTGTGGCAATATATCACTAAGCTTGGCATTGTTGTATAGTAATCTAAAATATGTATAACTACAGACTGACTTAATTGAGGACATTCAAAGACCCCTTTTTTTCAATTTTTGTTATCTGCTGCTACCTATAATTGCTACTGATTTGCTGGGCTTACACTAAACAAATGGTATTTCTTGATAAGGAACGTGTTATGCACAAATTTTATATCAATGTAGCTGAAATGTACCTTGCATGCTAACGGGTGGCTGGTGTATTATACTATTATTGTTCAATAGAAAGTTTGATAGATACACTCTGGTACAATTATGCTGAATTTAGTAGTTTCTTCAGCTTTATTACGTCGAAGGGTAAAATCGTCTCAATTGGGGACCATTGAATATTTGAATGACAATATTAAATTGTTTGCTGTTAGTTGTTGCTTTTAATGATGTTAGTTGCTCTTTCTACGACAGAATCATAAGAAAGCAAAGGGCTTGTATGGGGTTCCCATTCCCCATTATGACACACTTGCTGAAATTTACTCAAAAGATAAAGCAACCGGAGATGCTAGTGAGTCTTTTGTAGGAGCTATAAACAACATGGATGCTGAGGTTGCTAATGAACCATTGATGATAGAGAGTGATGAAGAAGATGATGCAGATTCCGTGACTCATTCCAAGAAGCGTTCAATAAAAAAAGAGTTTGATGATCCAACTCCTTCGAAAAAAACAAAGTTCAAAGATTTCAAGGGAAAAGGAAAGGGACAAGGTAAAGTAAGTGATGTCGATGGATTACTTAGTTCTATTCAAAGTGTTTCAACCAATTTTGAGAAGATATTTGAGAACATTAATGCAAATTTGGGAACTATGGCTTGTGCTTGGTCGAAAGCGGAAGAAAGAGAGCAGAAGTTGGATGATAAGGTGAACAAAGTGCTAGAAGAAGTAATGAAGTTAGATGACATTTCTCCTTCGGAAGCTTTGGAAGTGGCTACGATTCTCATGGCGGACGAACACAAGCTTCACATATTTTATCAAGCTCCAATGAACATGAAAAGGCAATATGTAATCGATCTTCTCAAGAAAAAGTAGAGCTAGTATAAGACTTATATTTCTTAATTTAGAAACCATATAATTTGTTATGTTTTTGCTTTGATCCATCATATTTTTGATCATATAATAGTTGTTGATGGTGGATTATGGAATAGTAGTTAATAGTAGCAAGGGACCCTTTAAAAAAGGCTTATGAGAATTCTACATTGTGTTTTGTCTCATGTAAAACAAAGAAAAAAATATCATTAACTAAACTTTTGTTATTCTCTACTTACATTAGCTAAAGTAGAAAGATTGATTCCTTGTTATCAAACTTGTAAACAAGAAGAAAGAGAATCCCTTACAAGTGTTTCCTTTCCATTATTGAACCAAACACCCAATAAAAGTAACAATTATTGTTACCATTTCTTTCCTCTATTTGATTCCATTCCCTTTCCATTCCTACATTTGAACCAAACACCCCCTAAATCACAATCAAATATAGTGCCAAAACACAAGAAGGAACTGAGGAAGGTAGTATAGAAGGTGGTAACACTTGGTTTTTCCCAAAAACTACAAAAAAATCCTGCTTTCTTTCGTGTCTGGTTAGCGTGAGGCATAACTCGTTTTACGGCAGTGGAAAGGAGAAAAATGGCGACAGAAATCGGCGAAACCCCCTCATCTCCTTCGCAATCGCCTTCGTATTCAATCAGGTACAAAAACCGTACGTCGCTGTTCAAATTCTATAATTTTCTTGATTTCGTTCTAATGGCGACCTTCTCGCAGTCAGCTTCGCCACTTCTACCTCGCTGTCGATCGTCCCCAATTCAGAGTGGTCTACACCTCTACACTTTACAAAACCCTAATTCCAGATTTTTTCATGATTTTCCGATCATTTGAATTTTGAAATTTGAGGTTAATACTACATTAGTAATTTGCAGGAGACATTGGTGGATTTGCTGGGAGTAGTAGGACGAAGATCGGGACTTTCTATGGTAGTTTGTTGTAGTTCTCGTGATGAACTAGATGCTGTCTGTTCTACCGTCTCGTCCTTACCTTACATTTCTCTCTCCTCCTTGGTAACTCATTCAATTCCTTGCAAATTTTCTTTTTAAAAATGATGCCATGGTTAGAATTTGGAAATCTGAGGTTAATGCTTCTATATGTTTATGGATGATTTATGGTAGAATTAGGATTAATTTTGATTTACTGGTTGCGAATGCGATGTCTAGTTACCTTTTTGAGTTAAGCCTCTTGTTTTGTCCAAAATTATTCGTATATTAGTATTTTCCGGGTAAATGGACGAATGATCAACATATTTTGGAAAGAGCTTGCTGAATTGCAGGCTATTTAGAGGCAAGGGACTAAAGGAGTATTTTTTTTGTATCACTGATATCATTTCTATTAACGGGTTCGGGGCAATAACAATTTGCTCGAGCAGAATAAGATCTCTAATGAGCTTACTTATAATATATGTAGCATGAGAGGCATGCCTTCTAGGAAGATTTGCTCAACATGTGCTGCTGGAATCAATTAACTAATTATTTAGACACTGCCATTTGCAACAAGCCATTCACCTGATAAGACGAAGGAGTTAGACACTATTGCAATAGCATCGCCCAGTCATTATCCTTGTGCATACCTGAGCAGATTTAAGAATTATTACAACGGAATGAAAGATAGTCTGTGGCTTGCTTGGGCAATCCACAGTTGCTTCTGCTCTCAATGCACCGCCTATGAACATGAAATAATTCTTCTGGCTCTCTTTCTCGAATGCTTGGGTTACCCAAGAGGACCACCCAGCAATTAAATTTTGCTTCGGGAGCTGCATTATAATGAAATATAATTGTAATAGATTGGCCTAGGGGGGAAAGGGCATTTTTGGTAATGCAAATTAGTTTGTTATGGGTTAGCTTGAGGAATAAGCTAGAGGGTTAGAAGGAAGACACTCTATAAATGAATAGATTAGGGAGAGAGAAATGACGAAGAATATTATTGAGGGTTTATTTTAGTGGTTAGATTTGGGAGTGTGTCAAGTCACTCGAAAACTTGATAATCTATCTTTATTTTCTGTAATTTCTATTATTTTCAATCAAATATCATCAATCATCATCTTCTTCCTTCATTTTACTGCCCAAATTCACAGTTCATTACACTTGGTATCACAAGTCACTCGAAAACTTGATAATCTATCTTTATTTTATGTAATTTCAATTATCTTCAATCAAATATCATCATCTTCTTCCTTTATTTTACTGCCCAAATTCACAGTTCATCACACTCTCCATGAAATCGTGTCTTGGAGAATGGTATGCCACTCCAATGTTATGCCTGCCATTTTTGCAGGAATAGTGCCCAGACCTGTTGGTGTACATGCTTCCTAGCCAGCCAAGTTTTCTTCAGCATCTTAGAAACTAGACGTGACTGGTAACTCTCCTGCATGGAAGCAATGCTATTTTGGTAATAGTGACAATACCCGCCCATGAGAAGCTCCTGGAGATTGCCTTGTGTTTTATATCCTTTTGTGGTATGACTAAGATTTAAGCCCATATTGTTTTGGACTTCTAACAATATGCTAATCTGCAACCATCCACCATATGATAAGTATATTGCTTTCAGTTCTGATCTTTGTCTGTCATGTTTTTATAAAATCGTACATTGAACTCTACGTATCTTCCTTAGAGTCAGGTGTACTTTAAGTTCATGACAGGCAAAACCCAGATTTGATATTGTAGATCCTCCATGATCAAGTCCCCTTTTCCCTGAGCAACATCATCAATGTATACATGGTTCTTTAAAAGTGTTAAAATGTAGCACAAATCAGTCTAAGGAATACCCTGTTACCCGTTGTGGTTAAGAGTATATCATGTGCAAAGATCAAATTTTAATTAAAAGCAGTAAAAATGGATGATAACTTGATGATATTAATCAACGTATTTAGCTATATACTCTAAACTCGTAGTTGCATATGCCATGGCGGCATGGCATGGCCTATACATATAGGTGATGTGACTCACACGCGTCAATTCTTTCCTAGTGATAAGGTCAAAGAAAGGAATAAGTGATAAGGTCAAAGAGTCATAAGCTTTGAACACATTGCATCATCCAGTTCATGAATTTGCGAGGAGTACCATACTCTTCTTAAAGCTGATTCAAAAAAGTCAAAGAATTATAAGCTTTCTGAATATCCAATTTAATCATGCACGTAGGTTAATTGCCTTTCATATTATGCTCTGTAACAAGCTGGAGATTAAGACTATTCCATAAAATGTTGGAGTACCTGCATGTAAATTTAAGCATTAAATTGCAGCAAGTCATCTGTGTTTATGAATGAGGGTATGCTTACCTTAGGCACCAAAATGATAATGCTACAACTAGAAGTATTTAGTTGTCATAGAAATTCTGGACTAAGAGATACCAATAGCAGGCTATGTAGTCTTGATATGTTGAGCTTTTAATTCTGCAGCTGAGCTAGGCCCCTTGTATAAACCTGCTTCTGCTCCCTTTGTGGGTTGAATTTTTAGGCTGATCTTCCTAGGAATTGAAAGACGTTCTCAGTTATTACTTGTTCAATTGTCAGATGTGGCAAGCTCTGGTTGCCACATGTCACAACTCACATGTATCAATAGCATCCTTGTGGCATTTTTGGGACATGTGAGATTTCATCATGGTTTGGTAGTCTAATTCCCAGTGTATAAATACTTAAAGTGGGGCATTTACTTTGTATTTGTTTGCATTATAGCAAAGAATAAATGGTTGCTGAAGTTTTACTAAAATATCCTAAGGCCAATGGGTCAAATTATGCCAACATGGATGTCCATAATCTCTTATTTGGAAGACCAAGTTAAAATTTTGACTTCCATATTAAGGCTATAGGGGATGTTCAGCCTACCATGGTGTACATCATGTCTTCTCATCTCAGTTTTAAAAGTTTTGCTTTGTAGACATGAAGTGGGAGAGGTGATGTCCATGTTGCACTCTGGCCCCGGGTTGTCTCCTCGAGGATGCCCTGCATTGTACCTTTTTCACCTTGTGGTCGTCGAGAGAAATACGAGAGATGGAGCTGGAGAGACGAGCATGACCTTGTGAGAGAGAAAGAGAAACTGAACAAATATTTTCACGGTACATTTTAATTCAAAACTTTCACCCAATCGAGAACACCTAGCATATATTTTCACAAGAAATTTATGTTTAGTCCACGACTGTATAACTCAATAACATACTTGTTCAGCGCTGTCCCCATTATTTGGGCATGGCAGCAACAATCACCTACCATAGATCTCCCAGCTAAGGGCTAAGGCTATGGACCTTCGCTTTTCTCTTTCTATTGTGTCTACATTGACATCCCTTCCTCGTTACAACCTAGGCATGATTAAAAGAGAAAAGAGCGGATGTATTGTAATCAATAGTATAGGCCCATTCATTAATTTCGATGTAAGTTCTACGACTTCCTATCTTGAGAAGCCATTTTAACCATGGAGTAAGGAGCAGCTAGATTTGCCGTCCCTTCCTCTCCTTCACCTTCTTCTACAGTTCTTGATAATCTAAGCAATAAGCAGACCTAATGCGACAAACATTTTGGCCAAGGTACCGGTGTAGGCCCTTCTCCAAGAACCTAATACATCAACATATACCATCAAAGAGCTCGAGAATTCCGTCCAATCACTTCATCCGTTCTCTCTCTTTTTTTTTTTTTTATTCTTATCAACGAATTCCCTTGGCTATGTGAGGTAAGTCTGATAAGATAAGAATCCGAACGTGCCTTGCAGGAAATAACCCGGATTTGGTGTGGTGTTGTGTCAACATGCGTACCTGACCCTTCCTGCTGAGTTTGGATATCATGGGCGTCAACCTTCAGAAGATTGTGGTTATCCCAATGGGTGAAGTTCTAAATATGGTTTCCTTAGCTGTTTTTTTTTGGGGTTGTTCCCTATTTTTTCATGTCTATGTTCACTATCTTCATAGGTGCGGCTTCAAAGTTGGAAATAGTTGAATATTTGGAGACTTCTCAAATGTGTCCCTATGTGGCCATATCCATGTCTGAGTCTCGGATCCATGCTCGAACCAGATACTTGTATCGGATTCCGGACATGATGATATTAGCCTATGTATTTGCCTTGTTTTGAGATCTGGTAGACTAAATATCCTTCTAAAGCTTGTTGTTTTTCGCTTTGGTGGCGGTAAAAGAGAAGATCCCAAATTCCCAACCGAGGACTTTTTTTAAGAATAAGAAAATTTTCATTATTAGCTGTTGCCTTAAGGAGGAAAACTCTATTAAATTAACTTATCCTTTTCTCCATGATTCTTCCTTTTCGCTACTTCCCGTGTTCCAATTTAGTTGCCACAAATATTGTTGGCGCAAATTTTATTGGAAGTGAAAAAGTAGAGATATAAAAGTTGGCAGGTGGATGTGGGTTCTAACTTCAGTGAAAAAGTTGAAAAGTTTTTTTTTTTTTTTTTTTTTTTTACTTATTAGGGTATGTCTCGACTAAGTTAAACATCCCATAATGACATTTGCGGCAATTAACTTGTGATAGAGGGAGTTATTATTTATAGCATTGTTTAAGTTATGTTGTCCAACCTTGTTATGTGGAATGTGTTTGTTCTTGTCACCTAGGAAAGAGGAACGAAAATAGGTTGGCTTGCCGAGGTGTGGATACTGATTTCATTAGCATTAGGGTGGGGCACAATGCACTTGGAAACAAAGGAAAACAAATTTTTGAGGGTTAGCTTCGAGCCTTCGACTCGTGAAGGTTCAATGTTCTAATTTTGAGGCTTTTGCATGATTGACTGATGTGAAATTTCGGTTTATGAGTGTCACCTGGCTTTGCGATAGGGCTTGAGCCCTTTTTTTTTTCCTTTAGTCGGTTTTTTCTCATGCGTGACACTCCCCCTGGTGTGGACAATGATTCTCTTAGGCCTCCGCAATAGGGTGGGGCACATGCACTTGTAAACAAAGAAAAACGATTTTTTAAGGGTTTAGCCATGACTCATCAAGGTTCAAGGTTCAATGTTCTAATTTTTGAGGCTTTTGTATGAATGATTGGTGTGAAATTTTGGTTTCCGAGTGTCACCTGACTTATCTTGATTAAATTGCTTTGCGATAGCTTGAGTGCTTGAGCCTTTTTCTCATTAGTCGATTATTCCTCCTTTTGTACATGGATGACATGAAGAGTCGAAGTAATATATCACTTATGGTTCGTCCTATAAAATTCTTGGCAGTATAGTGATCTTGCTGATTCAGATCGTGCACAAATCCTTGAGAGTTTCCGCCATGCAACCATCAAGTGGAACCAAAGTGATGTTCAGTCAGGAGATGGGGGTGAAAATGAGGAAGAGGGGCCCAAGTCTCATATGGTAGTTGTAACAGATGCCTGTCTTCCTATTGCTTCCAGTGAATCTCCTCTTCCTGCTCGTGTTCTGATAAATTATGAGCTACCAGTTAAAAAGGTGACTTTTTATGTTATTGAAATTAGAACCAATCTGTTCTTTTTGGGGGTTTATATTTACATTTTTATCTGAGTCAACTCTGGAGGGATCTCTGCATGATTATGTCATGATGTGTGAATTTGTTGTAGCTCATATATGATATATCCATTGACGGTACTTTTCTTGTCGTCTTTTGCAGTTTGAAGTTAGGTACCCAGTCATTTCTAAAAACTCTTGAGATTGTAATGATTTTGCACTAGTTCTCAATTTCATGAAATATATTGTTTTGTCAGTAGCTCTTTTTCTGTTAAACTTTTGAACTGTCAGAGTAAGTGCTAGTCTTGGATATGTGCTGCATTAATTGGTGTAGTTAACTCCTGTACTGTATAAATAGTGGTGCTGAGGCACGAGGAGCAAAGCTAATGCCTTTCAGGACTCTAGGCGAGGCAATATTAATTTACCGGGGCACAATAGGTTCCCTAAGGTGCATCTCTGGGTGCCTACTAAGATTGTAGGTTTTTCGGGTCTCTTATGACTTATGAGAAAACATTCTTGATACTTCCATTTCTAAATAGAAGGCATGCACACTTTTCAAAGATTTGCTTTGACCACTAATATCTTTTTATTATACTTCTTTCGTTCTTTTTCAATTGCAACAATTGAGTTTTGACGCTTGCCAATGCACAACTTTAACTATTAATATCTTTCATTACTTTTTAGTAAAAATTATAAAAATTGATAATTTGAAAGTATATATCGAGACAAAACTAACAAGACCCCACATGACTCTTACGTAAAAATCACAATAGATAGTGAAAGGGTGCTGGGTGAATAGTGTAAAAATCCATTTGTTGCAATAGAAAAAGAACAGAGGAAGTATAACATTTACAAATCATAATTTTAATGCCATTAGATTCACCGTAAAAATACTTTTATAATAATGAAAGTATATCTTAATTATTAATATGTATTGCAATTTGAGAGTAATTAATGATCAAAGCTTGAAATTTGTGCGTGCCTTATAAAAAGAAACTGAGGGAATTTATAGTATAAAAATGCATTATTAATTTATTATGGAAACGTAGGATGCTTTTTGCGAATTTTCATCGAAGTATTTAATATCGGTAATTTTTTTGGATGACTGCATTTATAAATATGTAAAGGAAAATTTGTGAAACACTACCAATTACTTTTCGCTTTTTAAAAAAAAGTACCTTATATTTTTTTTATAAAAAATAACTACTTTTTATCAAGTTTTTTATTTGACTAGCATTACCAGATGACGGATCTGTTAGTTGTTACCGTCTGTGGGCCCCACTTCTCTCCTGTTCCCTCCATTATACAGCCATGTAATATTGGCTTTTATGCGCCTTCATTGAATCTGACCTCAATATGGATTTCACTCTCTATCCTTTCTTCCTTCATTTTACCAGAAAATCTCTCTCTCCGTGTTCACTTCAGACTCCCTCACCCATTTCTCTTAATTCTAAAAAAGTCTCACCAAATTGATAAAATTTAGTTAGTAAAGACTTAATTCAAAAATCACTCACCAAATTGGTGAACAATTTATCCCCAATTCACCCCAGTTGTGTAATAACCGAACAATCCCTCAACTTGAAAACCCTAATATGTTGGGATTGGGGAAAATTACAAACCGTAATTCTAAGATGGTGGAAAGTGAGAGGCAATTACCTAGTCTTGCTATGCAAGATGTGTAATTTGAACGTTGCTGGCCTTTGATTTGCTGCTATGAATAGGAGAAGGGGTGGATTCTAGTTCATGGCTCCGCAAATGGTGAAGAAAATGGTGGTTTTAATGAGGGAGGAGAAGGTAGTTGAAGGAATGGGAAAAGTGGGGTTCACGAATCGTATTTACTTACAAATTCCTTGACTAGATAGTGCTAGTCAAACAAAAACTTGGTAAAAGGTAGATGTCTTTTTTTTGAAAAACATAGTAGGTGTTGTTTTTAATAAGAGGAAAGTAATAGGTAGTGTTTTACAAATTTCTGTTATGTATACGTGTTCCTCACTTTGCTTAGACACAAAGCTTCACTTCTTGCTTCTTGCCTCGTGCCTCGATGTCTAGGCTTCTGGACCCATATCACCTCACATTGCCTTTAGCCTATTGTAATGAACCTATCATTCTTATGGTGAAGTCATGGCAAAAGAAACTCTGTAAGAGAAGAACCCATGGTTCATAGCATGAGTTTTCTTTTGACATTGCAAGTTTATCCCAGTCCTAGCAGATAAACCGTGGGAAATTTCTCCAGCTAATACAAATTGCATTCCAGATCAAACCAAGCCTTGAGCCTTTGACGTATTAGTGGGGTTTCACGCATGCAGTGCCAATTATAAAGCATATAAATTGTGCAAGAGGACTCTAAGACTTTAGCCAACCTTTACACTAGCTTTCAGCTTGATATAACTCTTATTGAATTTGTCAGGAGCCTGATTTGGGCAAAATTGTGGCAAGATCTATTATTAATGACAAATATGTGTAGTATAAGGAGAATATCTTATTCCAAGATGATAAATAGCTGATGTATCTTGTCATATATTTTTAAACTGAAGACCATTTTGGTGATCAATGAATCAAACTTTTTAAAATCATTTTCTTGATTAATGCTTTACTCTGGTTTCTGAGCTGCTTCGCTGGGTGAAACCTTCTGTCATTGGCATGAGCCTTTTAAACCTTTGCTTTACCCACACCATATCTATGACCTTGATTCCTGGATTAAGTTGAGATGTACATGTATGGCCTCACTTAATTATTTTAACCCTCTTCAAATATTTAAGTCCTTGCACATAGCTAATGTTCTTTATGCCCTAACTTCCATGGTAGTTTGAGCTTAGAGATGGATTTGGTTAGTTCCATGATCATGTCATCTTTTTTTTTTTTTTTAATGCCCATCTGTTTTTAGCGTTCTTTTTAGTTTGTATAGTTTTATGTTTTGGCCATGTGATAACAGCAACTGCCTTCTAATATAGTGGGGGTAGAGCATGCGATGTAGCTTCTTTTCATTTTTTAGGCAAATAATTTATTTTGGCTCAACTTTTGATTGCAGGAAATATATATGAGGCGGATGGCTGCTTGTTTAGCTCCAGGTGCTTCTATTGTAGCTATAATGCTATATGTAACTGTCACATATAAGACACCATATCTTACATTTAGGTGTATCATGTAATCATCTGCAGATGGGATTGTTATCAACATGGTTGTTGGGGGTGAAGTAATGACTCTTAAGAGCATTGAAGAAGCCAGTAATCTTATTATTGCCGAGATGCCCATACAAGTTAGTTCATTTTCCTCTCCTTTTTCTTGTAAGAAATATGTAAGTCAAGATGATGTTGATGGTTGTGTGACGATTATTTTCTTGATGCTGTAGTTTTTAGTTTTTTTTTTTTTCATTATTATATTATAGTTTGACTGATTTTGTTATTGGGTATGATACAAATTTATCTCATCGATGCTATAATAACTTAGTTATTTCCTGTCCAGGTGTCTGAGATTTTGTGACATAATTCAGGTTATCTTTTTGGTCTTTGGAGGATGTTGCAGAGATTGCAGGTGCTTTTACTCTCTGTGATGTGCAAACTGCAAAGTCTTTACATCTTTTGTGTGTGCATGAAGTTGTGCTCTCATCATCACATCTCAAAAACTTGTTACTCATTCGTATCTTATTTCATAATACTTAATATTACATATCTTTAATAGAGTATAATTTTGAAAATACACATTGAGACATATGTAACAAGATCCTAGATAATCATGTTATTATTATGTACGGTCAAAGTTAAGTCAGACCAAGAGAATCAGAGACCAGAAAGAAGTAAACCATATATGAAAGATTTACATCAGACCAAACCAAAAAATTCAAACCAGACCAAATCAAACCTTAATAAGTTCAGTCCAGTATCCAGATCACCTTATTATAGATGAAGGAACACAACCTAAATGTGGGCTAGATAACCTAGTGTTCGTAGTTGACTAGCAAGTATCAACTTTGGCTGCTAAAGTCTATGCCAAAGCTACCAATTCATCGTACGATCTTTTAATAGAATTCAGCTTTTGTTCTCTTCTGAGTTCTGCCTACAAACTCTTAGGGTGTTTGTATTTGTACTTCATATAACTGGGTTCAATTTTGGACAGCTAGTATTGGGAAACTATCTTTTTCTTTTGATGAGCTCCCCTTTGATTTTCTTGTTAAGAAAGAACTCCTCATTTTGTGAGCATGTCTTTTGGCTGCCATGTACAAGCAGGTAATTTCTACGCTTTGTTTTGTGTTTGGATATTCTGTACTTTGTTTCAAGTGCCTGCTGGAAGGGGTAGGAGATTAATTATGTAATTTTAGCGGCACATTTTCTGATTTGGGATTCCCTTGTCCTTTCACACACTGCCTATTCTGCATCATATTCCAACCATATTATATAATGAAATTTGTAGTTTGCATCATGTCCATGGCATTTGTCATCTTGTCTTCAGCTGGTGCCTATAATTAACAAGATGTGTTAATCACTTCTCTATCTGCCTCACATCATCAACCGCTCCACTGTTAGACTCTTTGTTGCCTTCTATTCATTTGCGAAACCTTAGATATGTTCCATACTTAGCTTATCATTTAAAATTTGGTTATCCTTAGGTTGTAAAGCCTAATGGAGGCTCTTTTCTGGTGTTTTCTTTCTTTTGGAAAAGTTTTATACTATAGCTGGTGGATAATTCTGACTGTGGTGGATCTTCCTTTCTGGTATTTTCAATTGGACCAAGACTGTCCATTTGATTTACTTAATCCACACCTGTGTTCTAACTCTTTCTTAGACAACATTGAATTGAACCACCATTTTTTCATAGAGCTTTCTTGCCCCCTAGTCGCATGAAAATAAAAAAGATGAATAGTCATTCGATGAAAATTAATCTGAACATTTCCTGTCAGCATAAGCATCTAGATCCAATCACTCAGATTATTTGGGTGTCAATTTTTAAGCTCTATTTTGAGAAAGCTCATGATAGGTTTTGCTTGAATTTTTTGGTAAATTGATGGAGAAGAAGTGCTACTTGGGTCGCTTGCTTTTCATGGGAAGCCTAGCAGGTGGATGAGGCTACTTGTGGTTTGAGATTGGGCAATCATCTTTCTTTTCCGTTCACTTTGGCAGTTCATGTCTATTGTTGGATGCTTTCATGCAGAGAGGAGGCAATTTTTTTAGATGGTTTCCATGTTGGAAGTTAGGGGTGGTGGTGTCTCATGATGTGACATGTTGAATAATCTGGGGATATTAAGAATTTCTTGACTCTTCTGATCTATAAGTTGTTTTTGGTCGTAGGATTAAACTATTCAAGTCTAGTTCAATCGAGGTTTATGTCCCACCTACTATTTTGGATAGGTTTTTTCTTCCTTGTATGAGTCCAGAACCACTACACGAGATGAACCCTGGTTTGGTGAATTATAGTTGACAAGTGCTTTTTTTTATTTTTATGATTTACCTCTTTACTTACCTTGGTCATTAGAAAATAACCCCTGGAGTAGTACATTTTTGGAATCTGGACATGTTGATGAGTGTGTCTTCTATGATTTATCTCTTACTTACCTTGGTCTTGAGAGGATGATCCATGGAGGAGTTGATTTTCAAATCTGGACGTGGAGAAGGTGTTTAAGAAGCTGGATGGTTGAAATGGCTTATATGTCTTTGTGGGACCGTATAGCTCTTATTTAGAATTGTGTTTCGAATGTTCCTTTGTAATTTGTCTTCTTTTTCAAACTTCCTGAGGGGTATAGCTAGGAGATGGAGAGGCTTCTGAGAGATTTTTGGTGGTCTGGGGTAGGAAAAGGGAAGGCTCATCATCTTGCTAGTTACAAATGTTCTCTTTGGTACAAAGTGATATGGAGTAGGTATGGTCACCCGAAGGAATGTTTGGGATGCTATAAGAGGATTAGTTCTTAACATTCATTTCGGATAATTCATCACTCTTCTTTTCCTTGGTCAAGCACATTGTACAAGGTGGCTATTGTGGTTATTGGGAGGATTTCCCGTTATTGTTGACTGCCCTTAGGCTATCCCTCTTCACTATTTTCTTTTTGGGTGAGGGATGGTTTTAACTTCTCCAGTAACTTTCATTTTAGGAGGGATTCTCATGACTGTTAGTGGTTGTTGGGGGGGGGAGTTTACTGACGTGTCGAGCATCTTCCCCTCTTTTTACTTTTATCTATTTGGAGGTTTCAGTTTGGGGAAACTCAATACTTGCAATAGTTCTCTTAGGACCAAACTAGGATTCATCTCCTGAAGTGTGGTGCTTTGGCTGGACATGATGACATGTTTTTTTGTGATCTGCAGTCTTCTTTAGTTCTCTAGATCTAGTGGAGTCTATACTCTTTAGTCTTTATGATCCCAAACTCACTTAAGCCTCTTTTTAATGTGAGATGGGAGTCTTTCTATTTTTTCCTTAATGTTTGGTGGATTAATAGTCCCCATTCTTTGTAATTCGTCTTTTCTTGTCATAACTCATAACAACATTCGATCTTCCTGTCCAGGATGACTAGCTGTGATCTTTAGCAATATGCCCCTGCCATTCTTCTGTTGTTTCATTTGTCTTTTAATTGTCTCTAATTTGTACCTACGACCATCAATATCTTCACTTAGGGTATTTTTTGAAAATTGTATAGTTTATTTCTTTGAAAAAATTAATTGAGAATCTAACAACATTCCAAATGATTAAAGTGCTTAAAATGAGCAAAAAAATATAAAATGAGCTAAAAGGGAATGATTTTCATGGTTCTCACCATAAGGACAAGTCTCATATGAACCTAAATCTATGTACTTCCTCCGTTCCATTATTATATACCCCATTGACACATTTATTAAGAAAGTCATGTGAAGAGGAGAGAGATAGAGAGAAAATATGTATTTAAAAAGGAAACACTGCAGTCAATATGAAATTTCAGAATAAGGGAAACGTTGCTATTAAAAACGTTGCTATTATAAAAGAAAGGAGGAAGTATATATATATATATATATATGTATATCTACATATTTATATATATGTATTTCTATATATTTACATTTTTATATATATTATGTAACCCGATAGGTCCTGATCCGATGATCAATCGAAATCGAAAATGATCTGACCCAAGAAACCGATAGCGAATATGAGCTGACTTGAAGTTAACTCAAATCCTAACTAACCCGTTACCGAAATTGGATCCTATTAACTGAACTGAATGTGCCCGACCTGAGCAAGACCCGGCTCAGCCTGACCTGACCCAGTAGGCCAAACCAACCTATTTCAACCCGAGCCAGTAGGCAAATTAACCCGTTTCGAGAAGATCCGACCCAGATGTGATTTGAGTGTCCTAACCGACACCTCTACGGCTCTACCATTTGGTAAAATACCTTGACAGTGTTGCTGAGCTATGATCATGTGACTTTCTTGTGCTTGTACGGGAAATACTATTATTATTGACATATAGCGTCCACATTATTATGCAAACATCAATTTCTGTTATCTTAAAGTTCTTTGAGGTTGAAAACTTGGAAGAGGCTGAAACACTCTATCGTGATGAAATGTGAAGCATGTCTTGAATGTGTGGCATTTGCCCATTTTTAGTGTAAGGATAACGAGTATGAAAATAATTCGAAGACTTAGTCCTAATTGCTCCCGACCTTATAGGCTTACAGCTATATAATAGCGTCATTTGCTGTTCAACTGCCTGCTTTTGTGGACGTGCATGCTATTCATGTCTAGATGTGTGTTGGCATAAATTTTTAGCTAAGTGGGGCACACAAACAATTACACCTTTAAGTATTACTTAGTCTATGACTCTATTCCTTTGCCAACGTGGATTACATATTCACAATCACTAAGTCAAGGATGAAAAATTATGGGATAGGAACATTGGACTTTGTTAAGCTTTGACAAATTGGTTTGTACTAAGTATTCTTGTACTTCTGTTATGATCCATTCCTTCCTAGAAATAAAAAAATGCTGATTTTTACGTGTATCATTGTACGTGTATAAAATATAGCTGACTAAGTATATCATATACAAAGTAAATGAGTGCTTCTATGTGTTAAGTATTTGACATAGTTTATAATACTATCAGACAAATTAGTTATTTATTGGATGTACACTTTAGTGCAGCTTTTTATGTTTTTAAACATTATATTTTTGGATTAGAGCGGGCTGCTAGGATCAAGCTAGACACTTCACACGATAGAAATTATTACTTCTATTGTTAATACTTGCCGAGATTCCGACAAGAAATTTAATATTGAGGTCATTTCTAAGGCGGCAAGTTTCAATTGGCTTAGTATGTACTTATCTAGTTATCAGGACATGATGGTTGTCCATGCAAGCAACGTTCTTTAGTAGAATGAATCTTGCTGTCTTTCTCTTTCTTGACAGGGTATGTGATGTAACTTAAATGTCAGCAAGCAGACATTGAGGAGTGTTTTCCTCAAGTATTTCAATTAGGGCTTTCCAAACGATCAATTTCCAAAATATTAAAATGCTAACATTTGTGAAAGATGAATGTTTGTAATCAGTGGCTTTCTTTTACGCCTCAAGAAAGTCATATGGGGCTAGTATGCAGTAGGATATTATTTTTGATGAAGCAACCAAAGAAAAATTGGACTTGCACTGCATTTAATGTGTGAACTTGAAATGCACCAACTCTCTTTCTTTTTGTTTTTGATTCAAAAGCTGTCAAAACAGTTGTGGCCGCATGGTATTTTGTGGATTGAAACGTGTTAGATAGTTGAGATGCAAACTTAATCTAAGCTAATATATGACACGCCTATTGAGTCTGATTAATAGTGATCATTTATGAAAGAAATAACTTTGGTTATCACATGATTGCACAACCGGGAGCAATTTACCTATGAAACTATCTTATCTTTAATTTGAGACTCTGTGTTGTTATTGTAATGATATCGTGTAGGACGGTGTATAATGCAATGTCCTTACCTTCTCCTGAAAACTAAATAACTCCAAATGTGTGTATAAGAGTTGCTATATATTTGGTAGGTATATGTTGTTTTGGTTTATTAAGTTTATTAGCTATAATATTCTTTTCTGAATGTGTTTCTTTTGCCTATTAATGATGAATTTGGACTCTAATATCTCTTGAAGCGGAGTATATGGATAAAATCTAGAAGTATAAAAGAATAATATTATGAAACTACTTTTCAATATAAATCTCACTTAATTGCTTCAAGTGAAAGTTAGATCTCGAAAAACAAAGATGAAAATTTAGAAACACGAAGAGCTTGAATTCAGATACATGCCATTTCTGTGTGCAAGAAAGTATGCATTTTGTTCCCCATAATTGGTTGGGGGTAGCATATGACTGCTCTTCTATGAATGCATTACGTGTAATATGTTGATTCGGTGATTTACAGATGATCCATCCTTAGCGCCTTAAAATGATCAAGATGTGTTTCTTTTAAGCTTACTGAAGTTGTACATTTCTTCTGCAGGTGTATTTTGTGATCCCCAGCAGAAAGCAAGGAGCAGATCAATTAAGCATGTAAAGGCGCAAATAGCTGTATCTCAGTTTTGTTTATTGTGCTCACCTCCTTGAACGCCTGAGTTGACTGAGCTCGTTCCTAATACTCTTATCATTGTTCAGCCATACAGGTTAGCAATTAATTTAGTAAGTTTTTGAGTAAACATGAAAGACATTTCCTGTAACCAACGTGTTGCACACTCTTCAAGAGGAGAGAGAAAGAGAGATAGAAAATAGGATATTATTGTATGAGTTTTATTATTCTAATCACTTAAATTAGTGCTATCTATCTACTCGTATAGATTAATAAAATTTGCAATTTGGCGGCTGGTCGTCTATGTTCCTGTAATCTAACAGGCACCTGCAGGAAACAACTACTCCAGATAACTGTGGCTTGAGTATCTAGAATTTTTATATCAATTCAGTGTTGTGGTCTTGTGAATATATAATTATAGACACCAAATTTATGTCATCGGTGACGAAACTGAGTTACTGACTATAGCTTCAATTTTCTTTTGAGAGAGCTTCAATTTTCAATTATACGAAGGCTTTTAATTTTTCTGTTGGCTTTTGTTTTTTAAGGTAAGATGAAAACTCTCGCATAAGTAGGGGAATTTAGGAATCCCACTTTACCAGGAGTAATAATCGAACATTTGTCATAAAGGTGGAAGGAGGGCCTCCAACATTTATCTTGTTGGTTGTGCACCATTGTTATACTAGTATTTGTTTAGTACACGGCATCTATGTTGAGCCATTGCAAGAAGTTCCTTACGACCATAAGCTATTAGGGCAGTGACATAATTTGTGGTGGTCTTACAAAGAACAAGTTTGCCAAATAGCCTGACTTTATCCAAATTGCTTTGCATAAGATTTGTTTGTCGTCTTGTGCACCAACAGTAAAGAAACATTAGAAGATGAAGCACTAATGTATAAAATCGACCAAAGCAAAAGATACTGTGAATAATTTTTCAGCTAATGCTCCGAAAGTTTATATATACATCTTTCTGTAGTAGCTATATTCTTCCTCTGGTTTTTTATTAGTTGCAACGCGACTTTTATGTTTGTTAACACAAAATCTTGACCATTTATATAGTACATTTTTTTTTTGTAAATTTACTTTGAGACAACATCTTACATAGAAATTGTTTTAATTTTAATATGGAAATTTCCTTTTGAGGTTAATATTTGAATTGTTAAAAGTCAAAGCAGTACAACTAATAAATACTCCTGCTTTTTTTTATTTGCTACATTGTTGTTGCGTGGTTTTCAAGACGTTTTTTAACCCTTAATATCTTTTATTTCGTTTAAGTAAAATTATGAAAATTTGATATAATGAATATACACATCGAGACGAATTTAACAAGACCACACATGACTATATTTTATAAAAAATCAAATATTCGGTCAAAGTTAGTGGTTCATTTCTCAAAACAACAAGGTAGCAAATAAAAAAAAGCGGAGGGTGTAACTAATAGTACGAAGTTCTATTCATGATGTATGCACATTTAGAAGATCCTCATTTAATTTTAACTCGCTGTCTTATTTTTTTTAATCCATTGGAGCCACGAAGGCAGTACAAAGTACAAAGAAGGGGAGGGGGGATTTGAACCTGTGACCTATCGTTCACAGCACCTCAATCTTAACCACTTGGCCAAGACATCCTTGATATTAACTCGCTGTCTTATAATGCCTCCATTCCTTATTGCTTAGGAAGGAGCTTATAAACATAGTGAATTATTGGGTGAACCTAGCGCCAAAAAACAATGTATTAGTTGGAGTACCTTTTCTGTTTGCTTGAATTGTTGTCATTTCACTTGGGAGCTTGTTAGCATTCAATTTCATTATTTTCACCTGAAAAAACTTGTTGCTGAATTTATTAAAAGTTATTTCGTTTGAACATGTTAGAACTTAATTTAGTCATTTTAAATAGTCTTCTTATAATTTATTAAAACTTACTAAAACTTATATGGTAGCGAAATAGAAAATAAGCCATGCCTAAGCGTCATTTTAACAAATTATTCGTTATCATAACGAAAGAGGTTAGATGTCTTGCGTAAAAGTTCTGATTACAAATTACAATACCTAGTCGACTCCCGTTTTGAACCTTTCCGAAAATTGAATTAAAAAGTCAAAATCTGCCAAGTACAGTGTCCCTTTGTTAGATTCTCTTTATTTTAGTGCTGGTATTGATTGACTTGGCAGTTTTCCCATACAACTGTTACGTGGCGTTGCAATACAATTTTTCCATAATCTCTAAAAATTAGGGGATTTTTGGAAATTCTTCAAAAGTGAAAATTACTTCTAACATAGTTTGGTTGGTTAAGAAGAATTTGATTGTATCACACAGGATTAATAACAGTTATGGATCTATAGGGGATATTCTCAGACTTTTTACTAGATTAAGAACGGTTATGGATTTATAGGGGATATTCTGAGACTTTTTACTAGATTCAGAAAAGTCAATAGAAATAGATTCTAATGACTATAGTAAATTCATGGTCTAAGAAATTATTGAGATCAAACTGCTAGTTAGATATTACCTCTGGGCTTCGTTCTAAAATATAGTTCTGATTTCATTTTGAGCACAAGAACTAAGGAATTAAACAATGATTGTGGTGTACTTGCATAGATAGTTGTTTTTTTGGAATCATTGTCATTAAAAAATGAAAAAGAATGGGAACATTAAATGGGTGGGCATGTGAAAGAGCTTCAAAAGACGTCTCATGGTGAGATACCAAATTGGCATATCAGAAGGATACCAAAGTAATTTTATAAGCTAGTACCAAATAACAAAGTGTAACTTTGGTATTAAACTTACACTTTGGTACCTAAGTATAGTATTAAATATAAGCTGGTACCAAATCTTAGACAAATTGGTACCAAAGTTATAGAGGTGATCATGGGCCGGGCCGGGCCGCGCAAAAAAATTTTGCCCATTGTGTGGGCCGGGCCGGGCCCAAATCCGGGCCAAAAATGTGTGCCCAAAGCCCGGTATTTCGGGCCGGGCCGAACGGGCTTTTGCGGGCCAAAACGGGCCGACCCAAAATTTAGACTAAAAAATGTTTTTTGGCTTGTCCAAAGCCCGCCCAAAAAAAAAAAAATGGCCGGGCCGGGCCGGCCCGTCCGCGGGCCCAAAAAAAACTGCCCAAGCCCGCCCAAAAACCGGGCCGGGCTGGAGTTGATCAGCTCTACAATGTTACTACACTTTGGTACCAAGTAAAAGTTTTTTTTGGTGTTGGTACCAATTTGACTGAGCTTTGGTACAACCTTATACTTTACTTTGGTACCTCCAGGTTATGGTACCCTTGTGAGATGCCAACAGTTTCTCCATGTGAAAAGAGGAGAAAGAGATAGTAAAAAGTGATTTATGTTATATCTAACCAATGAGATTGAGAGAGCATTAAATGAAGGTGTCAAAACCCATGTCAAAAGGAGAAGAGAGAGGAGTAAAAAATGATGTTCTAAAATGGAAACAAGGAAAATGGGAAGAATATTTTGGGACATCCAAAATGGAATACGAGAACTATATTTTGGGACGGAGGGAGTATGTAGTAATAAATAATAGTACTAATTATGATTCTATAGGTAATACTACAAGGATAATCGTGTTCATGGTAATATTTGTCTTTCAAGTATCTTTTTTCTTATCAAATTTTTCATTATTATCACTCATTACCGTAGTCTATAGTAGAGGTTGTATCAAGTGAATATGAAAAACTATGAATCAAAACACATGGTTGGTAATGATGTTTTATTACTATTGACATTTGCATTATATTGTCTATGCAAAATTACACAAAAATTAATTTTTTATTACCACCTCTCATTACTGGTCATAAAACAAGCCGCGATACTCCCTCCGTTTCTTTTTAATCTATGCACTTTCCTTTTTGTTTCATTTTTTTAATCTACACAGTGTTGCTTTTTCTATTTTTGGTAACATGTCCCATCTATTTTTCCTCCTTTTCCACCCATGTGGTCAATTTTTTTTCAAAATATAATAACCCATCTTAATATTTCACTCTCCACCTTTTTTAGTTTCTCTATCACACTTTTCATTTTCTCTTTTCATCTTATTCGTTTCTCTCTCTTACTTTTGGACTTTAACTTGATTTTCCCCTAAAGTAGAGTGAATAAATTTAAAAGAATCACAGGGAGTAATATTCGAATATGAGATAAGGAGAATATATCGACTCTATCTCACAAAGAGCTTTACATTTTACTTAACAAACAAACAAAAACAATAAAAAAGATATAGATTGAATAAAATACACTTATGTATATGTAATAGGGAAAAAAAGAGAGAATAGAAACCACCGTTAATTGGGATCTCCAATATTTGTACCACCTTTATCTAATATTCATAGAAGAAACCACATGTGACTATCAAATATCTTCCTAAAATCACCCCTTGACGCTTTTCAATTTTTTTTTTTTTGCTAATTAAGTCAGTAATTATTATTAACCAAGAACAATTTACAACCAAACTTTCCTCAAGGGCAAACAAACCAACTAGGTTGGATTCTTTGACCCAAGAGGAAACAACTAATCCCTAAGATTAGCTATACAATCTGATTACAGACTCCAAAACCAGCTTTGATCAGCTCTAGACACTTTACTAGGCATTACACTATTAATTCTAATCTTCAATTCAGCTTTTACACATTTTATAGTACTCTGAGTAGTAGGTATACATTGATTTCAATAACAAGAGTTTCTGCTTCTCCAGACTTGATATACCACAGCAGCAACACCAGCAACAAAAACTTGTTTTCTAAACTTTGAGCTCCTGCATCTTCTTATATATCCATTTACAAATCTGCATCAACTCATTTGTAGCACATCCAATCCTCAACCACTGCTTGATTTGTACCAGACATGTCTTGCTGTACACATAGCTAAAAAACAAATGGCTGTGAGTTTCATCCTGAGAGCCACACAATAAACATAGAGCACATCCAATTATGCCTATTTGAGCAAGTCCAGCTGTCGTCTGTAACTTCTTTTGAATTGCCAGCCAATGAACAAATATGTGTTTAGGTGTACTAAGCCTATTCCACACACATTTAGCCCACTCTTTTTTAGGCTGCTCCCCTTTCATTTTCTCATACACTGCCTTAATAGAATATTTAGGCATAGTATGCAATGCAACACTTGTATAGAAATTCTTCAATTTTTCTTTAACAGCACATACTCTTCTCCAATACCAGCTGGCATCAGCCTTTGGGACATAATCCCACCATTCTTCTTCTCTAAGGTATATAGCATTAACCCACTTAATCCATACATTATCCTGCTTGGTGGAAACAGCCCATACATATTTTTCCATGCATGCTATCTTCCATATCTTCACATCTCTGAAGCCTAAACCCTCTGCTTCCTTCTTACTGCATATATGTTCCCATGCTACTTGACCAGGCCTACTACTGAAATGTTGATCACTCCAAAGAAATGCTCGACAAGTCTTAATTACCTCATTAAGTACTTTTTGAGGTAAAGTAAAAACTTGAGCCCAATTAACATGTAAATTGAGCAGCACTGAATTTATCAACTGACATCTAGCCATGTAAGATAGATGCCTTGTACTCCAGGTTCGAATTCTTGCAGTTATCTTATCTATCAATATATCACATTGTGCTGCAGAAATTTTCTTTGAACATATAGGAACACCAAGATACTTAAAAGGTAAAGTACTCCTCTCAAAACCTGATGCAAGCATGATTCTCTGAACTTCCTGCTCCTTCATCCCACATGTATACATAGCTGATTTTTGCACATTTGCCTTTTAACTAGATGTATTTGATAACAGCTTAAAAGCACCCAGTAGCAGATAAAGTGAGGCATAGTCACCTTTATAGCATAAATAAGATCATCTGCAAAGCACATGTGAGTTAATCTCATAGCTTTGCATTTAGGATGGAATTGAAATTTCTCTAACCTGCACATCTTGTAAAATACCCTTGAGAGGTATTCCATACATATCACAAAGAGGAGGGGAGACATGGGATCTCCTTGTCTCAAGCCCCTAGCAGATTTAAAGAACCCTTCCATAGTTCCATTTATCATCAATGAGAACATGGGTGTACTTACACATTCCATCACCAAATGAATGAATCTCTCTGGAAATTGTAAATAAATAAGCATCTCTCGCAAAATTCCCAATTCACTATGTCATATGCCTTTTGTATGTCAATTTTCAGTATACAACTTGGAGAAGCCTTTTTCCTCCCATAATGCTTTACTAAATCTTGTATCACCATAATATTGTGGACTATATACCTACCATGGACGAACCCCCCCTGATTTTCCATTATAATATCTGGTAGTATTTGCCTCAATCTCCCACAAAGCACTTTTGTAACACATTTATATATGGTGTTACAACAAGATATAGGTCTAAATTCCTTCACACTCTCAGGACATTTGACCTTAGGAATGAGTGTAATAGTGGTTGTATTTAATTCCTTCAACAACTTCCCACTTTGTAATACATCAAGTACAACATTCACAACTTCATCACCAACAATATCCCATGAGTCCCTATAAAAGTGTGAACTGAATCCATCTGACATGGTGCTTTGCACCTAAGAATGGACAATAGTGCATGCTTCACTTCTTCTATTGTATATGGAGCTTCTAGGACTGATTTATGATCTTCAGTAAGCACAGGACCACATTCAATAATCTGAGGTGATAAAGTTTTCCTAGGTTCAGTTGAACCAAGCAAGTCTGTATAATATGTTAAGAAGGCCTCAGTAACTTCTTTAGCATTATCCACCCATCTACCATTAACATCATTGATGCTATAAACATGATTATGAAGTCTCCTAGCCTTGATACTTTGGTGGAAAAGAGAGTTGTTTTCATCCCAATTCTTAATCCACTCTATCTTGACTTTTTGCTTCAGAGAATCTACATATGCTTGATGCTTACATGTGTAATATTTAACAGCAGCAAGTTCAGCATCTGCATATTGTGCATCCCCTGGGTGTTGATGCATAAGAGTATGTGCTTCCACCATTTTATTATAAGCTGCCACCTCTGCTACATAAATATCTGCAAAGCCAGTTTTGTTCAATTCTTTTGATTCCTTCTTCACAGCTTTGAACTTCTGCATCACCACATACATCTTGGTTCCTTGAACATCTGCACTCCATCCCTTCTTCACTATATCCTTGAAATGTGGAGCACTTTTCCACATTGTGAAGTATCTGAAAGGCTTCACCCCAGTGCTGTCTCTTGGATATACTGTTATTAATGCAGGTGAATGATCAATTTCACCTTCATTGTGAAAGCACACCTCTGGTGAGCTATAAGTATCTTGCCAACTAGAGTTTGCCATCAATCTATCCAGTTTTGAGTATACTCTTTTGCTGCCCTCTTGCTTGTTGTTCCAGGTGAACATATTGCCCACACTCTTGATATCAGATAGACCACAATCTGACATACATATTCTTATATCTCTAGTTTCATTATCTCTAACCAATGACCCGATTCTTTCCTCTGATGTCGTTACACAATTCAGGTCACCACAAATTACCCAAGCGTCTTGAGTATACAAATTCCTCAAATCACTCCATAATACTTCCCTGCTCTTACTATCATTAAAAGCATATATAAAAGTACAAAAAAAGTCAGCACTACCACTTAAAGGTTGAACAAAACAGTGAACATACTGGCTAGAAGCACTTACAATGTTAATATGAAAGCTTCCTGCCTTCCATGCCACTATAATCCTTCCACCAGAGTGATAAGCTGAATTTGATGTAAAGCACCATCCAGAGAACATTCTTTGGTAAATATTTCCTAAATTGGAAACCTTCACCTTAGTCTCCAGGAGACTAACAAGGCCATCAATCATTTTGTTAATATAATGCCTAACATCATCCTACTTCCTAGCCATGTTAATCCCCCTCACACTCCAGCAAAGGATCCTATCCATTAGGATTGAGAGAGTCCCCTCTCTCTCTTTTCCTAATGGGTCTACAACCATTCCTTTATCCTGCATTCCTGCCTCCACAAGTCCTCCTTCATGCAGCAGATTGAAAGAATTAGCTACACTTGTTTCCTTAGTAGCAGTAGCTCTCACCCTTATTGGTCTAAGAGCCTTTTGAAAACCATCTGGATCAACTTCAGTAGGAGCAACTGGTGCAACCTGTTCAACCTGTTCAATCACATTTTCCACAGGTTGTACAACATTTTGCTTCACTACTTGTTGTGCTTTCTTGACCCATCTCTTCTGTTGCTTCTTAATTCTACAATCCTGAGTAGAATGACCAATACTATTGCAATTGTTGCAATGCAGTGGCTTCCATTCATAGCTCACTGGAACTTTAGTACGATCTCCATGTTCATTCACAAATTTAATCTTATCTGGAAAAACCTGATCCATTTTCACCTCAACCAGGATCCTAGCAAATTGCAACTTTTCACGTTTCCTAGTTGCATCATCCCTCTTAATTGGGTCTCCCAATTGAGCTACAATCTTATGAAGAGATTTCTCCCCCCAATATTTAAGTCCAATTTTCAATTGAACCCATATCGGTATAATTTTAATCTCATCTCGTTCAAAATCCATCTCAGAATGCAATTTCTTCATTATTACAGGCTTACTATCAAAGAAATAATGTCCATTCATAACATGGTCTCTAGAATCCATCGCAGCACACCTCACCAAGAATATACCCTTCTTAACAATAGCAACCTTATCAACCCTAAAAATTTTCCAAATCCTCCTCACAAATCCTTCCATCACCTGAATTGGTGGATTCGCACCAACTACGTAACAGATTAGCGAAGAACTCCAATAATTGATTTCATCCTCAATATCCTCTAATTCAATTCTAACATGTTCAGTTTCTTGATTATAATCCAGATTAATATTATGTTTATCAACATCAATTTTCACTAGTACAAAATTAACGATTTGCGTCGGACCTGGGACCACCATTTGCGTCGGATATCGGTCCGACGGCACAAGTCTCGTCGCAAATGCGAGAGACAGATCTGCGTCGGACTAGCACACGACGCAGATTTTCTGCTATTTGCGTCGGATGTACTGCATAGTCCGACGCAAATGACTCTTCAGACCCCAGCCCTAGCAGCACCATGTGCGTCGTATAGTGGTCGGCGTGCGTCGCAAATGACCCATTTTATATAAAAAAAAAAAGTCAATCTGCGTCGGACATTCAACACCATCCGAGGCAGATGACTGTTTTTTTATCAAAAAAAATTAGATTTCGTGAAATGGAGAAAGACTAATACGAATTATTTGCAATTTCTTATCATCCATTTTTTAGATTGCAACAAATCTTAAAAGAACAAGAACATTACAGAAATATTAATACAAAAAATACACCCAAACTAACGGCAAAAGAAATTGAATTTTGATATTGAGTAGAAATGGTGTTTTTACAAACACTAATTAAAAAAATACATAGATTACAGAAAATCAAAAAGATGAAGTTACATAATTAAAAAAAAACAAAAAAAACAACTCATATCTTCAGATCTTCAATCCTTTTGGCTTTTGATAACCTGAGATAAATCAATTGAAAGTTCAACTCAAACGAATTAAACTCTAAAATTGATAGAAATTGAATCAAAAAATTCAAAATTAGAAATCAAATAACTTACCATGCACCGTGAGGTCTTTTAATATCATCACCGAAATCACCTTTGCTGACTTTTTTTGGGTTAGACATTAAGACCTAGAAAAATAAAAAAATAAAACAAAATGTTCATCTAGATCCAGTAGAAAAATAACACTAAAATTCAGCAAAAAAAAAAGGAAGAAAAAGAAAATCAGGGTATCATGGTCAATGGTTTACAGATTTGACAAGGTTGGTTGAGTAAATGCAGCGTTTTTAGACCTCCATTGACGCTTCGGTAGCTTTAACCTTCTTTCTCTCTCCTTTCTTCGCCGGAAAACCACCGCATTCACCACAGAACACCGACACCGACAAAGTACTTCGCTGTTGAGATTCGAAAGAGAGATGAGATAGATAAAGGTAGGTGAGAGAGATGAGATGCGAAAGAGAATGAGAGAGAAGAAAGTAGAGGGAGTTGAAGTGTGAGAGAGAGATGAAGGTGGATGGAGTTTCAGTGACAAAACGGCTGAAGGTTTGGAAAATAAACCCTAAACGCGCACTTTAAATATGGGAAACACATGATTTGCGTCGTGTCTCTTGGCCCATTCGACGCAAATCATGGGCCCAAAACTTATTTAATGCCCATATGCGTCGCACACTAGGGACAGTCCGACGCACATTGTCGGATCCAAAATCTTGCGGATGGTTGGGCAGGCAATATACCAAACGTCATCTGCGTCGGATGGGTCTCTGGTCCGACGCAGATGACTTATTTGCGTCACATGAATTCTTAATGCGACGCACATAGCGACCCCATTTGCGTCGTTTGCCGGTATACGTGCGACGCAAAATAGGCCTGTATAATTTTGATAGGCTATTTGCGTCGGATTTTCTTTAGGATCCGACGCACATACATCATTTGCGTCAGTTGCTCTCTCGTGCGACGCAAATAATCAGACGCAAATCGTGAATTTTGTAGTAGTGTTTATCCACATCAACATCAATTCCATCCACATGTTCATCACTGAATTCATACCTTCATTCATCTCTTGATGTTGATTCGGAGGTTTTGAATGCAAGGATTGAAGCCACTCATTAAATGTGTGACGAATCGTTGATTGTTGCTGCAAATTTTGGATTGATGATTTTGGAGTAAGAACAAAGCCTAAACCAAAATCAAGAGCTTCAATACCAATTATTTCATCCATCGATCGAGTTCTCAATGTCTTTGAATCCGAGGAAGGTCCACGAGGCTTCTCCGTCAACTTTCCATGATTTTTGTTCTGAGATTTCCTGCCATTTTTCCTTGCCATGGCGACAGCACTCATGTGTCGAGAGAAAACATGGAGAGAGTTTTCTTAGAACCGACAATATTTATTTTGGGTATCAACGCCGCTTTTCATTTGAGATCTAGTGATTTTGTTAAATAATAAAAATATATAAACTTAATTAACTTAAATTTTAATAAACAACCTTAATTAATGTCTATAACTTTTTAATATAACCCCTTAATTCTTGTGATTAAGGATTGACTTTAGTTTATCACTCTAATTCACAAATTTTTAAAAAAATTCGTTAGAGGGTAGTTGCGGAAAGACAATTAGGATTTCTTAGATGAGGGTGGTTTAGAGAATAGACATTCCATTTAGGAGTGGTTTACAATAATAATAATAAATCCTATATATAATAATTACAGTTTTTTGAAGTGGTTTTTTAGCTTTAGTTTTTGTAATAAGCTGAATGTCCATTCAATAAGGTATCCACTAACGAATAATATTATTTTGGACAATTGTTTAGGGAATGCTTGGAATGGAGATAACGCTTTAAGGGGGTAATATGTAGAACTAGAATGAATAAAAATGAAAATAAATCTATGATGTAGATAATCCAGGGAGAGAAAGGTGGAAGGTAATACATTACGCTATGGCCTATGGGGTGATCGGTAACTGTTGCCCCTTAAATGAGGGTAACGATTCTTCTCCTTACGTGATTAATGTCTATTCTCATCTACGACCACCTCTATTCCCATCCTTATTATTATGTCTTCATTCTATTATCTCCTCAATATATTACCTCTAATCCAAATATGTCCAAAAGGTCTAGCATAAAGAAAAGCTACATGACATTAATTTTGACCACTATTTATCATATATTAAGCTGCAAAATGATAATTTTGATAAGAATATTATTTAAAATAAATATAGAAATATTTTATTTTGTATAAAGGGCTTAAGACTGACAAATTTAAAGTCAAAATTAGTATTAGTAAGATAAAACCATTAAAACTGAATATAGATAATCATCTTGAAATGGGAGTAGTATATATAAAGCTCTGTTGCATGCCATTATGCCAATAAGTTGCAAGATCAAAATTCTCTTTTAAAGTGATCATATTAAATGCTAATAGAATGACTATAAGCTCAAATTCTAAGCGCAATCTAATTAAGCATGTTTCTTTAAAATGTCTGATTGTTATAGCCTAGAAAGAGATTAGTTCAAGCTCACTGCAATATTGTGGAGAACTTCAATATCCGTTACTTTTTCCAAAATAATAAGTATAATTTTGTTTGACAACTAAAACCTTTATACGTCTTCCTCAAATATATAAAAAAAAAAACTTGATACGTCAAAAACACTACTTGGAAGCAAGTATACAGTACACAGAGACAATTAATTTGATTTAAAAAAGAAAATAGAAATTTTCAACTGTCCAATGTGCCTCCAACACAGACATACTTGGAATTATGGCACATTGTTTATGTAGTTACTTGTTAACGTATGTATATATATGTAATGATGAAAGGGCACCAAAGAGTTGGACCAAGCTTCTTCCCAGTTTGTGTAAGTGGCTACTGGCTAGTAATACGTGTAATAAACTAACAGCTATACCAAGCTATTACTTAGTCTAATAGTCTACTAGTAAATGTTTGTACCTCATTAGCGTTAAAATATGGAATCAAAGTAAATTCTACTTAAGACATTTCCTTATCATTCCCTCCTATTCTTAAAACTTAAGAGGTGTTAGCTAGCTCAATTGCCTTCATAGTTAGGTTAGATTGACCTTGTACTTAGTCTCAGTTCAATAGGACACTTTTTTTTTTCTAGACTAGAAAAAGAAATTACATGTCTCAAATTGGATTTGCTCGTGTTTCCTCCTTTTTGAAAGGTCTTACCTTTGCGTGTTTTGCTAGGCTAAAGTTTGAGTTTTATGGATACTCGGAATTAATGTAAAGGTCAACATTCTATTGGCTAATTAACTTTTTCTATGTAGATAGATGTGTCCAGCTAATGACTTGATATAGAACAGATATGTTTATTCCGTTTTCGATGACTTGATATAAAACACATTTGTTGCATTTAAAAAGAAACGGAGGAAGTACTTGGAAAAAGTGGTTCATAGATTAGATTCTTTTTTTTGCATGTTGGGTATAAGTGTGAGTCATTAGATGACCACACGTCATAGTGAAAGATAAATCAAGGCTAATCCGAGCTCACCATACGTCGTAATGTCACAACAGGCTTAATTGGATCTTTCCACCAATTCAAGGGTGTGTTGTGTTCGAAATCATTGTTGTATAGACTCAAATTCTTAAATCGGCATTGACCTCTAAACCAACCTAGCTTGGTTTCTTCATCAGGGGTTAGTCTGACTTTTTCCCATCAAGCCCAACCCACATCCAATCGAAGAGGATATCTACCTCTTTTTGTATCATCATTGTTTTTATAATGTAATCTTGCTATAGCTTTGTTGGTGGGTTTTCTCTCCTCCTTTTACATGATAACCTTCGTTCATTACAAATCGATTGTTTTCATCTAGTACACAAAAAAATTGTCAAAATGTTACCTCCCCTGGACACTAAAGTGCTTGTCCACCTTTGAATTCATTTGTCTCATTCATTAGTATTGTTCTTGGTTATAAATATATATGTCGTGATATTCATGTACTTGTTACGTTTCTTTATAGTTGATCTGTATTTCTTTTTGAGATGTTCCATTTTAATTGAGTCTTTTTTCCTTTCTAGTAACTTTTCTCACTCACACGACTTTTTATACACCAATTTACTCAATGCTTTATACTCTTGTTTTTCATTTCTCTCTCGGCTTAATTTGTATGCAAAAAATAATTAGATTAATTAAAAAGCAATGCAGAAAGTTTTCGCTCTATATTAATGCACAATTGGCTGATTCCTTCTCTTTATTCTCCTTTAACTTTTTTTACTTTAGAGATATTTTTATATTATATATGTGAAAGTCAATCTATAGAACTATAAATGTAGTTTTTTTTATTGAGGAAATATATATATATATATATATAAATGATATCCCATGAAAATGTCAAATAGTTTTGTGTACGTATGGTATTGCTTGTGAGTTGAGTTTTTCAGTAGGCTGAGCCGCACCCTTCTTATAATTATATTTTGGCTACGCTGACTGATCTATATATATTTAATTATTTATGCATGCTGTCATGCACGTCGTTCCATTCTTTTGCTGTGAAATGTCTCCTAAATTCTAATTGTGGTGGTCGACTGGTCGTGACCCTTTAATCATATCTTTATCACCAGTAATAATTTAATCATTGGTTTTGTTATAATACACTTTCAAAATTTGTTTTTAAGGTAATAATGGCTAGGTTCTAAATTTAAAATAGGCAGCCGTAGCACTGACTTACCTTCACAAATTTTCCTGACATGCACGTAGCGTGAGGGAATTATGCGAGTACACATCATTAGGTTCCTATGTGTCCTTGACTCCTTGGTTATTGCCTTATTATTGGTGTTTTGATTTAACATAATGATTCAAATTTTATAGAAAATACTTCCTCCGTTTCTTTTACTTGTAACGGTTTGACTTTTACAATATTCACAAACTCTACTTAGTTTATATTTGGTGATCTATTGTTAAGGAAAAACATATTCATGTGGGATTTTCTTAGATTCATTTCAATGTATATTTTCCGAAAATCTATTTTTTTTTTTTATAATTTTTAACTATCCACACTTAAAGATATTAATGGTTGAAGTTATTCATTGACAAGCGTGAAAGTCAAACGGTTGCAAGTAAAAAGAAACGGAGGAAGTATATTTTCCATGTACCCACTGTAATTGCATTTTCTTGAAAGTGCAAGATTTTGTTGATTTATCAAAGTAAATAATATTCTATGTTTTTGTCAATCAAACAACTCCTCATTTCTTCATTTTTAAGAAATCCTACATCCCGTAAATTTGAATGTCAACCAAACAAACATTTAATGCTTGGTGTACTCGGCAAAGTTTGGATTACTCAAAGTTCTAAACAAAGTACGGATTAAAGCGTTTTTTTACTTAATGTCAACTCCTCAAGTAATGCTCATAGGTTTGCTCAGGTCAAAATTGTAGTAATGTATATACTCCCTCCGTCCCCCAATAGATTTCTCATTTATCCAATGCTCGTTTATCAATGCACGTTTTGTATTGTTAATATCTTTAATTACATATTAGTAAAAATTATAAATTTAATTTTCCTAATGTATAAAATGAGACAAATCAAACAAATTCCCACATGTGACACTAGTGGAAAAAAACGCAGCCCTTCATTTACGAAGGGCTGCAGTCAATGCAAAAACCGCAGCCCTTTTAGTGAAGGGCTGCGGTTTTTAAAAAAATCGCAGCCTTATATGTAATAAAGGGATGCGTTTTTTAAAAAACCGCAGCCCTATAAGTAATAAAAGGCTGCGTTTTTTAAAAAACGCAGTCATTTATTGGCTTTTTTTTAAAAAAAATTTGAAAGAAATTCGCAGGCTTAAAATGTTAAGCGGGCTAGGGTCACTAGTGGAAAAATAAGGAAGGGCTGCGTTTTTTGCCAGCAACCCTTTCCGTAGCAGCCCTTCAATAGAAAAGAAGGGATGCGGTTCAGGCCAAAAACGCAGCCCTTCTTAATTAGATGGAAGGGCTGCGTTTTTGGCTTAAACCGCAATCCTTCGTTGTATGAAGGGCTGCAGTTTTAGGCCAAAAACGCAGCCCTTCTTTAAGTAAAGGGCTGCGGTTTAGGCCTAAAATCGCAGCCCTTCGTATTCGCTATGTTTTAAAAAAAAAAAAAAATCTGCCCCTGCCAGCCCTGCATGCCCACCCCTGCACTCCCCCCCCCTACCCCTGCCGCCCCGCACGCCCACCGCCGAACTCCCCCCCCTGACCCCCACCCCCCCGTCCCGCCCCCCACCCCGCCCCACGCCCACCCCCCGCACTCCCCGCCCACCCCACCCCCGCCCATCCAAGACTCCCCCCACCCCACCCCACCCCCTTCACTCCCCTACACCCCCACCCCACCCACCCTCTCGTTAGCCCCTCCACCAACCGATGCCGCCCACCCCAAGACCCCACCCCCCCCTAGCCCGGCCCAACAACCCACCATGGCGGCTCCCCACCCCACCCCCCCACCCAACACCTCCCTTCGATGACAAAAAAAAAACCGATCAAATTGCAATAATATATGACAAGTTTTTGAACGTAATAATTAACTTTATATATATATATTTAATACGGTTTTCTCACCATATACCCCCGACAAATTTTTTTTGCATCATATACACTTTCGAGTTTCCAAATTCACCATATACCCTTGACGTTTTAAAAAATACCTCAACCTACCCTTATGACTAAATGAAGTCTAACACCGTTAGTCATTAACCCCTAATCCCCCCTCTAATCCTAATTAACTACCCTAAACCCTAACCCCCTCTAACCCTAACTCTAACCCTAACTCTAACCCTAACTCCCTAATCTAATACCCTAACCCTAACCACCCACCCCCACCCCACCCCACCCAACCACCACCGCCGGGTCTCGTCGCCCCCTTCCCCACCCCCACCGAAGCCCTCCCTCCCCACCACCACCGCTCGGGTCTGCCGCCCCCCTTCCCCACCCCCACCAAAGCCCTTCCTCCCCCACCCCCACCTCCACCCCTACGAAGCCCTCCTTCCCGCCCTTCCCCCACCACCATTGAATCCCTCCCCTCCCCATGACACCCCTCTCCCCTTCCCCTCCTCGCCCCCGCAGCACCCCTCCCCCCTTCCTCCCCTCGCCCCGCAAGACTCCTCCCCCTTCCCCCCACCCCTACGCACAAACCCTCGCCGGAAAAACGCACACACTCTCTCTCCTCCGTTTTTTGCTCGAAAAACGCACGCTCTCTCTTCCCCCTCCGTTTTTCGTTGGAAAACGCACTCTTCACTCTCCTTTATTTATTTGGAACGCTCTATCTCTCCTCTCGTTTTTTGCCGGAAAAACGCACGACTCACTCTCCTCTGTTTCGCCGGTCCCTCTGTTTTTTGAAGGTGAGAGGTCTTGCCTCTGTTTCGTCGGTCCCCGGTTTTTCGAAAGGGGAGAGTTCTGCGAGATTCGAAGGGGAGAGGGCATGCAGGCTGGGGTGGTGGGGAAGGGGGAGGCGCGCGGCAGCCGGGCGTGGTGGGGAGGGGGGAGGTGCGGCAGTGGGGGTGGTGGGGGGGGGGATGGGGGGCCGGTGGGCTCGAGTTGTGGGGGTGGGGGTGGTGGGGCGTGGGCTGGGGATGGTGGGCTGTGGGTGGTGGGTGGGGTGGGTAGGGGTTGGTGGGCATTTAAGGTTAGGTTTTTTGGTTAGTTAGGTTTAGGGTTGAGGGTTATTTAGGGTTTAAGTTATTTAATTAGGATTAAAGGGAATATTAGGGTCTAATGACTAACGGAAGTCGTTAGTCATAAGGGCATGTTGATGTATTTTTTGAAACGTGAGGGGTATATGGTGAATTTGGAAACTTGCGAGGGTATACGGTGCAAAAAAAATTAGTCAGGGGTATATGGTGAAAAAACCGTATTTAATAATGTAAAAATTGTACATAGAATTGATACCAACTAGAAGATCTAGCTAATTATATCAAGAATTCCACCAAAATGTATCATAAGCAATCATCACAAAAGTGGGACGCCAACTTATCCCGAACTTCATGTAATTCGTCTATGGTGAAGGCCCTCAAATTTGGTGTGTTATTCATATAAACCTTGCAAAACAACCAAGGAATAAACACATAATATAATAATTCAATCATTTACCGTAGTTAGTAGTTCTAAAAATGACATATACTTTCTCGAAATTCAATCAATAACAAATGCAAGCCTAAAACTCTACACACTAGTTATATTATACCTCATATTATCATATTCAAAAAGAAAATGAATTTAAATGACTCGAGAAACAGGAATTGGACGCGAAAAGGCAAAAATAGGCCTAAAATCACATTTACGTTCCCCAAATTCAACCAACAACAAATGCAAGCCTAAGAATCTACACAATAGTTACATTATACCTCATATTATCATGTTCAAAATGAACTTGGGGTTAAATGACTCGATAAGTACGAATTGGACGCGAAAAGGCAAAAATAGGCCTAAAATGACCTTTTCGTTCCCAAAATTCAACCAACAACAATTGTAAGCCTAAAAATCAACACAATAGTTACATTATACCTCATATTATCATGTTCAAAATGAATTTGGGGTTAAATGACTCGATAAGTACGATTTGGGGGGAGTACAACAAAGGGGGGGTACGTGTGCGGGGGAGGGCCAGCGGTGGGGGGGAGGGGCAGCGGTGGGGGGGGGGGGCAGCAGTGGTGGTGTTTATGCGGGGAGGGGAGGGGCTGGGCGGGGTGTGGGGAGGGGGGTTCTGTGTGCAAAGGGGGCAAGGCTGGCAGCGGTGGGGGGGGAGGGGAGGGTTACGTGCGGTGGCGGCGGTGGGGGAGGAGCCAGGGGAAGCGGTGGGGGGGGAGGAGCAATAGTGGGGGGGGAGGGGAGGGGAGGGGTGTGCGGGGAGGGGAAGGGGGTCTGTGTGCGGGGAGGGGAGGGGCAGCAGTGGGAGGGAGGGGAGGGGTGTGCGGGGGGGAGGGGAGGGGGTGCGTGTGCGGGGGAGGGGAGGGCAGCAGTGGAGGGGAGGGGAAGGGGAGGGGGTATGTGTGCGGGGGGGGAGGGCGCGGCAGTGGGGGGAGGGGGGGGGTGTGCGGGGGAAGGGGAGGGGGCTGTACGGGTAGGGGGAATGTGCGGGGGCTTGGGAGGGCTGGCGGCGGTGGGCACAAGCCCCCCTCCCTCCCCCCCGCCGCGCCCTCCCCCCGCACACGAGACCCCCCTCCCCACACCTTGCCCTCCCCCCCCACTGCTGCCCCCGCACGGAATCCTCCCCTCCCCCCCCCCCCCCCTCCACTACTTGCCCGCTCCGCCCCACTTGCACACGGAACCCCCTTCCCCACACCCCTGCCCGACCCTTCCCCTCCCCTGCACAAACACCCCCACCTGCTGCCCCTTCGCACAACCTCATATTGGCATATGCAACAAAAGTTAGGAGTAAGATCAACAAAAATAAAAAAAAAGACTCGATAAGTACGATTTGGAAGCGAAAAGGCAAAAATAGGTCTAAAATGACCTTTTCGTTCCCCAAATTCAACCTACAACAAACATAAGCCTAAAAATCTACACAATAGTTACGAATTGGAGAAATTACACAAACCTGAGTTTATGTCTCATGATTTATTGACCTTCTGCCGTTTCTTAGGATCTTCAAGTACATGTATCCCTTTCGTGTGATCTACACGCATATAGTTCTCCGACATATTCACATCATCTTCCACACTATTTTCAGGATAGGTAAAAGGGGGGAGGTCCTCAAATGCATCATATTCTTCCTCATTATCAACATCACCAATACCGAGGATACTCCTTTTACCAGGTACAACAACTGACCACTTATTATCAGCAGGATCAGTTACAAATAATACTTGCTTAACTTGTGATGCAATTATAAATGGCTCCTCAGTTTCACGTAGACGACTAAGGTCAACAAGAGTGAATTCGCAAGGATCATCTTTTCTTACGCAACGTCGATTATCGTCAACCCACTTGCAACACAAGAGGCAAATATTAAAAGTACAGTAGTCCAGCTCCCATATTTATTGTATTTGCCCATAATAATTGCTTTCAGCATGTATAGGCAACTTATCCTTCGAGCTTGCGTATTATGTAGATGAGGCCACAAGTGAAACACCACTATTTTGTTGCGATGTTGACTTCAGATCTTGACGTTCAGTCCAAAACATATACCCATTAATATCATAACCCTCATAAGAGTGTACAGCTTCACGAGGACCAAATGCTAACCACTTGAGTGTTTCAGGAACACTTTCATCCAAATCATTCACTACTCGTTTATGAAAGCAATCAATGAAAGTGTTGTTATGCATTTGCGTCAATGCCCTAACTCCTTTTCCAGGATTGCTAACACGTAATTCCTCCATATGTTCATTTAAATAAGGATGGACAGCTGCTACGTGATGCAATATAAATAAATGAGCTTGGTTACGCTTTTCTACGGAAGGTGTGATTAATTTTGAACCAATTGTACCCTTGCCCTCAAGTCTGCCCTCGTGTCGGGATGTCAGAAGTCCAACAGGATCAACACTAGCAAAATACTCAGCCACAAAATTAATGATCTCTTCACTCATAATCCCTTGAATTATACTATCTTCTGGTTGTGCAAAATTACGAACTTTATCCTTCAAAGTGCCCATATATCTCTCAAAAGGATAGCACCACCTCAAAAACACTGGACCACACAGCTTAATTTCTCGAACTAAATGGACAATGAGATGGACCATAATGTCAAAGAATGCGGGGGGGAAAAACATCTCAAATTTGCATAGAGTTTCAACTACTCTGGCCTGCAAGGAATCGAGGGTCCACGGTTCTAGGACTTTGCTGCATATTGTATGGAAAAATGAACAAAGTTCTGTGGTGGTGTGCCTCACATGCTTTGGAAGTATCCCACGAATTGCAATCTGTAAGAATACTTGCATCATGGCATGACAATCGTGAGATTTCATACTCGATAACTTCAACTCACCATTTAAGGTAACAAATCGCTTCATATTCGATGAGTAGCCAGTTGAGACCTTAATGCCATACAATGACTCGCAAAATATCCGTTTCTCTGCACGCGACATCGTGTAGCAAGCTGGTGGCAAATAATTCTTCTCCGAATCCTCCACCTTCTTTTTACTTTTCTGAGTTTCATCATCAACCCTTTCCTCCACTACTTTCTTCTTCCTTCTGTCCCTATTATGATCCCACAACTCTAGTCGAAGCCCCTGTTTTTCTAAGAAAAATCGTGACGCCTTAACATCTTTTGTCTTGCCCGGAATATTCATAAGTGTCGCAAGAATAGCTTCACAAACATTCTTCTCTATGTGCATGACATTCAAACAATGTCTGACCTTTATATCTTTCCAATATGGGAGTTTTCAAAAAATGGACTCCTTTTTCCATAATCCTATAGGTCGATCAACCTCACTAGCAGGTTTACCAAAGATTGTTTCAATGCCCTTCACCTGATTATAAACTTCAGTACCAGTTAACGGTCTATGAGCAACTTCTTCTTCAACCGTCCCATCGAATGCCTTCTTCTTAAACCGATAGGGATGGTCGCGTATGAGGAGCCTTCGTGTGCGCATATACACATGTTTGCAGCCCTTAAGGTGTGTAGACTTCATGTCATCTACACAAATCGGGCAGGGTTGTTTTCCTCTAGTCTTATACCCAGATAAGTTCCCATAAGCTGGATAATCGTTCATAGTACAAAAAAGCATGGCACGCAGAGTAAACATCTCATTAGCATACGCATCAAATTCTAACACTCTTTCGTTCCACATCTTCTGTAAATCTTCAACAAGCGGCTGGAGGTATACATCTATGTCATTTCCAGGCTGTTTGGGCCCCGATATAAGAAGCGACAGCATCATGTACTTGCGTTTCATGCACAACCAAGGAGGCAAGTTATAAACCACTAAAACTACTGGCCATATACTATGCTGCGAACTGAGATTGCCAAAAGGGTTCATGCCATCCGTACATAATCCAAGCCTCAGATTCCTATCCTCATTACCAAATGCCTTAGCACCCTGTTGATACTTTTCCACTCAGGTGAATCAGATGGATGCTTGAGCAGACCGTCTTTCTTCCTACGATCTGCATGCCACCTCAAATTCTTTGCATCTCCTTTAATTGAGAACATGCGCTTAAATCTAGGTATTATGGGTAGATACCACAACACCTTAGCTGGTGGTCCTTCACTACCTCCAGCTCCTTCACGCTTGTACCTCGACAATCCACAACGTTGACACTCATGTAAATGCTCATACTCATTATGATAAAGCACACAATTGTTAGGACAAGCATGTATCCGCTCGTACTCTAAAACGAAAGGACACATCAGTTTCTTCGCATAATAGTACGACTTTGGCAGTTCATTTCCATCAGGGAGCATATCAGCTAAAACTTCCAACAACGATGTGAAACTAGAGTCCGTCCAACCAGCTTTCGACTTAATGTTGAACAGTGTTATCACGGCGGAAAGTTTGGTGTACTTTGTACAACCTGGATACAACGGCTTTTCAGCAGCCTCAGACATAGACTAAAAAATACGAGGTCGTTTACACTACTGATCTTCAACCTCGTGTATCATATCGTTTACCCAATCCCTATCATCATCTGCAAACTCATCATCCTTCTTTTCTTCACATACATCGTTCATTACTCTAGAGCTTCCTATATACTTCTCCTGCTCACCATGCCAAACCCATACGTGGTATTGAGGCCTAAACCCATGGCGAAAGACATGCTCCCTGACTAAATGTATACTACTAACCTTGCTCACATTTCTACAATCGACACAAGGACAATAAAAGTCGACTGCTCCAGAGGATGCTTGATATTGTAATGCAGATGTACAGAATTCCGAGACCCCTTTCACAAACTCAATCGATTCATGACTACCATACATCCAAGTACGATCCATCTCACTCAAGAAGACCTCTAATAATTAAACACAACCATTTATTATAATGCATCAATCATTATTTAAGTACATACACTCACATATTCAAATCACAGACGTATAGAGCAAGCTAAGATAGTGACATGTTCAATTGTATGCATGCAGCCGAAGGTCCTTATCACTCCAACCTAACCCATCCTTGGACGTCTAATCTCACTAGTGAATATATGCCAACTTTTCAATTCTAAGGAAAATCCGGCAGCATTTCCCTACAGTTCTCCAAGTACACAATGTAGATAACTGCTTATCTACATATGTACCCAGAGAACAATGTAGAGAAACGATAAGCCAAGAATTTCCTCATAATTGAAAAGAAGACACACATTCACCAACTAAGTGAGATCAAACGTCCAAGAACAGTCCCAAACCGGGGACTATTCAAGACTTACTCCTAATGAGTAAGTCTTGAACGGGTATCTTGGCATATGATGATGATTCAAACAACTTGTAGATTTCATAGCTAAATTACATTGCGTTTTAATCCAATCTCATATCAAGAAATATACATACACTACACAAACCCTCCCCCACCCTAGCCCAGCCTCCCCAACCCTCCCCCACCCGCCGTCCGCCCTCCACCACCCCTTGCCCGCCCTCCCCAACCCCCCCCACCCGCTACCACCCTCCCCACCCCCCGCCCAAAGATCCCCACCCCTCTTTCACCCCCGCCCAACATCCCCACCCCTCCCCCACCCCCTTCCCAAAGATCCCCCGCCCTCCCCCACCCCCCCGCCCAGCCTCCCGCCCCTCCCCCCCCCCGCCCAGCATCCCCCGCCCTCCCCCACCCCGCCCAAGACCCCCCACACCCTACCCACCCTCCCCAAGCCCCCCACCCCCTACAATCACATTTTACAACACAAAATAGAATAGAAATGAAATAAAACAAATTAATTAGAGAAATGAAAAAGAGGAGAGAGAGTGAGAGGGGAATTACTGACAATGCAGTAGTGGTGGTGGTGGCGTCAAGGTGCGCTGAGAGAAAAGAAGAAGAAGGAGCTCGGGCGATGGTGCGTTGCTCAGGCAACGTTTCCGGCGTCAGTGCGTCAATGACGGTGCTCCGACGATGTGTCGGTGCTCCGGTGATGGGCGTTAGGGCTGTGCGAGTGCGAGTGAGTGTGAGGGAGAGGGGTTGGGGAAATTTTTTCCAAGGGAGCGAGGGAAATTTGGGATGCATGTGTGTACTGTGTGTTGCGCGCAAAACTAAAGGCTTGGGCGGGATGTGAAGGTCTGCGGTTAACCCAGGAAAAGCAGCCCTTCGTGTATGAAGGGCTGCGGTTTCTGGGCTAACCGCAACCCTACATTAATAGGGTTGCGGTTAGCCTTAAAACCGCAGCCCTTCATACAGTTTGAAAGGCTGCGTTTTCTAGGTAACCACAGCGCTTCACTAAAAGGGTTCCGGTTCCCTTGAAAACCGCAACCCTTCATACACGAAGGGCTGCGTTTTCCAAAAAACGCAGCCCTTCCAGCGCAGCCCTTCCTTTTTTTCCCCTAGTGGGTTCTCACAATTTCCTCTCCCTCATTTTCTCTCCTCTCTCACGTCCACACTCCACAGACTCCTTCTCCCTTCTCTCACACCCTCCTCCCTTCTCCCTCCTTCCACGACAACACGACAACAATAATCTCCTCCTTCCCTCCTTCTCTCTCACCCTCCGGTGGCAGCAACACCACGCAGCAACGAGGGTTCGTCGTTCGTTCGTCCTCCTTGTTCGTCGTTCGTTCGTCCTCCTCGTTCGTCATTCGTCTCCTCTCAACGAGGGTTCGCAACGAGGCGACAGACGAGATTTGCGCCGCCTTACCGCACCTTGCCGCGCCGCGCTGTTCTTCCCCTTTTCTTCTACTCATCTATTTGTCGGTCGAACTCCGCTCATCTCTTCCTCGTCGTCGAACTCCGCTTAAGCAACGACAGCAACAAGTGATAATTTTTCGTTTTTCAGATCTAGAATTTCTTTATCTTTGTTTTGATTAATGTTGATGTAATTTCAGATCTATAATTTTTTCTGTTTTGTATTTTCGTTTTCTTTTTTTCATTTTTGTTCTTTTTTTTCATTTTCGTTTCGTTTTTTTTTTTCATTTTCATTCCTTTTTTTACCGTAAATTTCGACTGTTCTTGTTGATTTTCCCTGTTGTAAATTTCTTGATTTATTTAGGAGTAAAAAAATGTCAAAAAAAAAATTTTATTATTTTTTTTGGGTCAAAAGGGCTGCGGTTATGGTCAAAACCGCAGCCCTTTGTACAAAGAAGGGCTGGTACGAAATGGGCTGCTGGCAAAAAACGCAGCCCTTAGGGCTGTTTTGACCGCAACCCTTCCGTTTTTTTCCACTAGTGTGACATGACTATATTTCTTTTTTATACATTGGAATTTTTCTTTAAGGATTTTTTTTACCTACGAATAGTTCCCAAATTAGAAATGAGAAATCTATTAAGGGACGGAGAGAGTATAAGGTAAAAAGTAGTGTTTGGTAAGATAACATTTTAGATTAGCTTTTAAAGTTCGAAGTAGTATTTGAAGTGCACTGTCAAATTATAAGACCATAGGATGTCATTCTTAATTCAATGCTTTGAGCTTCCATATATTCTACTCTTAAGTACTTTCCTAGCTCCTGAGTATATTTTCCCATATTATACTTAATATCTCAATTGCATAAAATTATCCCACCCATAATTCTTCTTTTGGATAATATATTCTCTATGATGGATAACCTTTTTCCACAAGCCTTATAAAATTGTAGCCATATCATCATTAGTGGAGTCGTAACATTGAATTATATATGATGGTCACCATGTAATACTGGTTGGGGTGGAACTCCAATGGAGTCTTAGTTGACCATCAAACTACTTGATATCGGGAATTTAAATTAGTTATCATTGTTGGAAGTAAAGATGGAAAAAGGACAAAAATAGAGGCGCCCGGTTGGATCGGGCGGAGGCCTCCCGATCGGGCGGGCGTCTCGTAGTTCTTTGTCTCTGCCCGATCGGGCGGGATTCGCCCGGTCGGGCGTCCTGTGAAGCTTCGGTTTTTTCGTCTCGGGCCTGATCAGGCGGATGCCCAAAGTCGCGGTTTTTGGGATTTTAATTTCTTCCTTGAATGCTTTGTGTAACCCCCTTTTAATTACGTGGTTAAGGATGGTTTTCATCCTTATGATGGTAATTTATGTTCTCCATTATTCCTCTTGATTATGGGAGTTTCATTTCTTCATCTTCATGAGTTTTAAAGTGGATTTATTTTATCATTGGATTCCTTGGAGTCTTTTGATTGCTTTTGAGATGTTACTTCTTCTTCTCTACTCCTATTAGTATGATTCATTTTTCTGATTTTGATAGAGACATACACTATCTTTCTCTCTTCTTTTCTTCATTTCTTTTGGGCTTAAGTTCTAGTAACTCCATCTCACACCCAAGAGTGCATTAGGGAACGAATCGGTGAATACAATTGTGCATCCCGGTTGCACCGAATCTCGTTTTCAAGGCAGTTATTTGTTTACCACGACAAAACAAGTTCCTATTGTTTGTTCATATCTTGTTCTTCATTCTAGCCGTGAAAACTTTTAAATACAACAATTTGAAAACGAGATATTATGTCGATTGTTTTGGCTAATCTAATGTTGAACAAGACTCTTCCCGACATCTCTAAGTTGGAGCCTCTTGATGGCAAGAACTATAAGAGATGGTGACAAAAATTGTTGATCTTTTTTGAGCAACTTGAAATTGATTATGTCCTCTATGAGGATGTGATTGAAGCAATTAAAGCAAGCAAGGTGGTAGTCCCGGATGCCTCCCTTTCGGCGGAGGATCTCAAGAAAGCGGCCGATGCATTAACCAAGAAGGAGAAAGACAACAAGCTTGTTCGAGCTCATATCCTCCATCATGTGAGTGGAATCTTATTTGATCTCCTTATCACTAATCGATCAGCAAGTCCATTTGGGACACTTTGCAAAAGAAGTATGGTGCCGATGATGCCGGTAAGAAGAAATATGTTGTTGGTAAGTGGATTAACTTCAAGATGACGGATGACAAATCCATCATGGATCAAGTACATGACTATGAGAACATTGTCACCGATATCCTTGGTGAAGGGATGAAAATGTGTGAGACTTTTCAAGCCAATGTGCTTTTGGAGAAATTCCCACCTTCATGGAATGACTACCGAAACTCTTTGAAGCACAAGAAGGACATGTGTAACACCCCGTAATTTTCACCCTTATTTTTGGTGTTTGTTTACATTAAAATGATATTTTTCGTAAAAATAAATAATTTATTATTTAGATTATTTTGGAACGTGTTGTGAAAATGTGTATATATATTTATATGATGTGATATATGTATATATATTTATTTTAAGTTTTTAGTTATTTATTTTAAAGGTTATATTAGTTTCGTTATTTATTTAGGCGTTTAGGATGCATTTTTTTTTTGCCGCGTAGCGTTTTGTAACAACGTTGGACCGATTGAGTGATGAAATGTTGCATCGCATGTGGCGTGTTAATGTGTTTATAATATATATATTTATAATATAATTTATTAGAGTTATTTTCATTATTAAGTATTTGCAAAGTTTAGGCGCGATTTAGGAATTTATCGATTTATCGCGTGACGGACTTTTGATGCATGGACCTTTGATGACTTGGGCCGAAATCTTCTTGGTGTACTTGGGCTTGGACAGCCGGCTATGGGGAGGGAGAAGGAAGAAGTTTCTCCTCTTTTATTTTATTTCTTTTAATTGGTGACTCTTGGTAGATTGTAACCCCCATAACCCCCCTAATCATTTCTCCTAAACCCTTCATTTTTCCTTGCCATAAAATCCTGATTTTTATTAAAAGAAGTTCAGCATCATTTGCATTTAACCCTCACCGTTTTCAAGAAAAGAAATAGAGAAAAGGAAGAGGAAAAGAATAGAAAGGTTCAACCCGGTTTTTCCTGTCACACCTTCACGAAAATAATCGTAGCCGGAGATCGAACCGTTGGATCGTCTTCAAATTTGGATAGAACATTTCTAACATCTTGTTCTACACTCTGACCGGAGAGATTTATAATCTAAGCTTTTTATCACCAGGAATCATGGTCGGAACAGAGCAGTGTGACATGAGATTTATCAACGTTCAAGAAGAAAATGCTTAGTGACTGGTTGCTTCAATTCTCGTTCGTTGTGCCTTGGGGTTGAAGAGGAATTGGATTGTATGCGTAGCTCTTAACTATCTCCTTAGACTCAGCTCTCCTCCCGACGTTCCAGGTAACTAGTAGTTATCTTAGAACGATAGAGATTAGAGTATTTTTCGGTAGTAGATTATTACGCAAGGAAATTGTTTAAAATACTTTTTTTATGAAATTATTGATGAAATTATACGTGAATGTTCTTGATGTATGCTGTGTGAATATTATGTGCAGAAAAATAATTTTCGTTTGATTTTTACTATTTATTTGATTTATTTGGTAATTTATGCGTTTATGGCTTGTTTGCGAAATAAATAGTGAACGAATGTTATAATTGCTGAAATTATTTTTAGTGAAGCATGTTATATGTTTTATATGTATTTCATGCCTTGGAATAATTTTTTTCTACTGTTTACAAGTTTATTTAATTGGTTTATCTGTTTTTACATTTTCGTGTATGTCAGTATATAAATCATGAAAAATATTTCTGGAGGCCAAAAAATTCATTTATTTACATATTATGTATTACTGTGATTTTATGCATGTTATGTAAATTTTTGGTAATTTTTGGGCGTTTATTTGTATTTTTAATTATTATATTGGCTTTATTGGGTATTCTGTAAATTAACGTTTAAAAATACTTTTAGAGTCCGAAAATTATAAATAAAAATTGTACCATGTCATAGAGACATTAGGGTCGTATGATAATTTTTGTGTTATTTTAATGATCGTACTTATTAGTTTAATAATTATTATTGGGTTTTTGTTGTGAATTTGAGGATATTTTTTTAAATTATTTAAGAGCTTTTTAATCCGAAATAATTTGTGATCTTTTATGTTCTTGGATGCTGGTGTTTAGTTGGTTGCTGTAAGTATTATTGGGTATCATTATGTTTATGTTTGGTTTATGTAAAAATGATTAGTTGTGTACGATTCATTTATTTAATAAGCCTTGGAGTTAATTGGTGATCTTATTTGATATGATGCATTTTTTATTGAACTGTTAGTGCTGTAAAAACTAGTTTAATATCATTGTTGATGCTTAGAGATGTTCAAGGTGTTTATTGTTGGAGACATTTGTTGTAAGTTTGTAAGTTATTATTTTTGAGGAATTATGAAGAGTTGTTTTTGATGAATTATGGGTATAAGGCCGGGCGGCATCCCTTTTGACGAATATTTTTGAGCTGAATGATACTTTGATGATATTTATGATTTTATTTTGAGATAAGAATATCCGGTGGGATAGATGTAGTCCCCGGTGAAGAACATGCCAACCACCTGGTTTGCGAACTAGGGGTACACCTGGGTTAATTGTTGTCGTCCGAGAGGTCAGGGAGTTCTGCGTGTTCTACCCTGCATCGGGAGTTTGGCCATTCTTAGACACAGGCAGTGGGGAACGTAAGCCCATAGACTGACCTGAAGATTGCGATCTGACAAACCTTAGGAAGTGAATTGCGATTCACTGGCGTTCGGTTTCTGACTCAATAACTTGTTTTACCTATATTTTATTTTTATAAAAGTACTCTTGAGATGATTTATTTATTTTTATCCAACTCACTTGCTATTTATTATTCATTTGCGTTATTTGTGAGTTATATGGAAGTGAATGCATATTGTAGTTGACTTGACTTTATGCTTTCCTTTCTTATTAATCTATGTCTGAATCATGCTTTGATTTCTTTTGTTCTGGGAGAACTGCTAGTTACTCCCCACTGATTGTGGATGTTTGTTGTATATTTTGCAGGTTATGTTGATGAGAATCTTCTTTGGTTTTGGGCTCGGGTTGAGTTGTAAGCATAAAAAAAGCTAGATGTTTTAGGCCTAGACTTTCAATTAGTTTGAGAGTCAGTTTTCTCTTTTGGATATTAATCGAATTAATTTATTTTATTTATACTATTTATTTATATTGGTTTTATCACTTAGTTATTTAAACGCATTTCTTGTAGTAGTGACATTCCCAGAAGACGATGTTTCCGCCATCGTCTGATTAATACTATTATTAATATTATTTCTTTCTTTTCCGCTTTGAAATTCTGGGGTGTTACAACATGAATCTTCAAGAGCTTATTGGTCACATGAGGACCGAGGAGGCCAACTACCTCAAAGATAAGTTTGATTCTCTCTCTTTGAATTCTTCTAAAGCTAACTTGGTTGAATCTAGTGATCCTATGGCTAGAAACAGGTTCAAAGGTAAGAAGAAGAATAATGGAAACAAAGGGAATTTCACTTTTAACAACAAGATTCAATAGACCAAAGGAGCATGCTATGTGTGTGGAAAGATAGGACGCAAGGCCTATCAATGTGTCCACCGCAAGAACAACTCCAATGGTGCCTTCCAAGCCAATCTTGTTGAAAAGGATGATGTGATAGTCGCGGTGGTAGTCGAAGTCAACTTGGTGGAGAACAAGGTAGAATGGATCTTGGACACGAGAGCATCAAGGCATATTTGTGCTAACAAGGCTCTCATGACGGACTTGAAGATGCTCCCGATGGAGACCATGTTTACATGGGAAATAGTAGCACCGCGGGAGTTCTTGGCAAAGGGAAGGTCCACCTTAAACTCACTTCCGGGAAAACTTTGTTTTTGAATAATGTATTGTATGTTCCCTCCCTTAGGAGGAATCTTGTTTCGGGTGCCCTTCTCAACAAAGCCGGTTTAAAGCTTGTCGTTGAGGCGGACAAGATTGTTATCACTAAGAATGGAGATTTTGTTGGGAAAGGTTACCTTAGTGGAGGATTGTTTGTGATGAATGTTTTGAATAATAATGAAAGTACTTCTTTTGCTTATATTGTTGAGTCTATGAATGTTTGGCACAATCGTTTAGGACACTTAAATGTTTCTTACATGAAAAAACTAAAGGACATGGACTTAATTTCTTTTGATCAAATTGACAAAGCCTCTAAATGTCCTATTTGTGTTGAGGCCAAACATACTAAGAAACCTTTCAAGCAAGTTGTATTAAGGAGTACTAAATTGCTAGAGTTGATTCACTCGGATTTAGCGGACTTATAAATTGTAATACTAGTAAAGGAGGGAAAAATTATTACATAACTTTTGTTGATGATTTTTCAAGGTTCACTAAAGTTTATCTTTTGTAAACTAAGGATGAGGCCAAAAGTGTATTTTTAAAGTATAAAGCTGAGGTTGAAAATCTACTTGATCTTAAGATTAAAAGGGTTAGGACTGATAGAGTTGGTGAATATGGAAAATGGACTTTAAGAGAATTTTGTGAAGCCAATGGTATCATCCATGAGCTAAGCTCCCCTTACACTCCACAACAAAATGGTATTGCCGAAAGAAAAAATAGATCTTTAAAAGAAACTATGAATGCAATGCTTTTAAGTTCCATATTATCCGATAACATGTGGGGAGAGGCGCTTCTATCCGCTTGTTATGTACTCAATAGAGTGCCCCATAAGAAATTGGATAAAACACCTTATGAACTTTGGAAAGGTTATAAACCTAACATGAGTATTTTGAAAGTGTGGGGGTGCTTAGCTAAAGTTGCTTTTCCATATTTTAAGAAAACCACTATTGGGTCTAAAACTTTTGATTGTGTGTTTATTCGTTATGCTCATAATTGTGCCGCATATAGGTTCATGCTTTTGAGTGATTATTCTATTTGTGAATCTAGAGATGCAGTTTTCTTTGAGCATACTTTCCCTTTGAAATCATCATCATCATCTTCTATGTATATGAATGAGTCAAGTATTGATGTATCCTTAGATGATTCTATGCCTAGTTCTAGTCATCTTCCTCCTCCTCCTTTGGTAGTAGAAGGAGTACAACCTAGGAAGAGTAAGAGGGTTAGAGTAGAGACTACATTTGGACCAGATTTCTTGACCACTTTTCTTGTTGAGAATTTTGATGTGAATTGTTTGAGTGAAAATGTTGTTTCTTTATTTCTCTTAGAAGAAGACCCAAAGACTTATAGTGAAGCTATGAAATCCATAGATGTTAGTTTTTGGAAAGAGGCCATTAAAAGTGAATTAGATTCAATCATGTCTAATCATACTTGGGACTTATGTGATTTACCTAAAGGGTCTAAACCCATAAGTTGTAAATGGATCTTTACTAAGAAGAAGAAACCCGATGGCTCTATTGATAAGTTTGAGGCTAGACTTGTTATTAGAGGTTTCACTCAAAAAGAGGGTATAGACTTCTTTGATACCTACTCACCCTTTGGTTGCTTTAGCGGCGATTCATGACTTAGTGGTTCATCAAATGGATGTTCAAAACGGCTTTCCTTAATGGTGATATTGATGAAGAGATTTATATGACTCAACCGGAAGGTTTTGTGGTTAAGGGTCGAGAACACAAGGTGTGTAGGCTTAGGAAGTCTTTTTATGGTTTGAAACAAGCTCCTATGCAATGGTATGAAAAGTTTGATAGTACTCTTAGGAGTGATGGTTTTGTGACTAATTCTTCGGACTCTTGTGTATATTCTAAAGTTTTGGATTCCTCTTGTGTTATTATTTGTCTTTACGTTGATGACATGCTTATTATTGGTACTAACCTTGAGGTTGTAAATTACACTAAAGATTTTCTCTAGCTCTACTAAGTTTGAAATGAAGGATTTAGGTGAAGCCAATGTGATCCTTGGTATCCGGTTGACCAAGCTCAAGGATGGTTTCTAAATGAATCAATCTCACTATGTGGAGAAAATCTTGAAGAAGTTCAATTGCTATGATGTGGAGCCATGTAAGACTCCATATGATGCAAGTGTAAGGCTCATGAAGAACAAGGGTCCTAGTGTGTCACAAGAGCAATATGCTAAGGTAATAGGGAGTGTAATGTTTTTGATGAATTGCACATGTCCCGACATTGCTTATGCAGTAAGTAGATTAAGTCGTTATACTCATAATCCTAGTAGTGAACATTGGAATGCACTTTATCGGTTACTAAGGCATCTTAAAGACACCATGGAAATTGATTTGCATTTTAATCGATTTCCTAATGTCTTTGAAGGTTTTTGTGATGCTAACTGGGTATCCGATAATGATGAAGTAGTCTCTACTAGTGGTTATGTGTTTATATTGGGTGGAGGTGCTATATCATGGAAGTCATCAAAACAACCATGTTTAGCTCGCTCCACCATGGAATCTGAATTCATTGCTCTTGAATTGGCAGGTCAAAAAGCGGATTGGCTAAGGAGTCTTCTTGCCGACATCCCATTGTGGGGGGAAGATCTTCCCCGGTTTCTTTGCATTGTGATTCTCAAGCTGCAATTGGTGTAGCTAACAATAGCAATTATAATGGTAAGAAGAGGCACATACGCCTTAGACATAGTTCGGTGAGACAATTACTCAAGAATGGAGTCATTGCTTTGAACTATGTAAGGTCCGAAAGAAATTTGGCGGATCCTTTGACTAAGGGGTTGGCAAGGAACCAAGTTCTTGATTCGTCGAGGGGGATGGGGCTTAAGCCCATGAAGAGTATATAATTAACATTACTTATATTTCATCCATATGGCATTTGGTGTTGTAATGCTTGTAGTAGGATGAATTCGTTGAGAATTCTTAATGGATTTATACTTACGTGGTAGTTGCTCTAGCTAAGCATTTGAGAAATCCACCGTTGTTATTTTGTGGAGGTTGAGTTTGTTTAAACTCTTAATGAATCCTAAGAGATGTTTTGTGCTATTGAGAAGCACAAGGGATTCACCTATATGGTTGTGAAGACTCGCCATCTTCTATGGAAACTTGAGTTTGTTTTCTAGAGCTTCCATGAAAACTAAGGTAAACGCATGGCTTGAAACGCGTTCACTTTGCGGAGTTTACTAGATTTTTGGAATGATGTATGTGTTGTGGGGGGGGGCGTGGCTTAAATCTTAGAGTTTCAAGATTAGTCCACTCTTTGATCAAAAGTTTAAGGGTTTCAAGGTTTGTCCACACTTGGGCTTGTAAGTCATTGCACCACATCACTAAACATTTGGTTTCAATTTACTTAAATGTAACACCGGATGTTATGTATTGATCTCCTCTTATGCCCAGAAATTTCCTTTCTCTCATTTGGTTTCTTTTCTCATCTTTAGTGGGGGATTGTTGGAAGGAAAGATGGAAAAACGGGCAAAAATAGGGGCGCCCGGTTGGATCGGGCGTCTCGTAGTTCGTTGTCTATGCCCAATCGGGTGTCCTGTGAAGCTTCGACTTTTTTTGTCTCGGGCCCGATCGGGCGGATTCCCAAAGTCGCGGTTTTTCCGGATTTTAATTTCTTCCTTGGATGCTTTGTGTAACCCCCTTTTTATTACGTGGTTAAGGATGATTTTCATCCTTATGATGGTAATTTATGTTCTCCATTATTCCTCTTGATTATGGGAGTTTCATTTCTTCATCTTCATGAGTTTTAAAGTGGATTTATTTTATCATTGGATTCCTTGGAGTCTTTTGATTGCTTTTGAGATGTTACTTCTTATTCTCTACTCCTATTAGTATGATTTATTTTTCTGATTTTGATAGAAACATACACTATCTTTCTCTCTTCTTTTCTTCATCTCTTTTGGGCATAAGTTCTAGTAACTCCATCTCACACCCAAGAGTGCCATTGTGTGTTGAGAGTTGTGTAAACCTTAGGGAACGAATCGGTGAATACAATTGTGCACCATGGTTGCACCGGATCTCGTTTTCAAGGCATTGGTTTGTTTACCACGACACAACAAGTTCCTATTGTTTGTTCATATCTTGTTCTTCATTCTAGCCTTGAAAAACTTTAAATACAACAATCATATGCTTAATATAGGGATCAAAAATTAAAATGAAGACTTATACTGGACTATGATAAGGTGCATGAAAGAATGAAGGCATTTCGTGAAGTCATTTGGAGGAGGATTGTCTGTAAGATTATGGACTGTAAAATCTTAAAGTTAAAAGAGTTCCATTTCCCCTCATTTGCTCCTTCAGGTTATCAATAACTTATTAGCGTTAGTATGTTTCACATAAAGATTGTGATTTGTCAAGAATACTAATTAATGATAATTGTAGATCAAAAGAAATCCAAACTTTCTAACGTTAGTAACAATTGATGTGCGTTCTCTTCATCTTTTAACCAATAAATTATAATAAGTTCCAACCGCTTACAAAATAACTTATAATGAGTTCTAATAAATACAATAAGTTCATCAAGTATAAGGGCTAGAGAAGGAACCCTATGGATTACTAGGCAAATGCTTTTATTACCTTCTCAGTTCTCACATGGTATATATTGCCCAATCAGGTTTTCTTCTTTTGTTTTTACTCCCAATTTTAAGGGATAAAATTGAAGTGATTTCGATCCCAATCGTACAATCATATAACTAATATATAAAGCAGAGTACAAAAGCCAGCTCACGAGGTCGCGACATTTGGCGTCCTCATTGGACTCCATTTGTCGCGCTCATTAAGTACCATGTCATATTCTTTTTTGAATATAAATAGTTATTTAAACTCATTAAAATACAAATAGAGTTTAGGATAAGAATAAATAGAGTTGAGTTCACAATGAAAAACTTAAATATAGTAAATTGATTATAACTTTTAATATGTAGTTCGTAATATTATAATTTTTGTACCATTGGAGAGTGTTTAATAAGTACTTTAAAATAAGATCCATTTATACTATATTTAAAATTTTACATTAAAGCAACATATAAAAGGAATTATTGACTATACTAACGTATTAAAGTAACCTATTGCAATTGGAATTAACGATTCAATTAGAATTAGGGTTAAAGAATTAAAGTAACCTACTGCAATTGGAATTAGGGATTCAATTAGAATTAGGGTTGTTATAAGAGATTCAATTAGAATTAGGGTTGTTATAAGAGATTCAATTAGAATTATGGTTGTTCTACAAAACCTATTCATGTTAGAATTAAAATATATACTAGATTGTCAGCGGTGAACTTTGCACATTGAGTTTTCTTCCCTATATTTTATTTCCACTTAAGCTAATTACGTGAACTACATATTACTCATATTTTCTTTTCCTTTGATAAGAAACAAATGTTGCATCTTTCGTCTCCTCCAAACATGAATGTTGGATAAGATAGGACATGGTCAACATATTAGCTAGAAAGAGGGTTGATATTGTTAATCATGTTGGTCTATTGAGGCTTGAAGGGCACCGTAGCAACATATCTTAGCAACATACCATATCAATATTACCAGTCCTTCATAATTTAACAAATTGTTTCATATTTATATGACAGGTGCTTTTATTTGATTTGTAAACACAATGAGTAGTAAAGAAAGTGGGAATTTTTTTAAAAGTACCTCTATTTTCATTTACCAAGTTCTTATCTTCAATTAGAGGTCAAACCTCTGTCCTAAAGAAAACAAAATAAAACAGAAAGCGTGTAAGCATCTCACGTCTACAATTATTAAAACACTTAAATGGACCTGGTGCACACTAATGTTGGAAATTCATATTAATTAAATTCATATAGTGAAGTGAATTTTATATAGATATAGTGAAATCCTATACTGGATTTTATTAACGGAAAACATATAGTGAAATAATATGCAATATAGTGGAGGTTTTGTTTTTAATGTTTTAATATGCAGGAAGATGTAGGTTATGTAGTATATCGTGACATATGCTTTAACATATAAAAATATGTAGTTTCTACTTGATAGAGTGAATGTCTGAATCATATAGTGAGTTTCTGCATGATATAGTAGATTGTTCCGAAATGATGTAGTTCCTACATGATATAGTATGTTTCTGAATGATATACTGAGTTTCTTCATGACATATAAATTAGAAACCAACGTCAAAGATAATGACAAAATCATATTATAACTTTAGTTGTTCTATGTTAGGCAATAATAACGGCAAAAAATAGGGGTGTAAATATTTAAAAACTCTACTTCTTGAGTTCACTCATGGTACACCAGCATGGTACACCCGGGTGTACCATGAGCATGGTACACCTAGGGGTATTTTTGTAATAAATTAGAACTTCAGGTGCTCATTTGACACTAAGTTTGCTCATTTGGGCATTTTGCTCATTTTACTCATTTTGCTCATTTGCTCATTTGCTCATTTTGCTCATTTTGTAATAAAAGTGTTTGCTCATTTTCTTAAATGAGTAGAAATGTTTGCTCATTTTGCTCATTTTGCTCGTTTGCTCATTTGCTCATTTTGTTCATTTGCTCATTTTTGCTCATTTTGCTCATTTGCTCATTTCGAGAAAATAGTCTTGGGTGTACCATGGTGTACTATAAATATTCTCCTACTTCTATATGAAAAAGCCCAGGCATTTGCCCGGGTCCCAATAATAGTACTATAATAAAAGGAAAACCCATAATCTTGAAGTAAAAAGAAAGTCGAAGCGTCAAACATAAAACTCATATACAACCACAATATAAAAACCAAAAATATATGCTATTAATTACTCCTATATAACTAAAAAAATTCTAAGCATCATGAAACTTAATTAACAAAGGATAAGAGTTAGCTCAAGTGGATAGAGCACTCCCCCTTGGCCCCTGAGGTCAGGGGTTCGATCCTTACCCCCAGCATTATGCTGGGTTGTTTCCTTAGCATGCTATGCATGCCTTACCAACCAATGTGTTGGTGTTTCCTACAGGCTAGTAGCCTTGTAGGGGTTAGCCCTTGGGCTGACTCAATTTCCTAATAAAAAAAAAAAAAGAAACTTAATTAACCCGTACTTTGTACTGGATTAAAAAATAACATTTTATCGAATGGATCTTTTACATGCATATTCCATAATATCTGTGAATGTTATCTTAACTAAAGATAATGATAAGTAAGCAGCATGTTTTTACGTAATAGGAATGATCTGAATTCATGACTCATGCCAAAGCCATGAAAAGAAGAAAATGACTCATGTAGTCATAAGTCATGCCATACCTCTATCTCGTCTTATTATTTATTTTCTGATTTTAGAAGCGTAATCAAAACTAGCTAAATCTATACCCTTAAGGCAAATTTTCCTTTCGTTATTGTGCATATAAGATTTAAGGATGACCCGAAGTTTGAGAGATTTCAATTAATTCCAAACTTCCAATGGAAGTTTATCTAGTTTAGTCCCTGTGGTAGTAATTTTTGTCCTTTAAGAGTAAAATAGTAGCTAAAATGTCAATATCTCAAACACTTGGATTCGCCTACAACTAGGAAGAAAAAATTAACACCGTTGCTTTTAGTAGGACGACCCCGATTTCTGGCCTGATGTCAAATCTCAAGATTTTTGTTTACATTTCAAAATAGGATTATACTCCTTCCGGTTTTTATTAGTTTATCCGTTTTGACTTTTCACACTATTTACATACATGACTTTGACTTTCTCTTGTTATTTATACTTAAGGAAAAATATAGTCATGTGAGATTTTGTTAGATTCGTTTCAATGTGTATTATCCAAATATCAACTTTTTGTAATTTTTATTTATTGATAATTAGAGATAGTAAGGTTCACATTAGTGCTCGGCAAATGAGCCCCAAAGAAATGGGTAAACTAATAAAAACCAGAGGGAGTATTCTACAAGGTCCAGATTTTGGAATTTGAATTTTGCATGCCAAAATTTTTTTTTTTATACAGAAATAGGGTATTTCATTGATAATAGAAAGCCAGATGACACTTACAAACAATTCCTAAGATATCTAAACTTCCAACAGAAATACATAACACCTTAGAACTAATTACATCGCAGATTCGATCAATAATAGCCTTAATAAAAAAACCTTAATATGAAGCAATACAATCTAAGGTCCACTGATGCATAGTCGTTTGGGTGAAAATATTTACGTGGTCCTCTAGATACTTACAAGGCTTATGAAACCCTAGATCTTCATTCCTCGCCAGACGAACAATCAAAGAAATTAATCTTCCCAGCAAACTGCAATTACCAAATTCTAATCTTCCATAAGGGTAGAGAAGAAACTCATACTCCAAACTCCCACTAAAGTAGAGAACGAACCCAAAAAATTGGAAAGAAAACTCTCATAAAGAGAGGAAAAGGATGATTATTAAAGCTAAACAAATAGTAAAAACTAAGAAATTAAAGGAGGATTTGGAGCTTGCCCCCATCAAAGAGATGATGATGGAAGCCCCTTACGGCTGAAAAATGAACTAGGGTATTTTAGAGAGAGGGAGAAGGTTTTTTTCGATTTTAATTTCTTTTTCCTTGGGAAACCTACTATCGCAATTTTAGACTAGTATGATGCACATATTAAAAAAATTGAAAAAAGAACAGTAGAGTTTGTGATTTTATTTGAACAAAAAACAAGTACGTTAGCTCATAATTTGAGAAATACATGAGCCCTATTCTTAATAAAAGTTGTTTCTTCTAATTACTTCTATTAAATTGTTAAGCTTACTAGCTAAGAAGTAGTACTAGTTATGATGAAATACTTATCTGACATCATCATCACACATTTACATATCATGATTTTGTAAGGTGTATAATTATATGAGACAATTGAATCTTATTTTAAAATAAATGGTCCGTTGTTTTCAACTTATTTTTACGTATCTTAACTTATGAACTTACTAGATTTTATTTGTGAGTGTGTCAAATCTTATTTTTGTTGCACCGAACTTATCAAAACTTATTAATCCTTATTAGACCTTATCTGAACTTATTATAAGGACTGAAAACAAGGTGAAAAAAGCAGACACAAAATTTTATGATATAAACATAGATTAAATTGGACCATTTTTTTTTCATTTAATTTTTTAAAGGGTTTTTTTTACACAGTGCCCCTACGTTTTACGAAATTCTATGTTATGGCCGACCTTTTTGAAATTTCCATGTTGTACCCCCTAAACTTTCTAAACGTTACAAAAAAAAATACCATTATACAAGATATCAAACAGTAGATTTTCGGAGCTTCTTACCCTATGAGCATAGAGTAGGATTTTGGAGGCTTGTTAGTTCACTGAGGTTTGGGATATGATATGAGAAATTGAAGGCTAAGTGAGGTTTGGTGTATGATTTTCTATTAGTAAGGGTATTTTGTGTGACGTTTAGAACGTTTAGGGGTACAATGTGGAGAGTTCAAAAAAAGGTTAGGTACAAAGTAGAATTTCGCAAAACACAAGAGCATTACGTAGAAAAACTTTTTTTTAAAAGTACGTCAACCTGGCATGTCTAAGCGCAACTAAATTTTTAATGGTTATGTATGCACAATTGACTCTTATGCAATGCCAACCGTGTTAAACAAAGTTTGACTGATGATCCTAAGCTGCCAAAGAGGATCATTGTGATGGTGGCCTGGTGGATCTTTGGTATTTGCTCTGCATTTCGTGCTGAACTCATGGCCGTTTGGTGGTGGGTTCATGAACTTGCGAATCCTAACATAGATATAGTGAATCACTGCCGTTATTCTTTGATCCACCAGCATGATTGGATCACAGTCTGAACTAATTGTTACCGTTAAGGTAATCGCGCCACATATTGACTGGTAACTATGTCTCGACCACTCTTCTAGTGTTTAATTTGGTGGGAATTAATAAAACGGTATCAGCCACTCTTATAGAGTTTAATTTAGTAACACAATCGCAAGTGACATGACCATGTTTTGGTGAGAATCCCTAAAATGTATGCGGAAGCTCAACAATTAGTTTTTCTTTGGGGAGGGAGAGGACATTTGTAATATCTATAAATAAGTCTTTCTCTACATTCACAAGAACATCTTTGTCTTTTCCCCCACTTACTACTCAATTTGTCTCTATTCACTAACTACATATATTTTCGCGTTCTCTAAGATTAATATTTAACTATTAATATACTTACTTCCTTCATTTCTAAATACATGCAACATTTTATGCATGCCTACGCGTTTATGCAACACATTACTTTGTTCCTTAATATATTTATTTATGTATAAGTATAAATTATAAAAAGTTGATATTATGAAAGTATGGATTAAGATGAATCAAATAAGACCACACTTGCCTATACTTTTTTGTTATACATTTGCGAGAGAAAATGGGATAAAGTTGGTAGATGAATAGTGCTAGCATATACTTCATGTATGTAAATGTTGTAACTTGTATGTATTTAGAAACGGAGGAAGTACTATATATTGCTAAATATTATAAAAAGTAGATATTATGAAAATACACATTTAGATGAAGCTTATAAGATCCCATATCATAATATCTCCTTGTTTTGTACTTGTAGAAAAATACTCGATCAAAGATTATGAATTCTGATTTCAAAAGTCAAATGGAGCATATAAAGAGAGATAGAGGGAGTATGCTAGATATATATTAGTAGTTATGAGATCATGTTACAAAATGTTCTACGTCTCGAGCTTTTTTGAACTAAAAAGTTCCACTTAACTTAAAATTCAACTTGTTTTTGTGTTAAATTTAGAAACAATACGAAACGGACCTGGGTGACCCCGAACAAGGAGGAGGAGAGATTTGGTCCACTTTATAAGCCCAAAGGAGGTTCCATACTAAAACCAATTGGTGATAGTAGAAGTAACCCATCTACCTTATAAAGTGGAACAATCTCTGCTCTTTCTCCAATGTGGGACACTCACAAATGGGCTTTCAATGGGTTTCAACATTTTGCGAATTGTAACGAAGCAAATACTATCTTAATGTTACAACATTCCTTTTTTTTTTTGACGGGATACAACATTCTTATAATTAAGTGTTTTCCAACAATAATAAAGATATTTATAAGTATGTGCTAAATCTTTTATCACAAGTCAAAATTTAAGAATATGTATAAACAATTATAAAAAAAAAAGAATATGTATAAACAAAATAACTAAGAGTATTTTAGACTGTCCACAAGTCTCTTAAGCCCAATTCAGCAGTGCTCAATTCATAAAATTTTTGGAACCATGTGAATCAACAAAGTGGTTAGAGGGCTAACCTGTTCATAACAAAGAGTTTTTAGAACCAAGAGAGAAACTTAAGGGGGTGTTGGGCAAAAAACATGGCATTTTAGGTATTTACTCAAATTGTACAGATTACAGAAGATATACTAGTGAAAAATTAATATTGTAAGTGGCACAACAATGATATTATCACTTTATCTATATGCAATTCCTAAAATCCCTATTTTTGTGGAATTAAAAGAGTCACACAGTGTAATCTCACTGTAGTACGTCAATTACTAGATTGATCAACTTGTGCCACAAATTTGACATACAATTGACAACTCTCAACCTTCACATACCCTGATACCCCAATCAGGGTACAATTAGTAACATTACGGTTACCCCTCCAAATCCTTACTACCAGTCACGTGCTACCCATTGGCACAACAAGCTGTCCAACACCTTTTGAGTTTTGACATTAAAATGTCATAGACATTATCTTATAAGACTTATACTTCTAGTTTTAGTTTTTAAATAGGATTAATAACCTAAAACTACCCTTAAGTAAAGTAATTACTTTGCGATGGCGTATCAACATTTAGGACATGAGTACATGAGTGGTAATGCATTAAACGGGTCATGGAAATAAAATGAAAAAATTGAAGTAAGATTTAGGTGATAGTAGAAGAGGTAGAGGTGGCAAACGGGTCGGGTCATTACGCGTCGTGTCATAATCGGATCAACTTTGTGTTCGGGTTACGTTCGGGTCGGGTACGTTCGGGTGCGGGTTGATTTCGGGTCCTTTGAATTTCGGGTTAGGTCGGGTTTTTATTCTAGCAAATAAATAAAGCACATATAAGACTAATAAAACTAAGTTAAATAGTTAATGGAAAGTGGTTAAGTCATATATAGTATCTCACGATAATTTTTTTCCTCAAATTTGTTTAAAAAATAACTAATATGACAACTTTTCGGGTCGGGTCGGGTCATCATTATCGGGTCACTTCGGGTCGGTGTCGTGTAGATTCGGGTTCGGGTTATATTCAGGTCTATTGCTTCGGGTCGGGTCGGGTCGGTTTCGTGTTATATTCGGATCTATGTGCTGATTATTTTGGGTTTAGGGTCCATTCCAGGTCATTATTTTCGGGTGGAAAATGGGTCTCGGGCCGGGTATTTCGAGTCGGGTCAACGGGTACATGTTTGTTTTGCTGGCTATAGAAGAGGTCCAGAGATCAAATCTTATGAGCCTCATTTGAGCAATTTCCCTTATTATCCCCCTCAAGTGATCCCCTACTTATCTTACCTTATTAAAAAAAAAATCGACGCTTTATTGTGCTCCAATTATTTTGACTTATTTCTAAAAACATAACATCAAATAAGTTTAGATTTCCTAAAAAATGTTCTTAGTTCAAATCTAATCCTATTTTTGGTTATGCGTTTTTTTAGGTTCATTAGATATATTTTATTGTTGAACTAATCAGCACAATTTACCAAAAGCCAAATTAATGTTGTTTTGTTAAAAAATAAGGAAAACCATTTACTGTCCAATACAAGTACAATAGAAACCACAATGAATGTTCCGCATTCCTTAATTCCTATAAAAAGATGAGAAACAAAAACTATATTGTGGGACAGAGGGAGTAACTTTTGTCTATTTATTTTTTTTTTTGACAGGAACTTTTGTCTATTTAAAGGTAAGGTATTAAGGTTGTATATATTTGAACAATATCAAACTTGCTTTAACATCCGCTAAAAAGGAGTTTGATATATATAATATATATATATATATATATATATATATATATATATATATATATATATATATATATATATATATATATATCTCTATTATATAAGCCAAGGGGGGAGTTATGGTGTCCCCTCTTGAAAAGACTTATATACCCTCAATCTCACAAAATAATAAAGAAAATATTTTCTTAATTCTTTAATTTCTTCATTTACAAATATGGGTATAAGGAAAGTTCTACATTACCAAAAAGAATTACATAAAAATGTGGAAAAAGAGGAAACTCACAATTGAAAATATAAACTGATGACTAAAATCAATTTGTAAACAATTATAAAAGCAAAGATTTACAGAGATTATTATTATCTAAACTCTCAGTTGCAATAAAAATTTCAAATAACGTACATGCATTAACAAACCATAAAAGAATTAAGAAACTTTAGAGAATATTCATTTTTATTTTATTTTTTTGGGGCTCATAATCAGTTGGGGTAATAAATAATTAAAGAGATAAACATACATCATCAGATAATATCAATTTATAATTTTATTATTATTAAAGCACTACTCACCATAGTATGCCTAAAAACCTTAATTACCCAGTGAAATTAAATTGAACTACTACGCATAAAATATGCCTATAAAGTATATGTATTTTAAATAAATAAAAAAAATAACATAGATCATTGTTTAAAAGGAGAGTTGTTGAATTATCTACCAAATACAAGATAACATGTACTACCTTGACATAGTCCTTTCTGGAAAACATTACTCTTTACACTAGAGCAATGCAAATAAAAAATCGTAACGCTCATCAATATTCACCATAAATATTACTCTTAAGTTAGTTTTTAACGCATTTTGATGTTAATATTAATATTAATATACTGTCGCATGCATCGCATGCATATAGTGCTACTTATGCATATATGAACTGATTTGAACTTATTTTTGCTGAAAATAACTTCTAATAAGTTGAACAAAACAGAGCCTTTTATTGAAAAAACTATCAACTTAAAATACTATAATGAGTTGTCGATGCATGTAAAACTAACTACTCGATATTACGAAATATCACAATGAAAAAATTGTCGTCGCACGCATCGCGTGCTTAGAAAGCTAGTATATATATATGCAACCCTAAGGGCTGCATATATTATTTTCTAATAAAAAAATTACTTAGTTTGACGTAGAACTGTTTATTGGGAGGATTAGTGTCGATCAGTCATAAGCTAAGCTAACAGTGAGCCACATTCAGTGATCTATTGCAGATCGATAATAAGTGGGCCAATTAGAGGAACAATAAAATAGGATACATGAGAAAGTGGATATGTGAATTTATTTTACCTTATTTGTTTTCTACAAAATAATTGACTAGCAATTTTGAACTTTTTTTTTTTTTACTAGGAAAAGAAAACTAGGAGATGTCTACACAAGAGATACCACCTAAAGCACTTATAAGGATGGTTACAACAAGCTTCAAGTATAGAAAAATATAGAAGAAATTAGAGCACAAAGAAACACGAGTAGATGCTCCGCCGCGGCAACACACCATCTCCTCATGCCCAACTGAAGACAACTTCTTGAAACCCTTCACGGGGGCCAAGACAAACATCACTGAAAATAAATAAGCCCCCAACTCTTCTCAAGAGAACCACAATTACTCGAGGCCACAACAATCTAACCATTAATCTAACAAACTAAAAAAAAGAACTAACTAAAAAACAAAAAACAGGAAAAGAAAAATAAACCAAAAAAAAGAAAAGAAAAATAAGGACTACCAATCGGCTGAGCCGTCGCAAACATTACCAACCACCGCGAACACGACCCACCGCGAACGAACACCAGCGATGCGAACACCCACGACCCACCACGAACGACCACCAATGATGCGAACACGACCCACCGCGACGCGCCATGAAGGGGAATACCCGAAAACTTTACCTACCATAAAGGATAGGCTAGAGAACTAGAAGACAAGCTAAGCCATGGAAGTGGCTAGAACAAGAGGGATGAGCAGAGGGAGGAGGCTAGGTATTTAACATAAGAAATTAAATTGGGGCTAGCGTTACAATTTCAGAAGAAATTGAATTGGGGCTAGAGTTTCTAGAGAGAAGGGAGAGCCCCTGTCTCTAGAAAACGTTTTCCAATTTTTTTTTAGTTTATTAGAGGATTAGCAATTTTGAACTTGTATTGATCCTTTTTGATAAAAAGCCCTTATAATTAACTTAATCCTATTTCCATGGGATTATACTTTGTAGGTGGTATTATTGAGTTAGGCTTCCCCTGGAGAACAATGAAGGGGAGTAATTTAATAATGTCACTTGTCCTCCTCTCTTATTATCCACAGAACATGTTATAAAGCTTTCTATTTATATGCAAGTAACATTTCCCCCATTATGTTTTGGTATTAGTAATTCTATTAAGTCATTAGTACTGTTGCATAATCATCATCGAATGTACATTATGTTTAAATCAAAGAGTTAACCTAACAATAATGGATGATAAATCATACTTACAAAAAAACTACTATTCCCTCTTAAAAGTGTTTGGATCATTAGAGTTCTAAAATAACTCTACAAGGTAGAGTTTGAGCAATATCAACCATTGAATAATAAATAAATGGCTCATATATTATCTTTCCAAAATCACCCTTATTTTTTCTCATAAAAATACACCCCCTAATTTTTCCCTTCCCACCAAAATGAACCCTTCATTTTAAAATGTATGATTCAGTTACAACTCTACGTTGTAGAGTTCTATTAAAACTCTAGAGGGTCCGGACTCAAACGTAAAGTTGTTATCACCCACTAAATTGGAAATTTGGGAGCATAGATGGGCCAATTAATTAATTAATTAATTACTATTCTTATAACAAACTAAAACCACAACATCATGTTCACCATTCCCTTACTACGTACTAAAGACTCTTCTCACCTCTTTAAATAAATTACAAAGGGGTATTTATTTCACACAATGAGTACCATTTTTGTATGTAGGAAATTAGGGGTACTTTTACTTGGAAGGCATTACAATTTTTCAGGAGAAATATGTTATTTTTTGTTTTTATAAAGAGATGACCTTTCAAACTCCTCCTCAATTTTTGATATTTAATTTGTCCGTTGTTATTGAAGAGCAACAACCAGCACTATATATATAGTGACAAATATTAGAGAAATTGTAGGGTGTGCAGTGTCCCAATTTCCTAATTGCCACTTCTCTCCTCTAATTATCCCTACACTCGTCCTTTCTTCCCCCTTCCTCTCTACATTATACTATAACATCAACACCATTTTCTACACTTCACTCTCTATATTATCATCTCTAAATTATATTCTAGAGATTTTACGTATATAGAGTGTGAAAAATACTAGTAGTACGGTGTCTGTAAGAGGATTCGAGGGGGAATCTATAGGAACGCTGCGATCAGAGTGAAATTTCTAAGGTGGAACACACAGATTACATCATTACAACTAATATAACACACGTACATTGGATTTTTTCTTCTTAATTAAACAAACAGAAGAATTAGTTTGTTCTTATCATAACTACATTATCAAATATCAAGGTCGCTTTCTTTACGGCTAGTCACCAATTCATTTTGGTGCATTATTCTTATCTTTTGTCAACAAGAGCTAATTAATCATACTCAATCTATGGAAAACCATAAGCAAAACAGCTCTCAAGCTCCTCTTCTTCCTTACCACAACTCCCATTCTTCCTCGTCGTCGCGCCTCAGAATCTCTGAGGTCAGTCTTTAATCTTTCTCTTTTGTTGTTGTCATTTCTAATTGTAATGCTGCATTATTATTTATTATAGTTAGCTAGGAGTAATTTTTAATTTTGAAAGTTTATGTATAACTTTACTTTGGAAATTTTATCGAAATAAAATCAGCACAAATGAAAAAGCATCCCATTCGCGTCGGATGAATGAATAAATTTATACTTCCTCCGTTCTAAAACAAGTGAAACACTTCTCTCAAAATAGAGTATTTCACTTTATTTCAGAACAGAGGAAGTATATGATGGTTCGCCTGATTTTATTTCCTTATGAAGTACTAGTATGTATTAAAAAAAAAAAAAAAAAAAGCGTACGTGTTCACAATCTCATTGTATGTTTGTTGGCTTGTTGGGTGAGCAGGTGGTAAACGAGGTGAGACAACTCTACAACATAGCTTTCCCTTTGATTCTAAGCAGTCTACTGACCTATGGTAAGTCAGCTATTTCAATGGGCTTTATGGGCCATCTTGGCAAGGAAGCATTAGCAGGTGGGTCCCTTGCTATTGGGTTCGCCAACATTACCGGCTACTCAGTGTTATCGGGCCTAGCTATGGGCATGGACGCCATCTCTTCCCAAGCTTGTGGGGCTAAACAATGGGCTTTAATGGGCCAAACTCTTCAACGCACCATCATCATCTTATGCCTTTGTTGTCTCCCAATCTCCCTCCTTTGGCTTAACCTCAAGCCCATTTTGATCCTATTGGGCCAGGACCCATCCATTTGCTCGGTTGCTGCCACCTACCTCGCTTATTGCCTTCCTGATCTTTTTTTCATGGCCTTAATTAACCCTCTTAAAATTTACCTTCGTTCTCAAAAAGTGACCCGTCCTCTTGTAGTTAGTGCAGGGGTAGCATTGTCATTTCACTTCCCTATTAACTACATCATGGTTAGCTACTTAAACATGGGGATTAGAGGTGTAGCTATTGCTACAGCAATCATGGACCTTAATATTCTTATAGTAATGTTGGTTTATTTAATGATTACTGGGACCCATAAGAAGACGTGGCAAGGTTGGTCTTTTGAATGTTTCCATGGTTGGTCAACTATCCTGTCTTTAGCTATTCCAAACTGTATTTCAGTATGTTTGGAGTGGTGGTGGTATGAACTTATGATCATCATGTCTGGCTTACTTCCAAACTCTGCTGCCGCTGACGCCGTCGCCGCAATGGGGTTGCTAATACAAGCAACCTCTCTTATCTACATTTTCCCATCGTCGCTCAGCCTAGCTGTGTCAACTAGGGTGGGGAATGAGCTTGGTGCAGGCCAACCAACCAAGGCAAGGACTTCTTCTAACATATCTTTATGTTGTGCTATAGTTACTAGTGTCCTTGCTTTGGCCTTTTCTGTGACAATGAGGAACTTGTGGGGCCGGGCATTCACCACGGACGAGGCGGTCATTGCCCTTACCGCGGCAGCAATGCCGATCATGGGCTTGTGTGAGCTTGGGAACTGCCCGCAAACCACTATGTGTGGGGTGCTCCGGGGTAGTGCTAGGCCTAAGCTTGGGGCTAATATTAATTTAGGGGCGTTTTATGGAGTTGGGCTTCCTGTTGCTATTTTTATGGGATTTTATATGGATATGGGCCTTTTGGGCTTATGGATGGGTCTTCTAGCGGCCCAAGGTGCGTGCTCACTTTTTATGGCATTCATGTTGGTAAGGACAGATTGGGCTGCTGAAGCCCAAAAGGCTAAAGAGCTCACTGGTTGTACTGATAATACAGATGAGCCCAAAGATAATGATGATGATACTAAGAAAATTGTGGTGGTAGATGATGATCTTGAAGCACAATCCTTGAAGAAGAAAGAGGTTGATGAAGATGACACTAAGACATTGGTGATAAAAAATGAAACTATCCAATAATATTTTGTTTGTCTTTCTTTTTGGTGGGTGAAGTAGGGGTAAATATGGTATTATAGGTAGTAACCAGAGAAAAACTTTGGGTGAGCTGGATAATTTTGAGCTTCTGTCTAGTTTCGGCAATTTTGGTCTCTTTGAGTCTTTTTTTTCTGTTGGGAGAGGGTACTATAAAAAAAATTGTATGTACATAAATGGTGAATATAATGAATTCAGATACCTTCTTGCTACATTATCAAGTTTTCTATGTTTATACACACTACTTACCTGCAATAGTAAGTTGGTCATATTATTGTTATATAACTAGTATTTGGGCCCGGGTGTTGCCCCGGGTGGTATTTTTTCCAAACTTGATATGCATTTTTTTCCATTCGCATTAAAATATATTAAAGAAAACTCAACATTTAAAAGGTACAAATATAATACTATGGACATTTAAAGCATGATTAAAAGTTAGTTGAGATGGTAATTGTGCTTTGAATAGTAGCCAATTTTACTTTTGTTAATTGACATGACATACGTACACATTGGACAATTCTAGTAGAGTAACAGAGGTAACACGTGGCGTGTATACGTTGTCACGCACGCCTTTTAATATATTAGTATAGATTACTTTATTGAAGAATTATATGAACATGATTTCAAACCACTTTTGCCGGGTTATATATGTTCCTCATAAACGAGATGGTGGATACAGTTCACCCAAGCTTTACTTGTATGATAATAGGGACAAAATAATGTGATTTAATAAAAGATTATTATCTACTAACAAGTAACAACCCATTTGATTTCTTGATAGTTAATTTTTGGTGTACTTTTGTAAGAAACAAACTCATGTAAAGTTTCATGTAATAAAAATACATCAATAACATGTGTTTTTCTTCAAAATTTGCATTACCATAAATACCATTCATGGATGTAGCCCAAAGGGTGAACCGGGTGCAAACACCAAAAAAAAAAAAAAATACCATTCATAGCCCCTTTTAGATGTAAATAAAAATGAAAATCTGCAAAGTAAATCACATGTTTGGAATGAGATTCTATTACCATTGTAATGGCTAGGAAACTTTCCTTGCAAATTACTTATAATCTTATTATCATTACCACCATTTAATAATGCCTACCAAATAGGTTGTGAATTTTTGTCTTTTATATTTTATTTCTATCACAATTGAGTGGCCATTGAAATTTATTAAAAATGACAATCAGTACATCACAATCGTTATATTGGAGTTCCACAGCGTAATTAAGCTAGATGTAGCTCATTCCTATAACTTAGAAGTAGGTCTTAGGAAGATCACATACTAATTCGCAGCATGGCGGGTTACTCTATAGACTATAGTCTATATCTAACCTGAAAATTGTCATGGACTGACTAGTTTAGTATCCAATATCCATGTATATAGGGATATAGGGAGGCATTCATGACTAGTTTATTATCTCTATTATATAAGCCAAGGGGGGAGTAATGGTGTCCCCCTAGGAATTCACTTAATCGCCCTCCACAACATAAAATATTACATTCCAAGCAATTAATCAAATCCAATTCCATACATAAACTTCCCAAAAGAAAAAAATCAAATCTCTATTAAACTCAATCAACTCATATAATGCTCAATCACATAAACTTGCCAATAAAAAAGATTCAATCAAAATAAAGGATTCATAATCAAGAACTTACCACACATTAATACCACATACAATAACAAAAAAAAAATGAGGTTGAGGTGGTAGAGTAGTGGCATCATTTTTTACCTCATAACCCTGAGGTCTAGGGATCAAACCTTATGGGACTCATTTGAGGATTTCCCCTTATCCCCCTCAAGTGAGTCCCCTTCATCTTACCAAAAAAAAAAATAATAACAAAATTTTTTTACGGCATTCTCATTACAGAGACAACTCAAATTCAAACTCAAATAAATTTTTCCATAACACAAACTCAATTACAAACACAAACTTCAAACCAAAAAAAATCGAGTTTGCTTCATAGATTGGAGCTTCACAGCATTTTCAAATACGACATTTTCAAATATGCGGATACTTTACTGTTAATTAGGTACACAATTCGTTATTGAAAATAAAAGTGTGTGTAATGCATGTGCTATGTTCAGTAAATCTTAAGAATATGTAACATGTTCGAGTAAATTTAAACTCAAATTACACTAAATCTTACGAATATGTGCTCTGTTAGATTTTTTTTAAAAAAAAAAGATAAACTCACATTACAGTTTATTTAAAATTTCATTCAAATATAGTTGAAATTCAAATTAAAATTACATTAGAAATGGTCAGGAAAATAATCAAATTTTGTCAAAAAAATAACTTCAAATCTGTGCCCAAATATTAAAAAAAGATGAGACAAATTACTTCAACACGAATTGTTTTTGTTCCCAGTTATAAAAAAAATTGAGAAAATAATACTTCAACCCATATATTAAAATAAAAAATTTGTGCCCATTTATGCCCATAATCGAATTTCAGCCCATCAACTCGATATTCAAAAATACCTTATCGACGGCACGAAGAGCAGCGTCATGATCGCCAAAGCCAGCTCGAATGATGACGAGATCATAATCGAAGGTCTTAAGAGAGTGAACTCGGCGACTCGGGAGCTGAATTCGACGAGAACTCACTGAGAAACTCAGTGCTCTCTTCAAAGTCCACATAAGCGGAGATTGAGATTGAGAGGTTTATCTAAGAATGCGGAGAAATCGAGTGTGTGGTTTAATTTGGGGGAAATTGAGGAATATGATGAAAAGGAGAGAAAAGGTGAGGACTGCATTGTTTCAGTTAAATAGATAGGAAAAAAGAATTGCGTGAAATTGAGAGAGATGGGTTTGGGAATTGGGGGAGTAGCTAAGAATTGAAGAAAGAGAAAAGAGACTGCATTATATATGTCTCTTTTTGTCATGGTTCATGGGGTTGTTTAGAACTTTGACAAAAAATATTAGTTAGAGATGCAATTTCATTACTTATACTTATTTATTAACGTGTTTTTGAATACTATTGTAATTATTTCAATATTTCTTATTCACAAAATGGAGGTGAATTAAGATATGAACTTTCGTTTTTTAGTTTGTATTACTACTGAATAATACTTATTCCCAAAATGTCGACGCATGCATAGCGTGCATAAAAAGCTAGTGCATGTATATAGGAAGCCATTCATGAGCTCTTTTGATCGACTAAAGATTCCTCAACATTATTTTCGTTCAATTTAACCTCACCTGCGTGGGTAAAGACAATGTAAAGTTTAAACCCCGTCAAAAAAAAAAAAAAAAAAAAAAAGACAATTTAAACCAACACTTGTACTCTACTAATGGATAAGGAAATCACTTGTTTCGTGTGATATATGTTCTGTACAAGCACATCCTTACATTCATGCATGCATGCTTCATTCAATAAATATAAAAATAACTTTTTTCAGCTACCGTGTCAATATATATATATATATATATATATATATATATATATATATATATATAGATATAGGGTAGGATCCGCTGAAAACAGCTCTTAATCTGAAAATTGAAAACAGGGTAACTATTACCACTTTTAGGGCAACTTTATATATTTTAAGGGTAACTTTTACCAGTTTTAGGGTAACTAGATTATATTAAGGATAATTTTATGTATTTCAAGGGCAACTTTATATAATTTTAAGGGTAACTTTTACCAGTTTGGGGTAACTATATTATATTAAGGATGACTTTATATATTCCAAGGGCAACTTTATATATTATAAGAGTAACTTTTACCACTTTTAGGGAAACTTTGAGTATAATAACAGTAACTTTGACTGATATTAGAGTAACTTTACACCTTGATATTTTCCCCCACCTTCTTCTTCAACCTTCGTCTCCTTCCTTTCTCTCTCTCTCAACTTTCATGAAAATGCGAGAAATAATCAGTTCAAATTGCAGCTCCATAACTTAGCCAATCTCTTAAATTTAGATGAAAAGTTGATATTAAAAAAGATAAAGCTATTAAGTTCCACAAAATAGAGATTTCTTTAAATAATTACCCATTAATCATTTACAAAGTTACTCATATAGTATAAACTGATAAGGATAACTAATTACATAATATGAGCAACTATTGATTATTCAAACTTAACTAATAATTAGAATACAAAGGTAAACTATCAAGGCAATAGGGGTAACTTATAAACTTATAAAGGTAACTACTAAGAAAATAGGGGTAACTTATAAGCTCATAAAGGTAAACTCTTTTTGTTTTGTTGATGATCCTCTTCACTTTTTTTCACTTCCGTTCTCCAAATCAAGCATCTTCTTTAGCAGATACCGCATGGCTTTAGCAGTTTAGGAAGATGTTGCTGGAATTCTCTCATGTCTTCATCATATTCTCCATATATATCAAAGAATATACCTGCAAACACCATCCAGACGGTAGAAAACAATAGTTAACTGAAGGCACAAACGTAAAATATGTCCCTTTATAAAAGAAAGTAGATCTAAGAAGAGGACAGCTAGACACGGATACACCACAAGGCGTGACAAACCAAACCAATATATAAATCCCAACTATAATCAAAAGTAAATAACATAAAAAAGCAATTGCATATCAAATTCACAACCCAGGAAGCACAAGTCAAGTCTTCCATCATGCAATGCAACTCGCACCACAACCTAACAATGAGTGATGATTCTATGATCTATACACCAAAGCAATAAACTTCGAGCAAAATAAAAAAATGTCTCTAAAGTCTAATGGGTTTACAAAGCATATTCATATGTGAAGAAAAAAGGCAATAAGATATATACCCAAGTGCATCATTATTAATTGACTATATCATATGGTCATAAAGTTCTCAAAGCAATCCAGATGCCTAAACTTGAACAAATAAACATAACATGCAACAAACATTTTTTCACAAGTTTTGTAATACCCCGAATTTTAATCTCATTTTATTAATTGCTAATTATGTTTATTAGCTTAATTACGTCCTAAATTTTTCCGAAATGATTATGGTTAAGTTATTTTCTAAAATAAATATATTTTGGGTTTTATGTATAGTAATTGAGTAGTATTTGGCTAAATGAGAAATAAAATTTGTGTATTCTTCTAGCACCTTTGTCGGTTTATTTGGTTGAACAAGACCCTAAATCTCCTTTCTCTCTCATGATTTTCCTCACCAAAGAGAAACCAAATCCCCTTATTTCTCTCTCTCTGTCATTTTCCCACACCCCAAACCCCATTTCTCTCACCCCATTTATTTTCTCTCACCCGTGAGAACCCCAGACCCAACCCCATTTCTATCTTTTTTCTCTCTCCTCTCGCCTGATGTCGATCGCCGGTCGCCGGAGCCGCGCTTAGCTCCGCTCGTGCGACGCTGCCGCCTTGCTGCTGCTCGAGTTGTTGTTGTTGTTGTTGGGCTGCGGTGATTATCGCCAGCCACCCTCCCTCGTCTGCCGCTAGCCTCGCCGGTACCCGGTTGCTTCGCCAGGAGCTCCGAGCTCCCCTTGTCATGCGTTCTTCCCCTCGCTCTTGAAGCGAGGTGAATCACTTCGTTTTTCTTTAAGTTTAGAATTTTAAGTTTTTTAAACTCAAGCCCAATTATATATGTGTTATGTTAAATTAGTTTAGTTGGGCCTAAAATCTGATTCAAGTTGTTAAAACCATTTTCTTTATTTCAGTTGGGCACAAATCAGATTTATATAATGTTAGATAAAGTTACTTAGCTAATTGTTGGGCTAATGAAGCCTAATTAAAAACTGATTTCCATTAGTTAAACCAATTTAGTTTAATTATTGCATGAATTTGGTTGGGTTTAAAAACTGATTTGCTTAGTTAAGCTACATAATTAGTGGTTGGGCTAATTTTGTATAATTAAACTGATTTAGTTCACTATTAAGTTAACTTAGTCTAAATTGTGACTCTAATTTGATGGGCTTAAATTAGATTTATATAGTGTTAGATAATGCTACTTAAATGATTGTTGGGCTAATTTTACTTAAAGAATTGGAAAGACCAAGAACACTTTCAAGTACTTATAATGGGATTTCATTTTTTCGATTTCAAGAAGTTAGATTAGTTTATGGTTGATTTGGTTCTTAGCTTACTATACTAGCCTAAGTATAGCTCTAATAAGTGCAAAACTAGTTTTGTAGTGTATGGGGAAGGTTTAATCAGAAGAGCTTATATTGATTATTATTATGGTTATTATTGAGGTTAATTATGAAGGATTGTTATGGAGTTCAAGAGAGTTGATGAAGTTGTGAAGTTCTTATTTGTCGAAGTCAAAGAATGGTTAAGCGTATGAGGTAACCTTTATGTCCAGCATCTATGCTTGCCCGTATATGTTATATGTAATGTTCATGTCCAAAGACCCTATGTGATTGCCCGTATGTGTTATATGTGATGTTTTACATGTACTCAAATGCGTGAATACAAGTATATGATGCTGATTATGATGATATGATTATGTGTTATAATCTGTTATGTAGCATGATAAGACACGTTATGATGTGACGATACTGATGTATGTTATAAAATGTCCTGTTATGATTCTATTTACGATTTATGGATGATTCCGAATTAAGAATATATGATATATGATAAGTGATGATTATAAAAGTGGATGGTTCGCTGGTTTGGAGTCATGAAATGATCCGGTAAATGGGCAAGTCACAGGTGGAGGAATTATGTTACGATGTACGATACGGACCAAAAAGGTCATATGATGATGTCTATGTTACGAATTACGAAAGTTATGATATGTCCAATACCTGTACTTGCCAATGAGCTAAAGTCACGTAAATGGTCCTTGCCAGCAGACTATTCAAGGCTAATGATAACGTTCTATGTTAATGATTACTAAAGTGTTACTATATATGCTTATATGTGAAAATGTTTACGAACTAAAACCGTTTTTACGGGCTGGGGTGAAGTTACTGAGTTTTCAACTCATTTTAGGTTATTTTCTGTGTTTTCTCTTTCCTCTATTTTATGAAATTATTCAGGTATTCCGAAGATAGCTCAGGATCGGTTATGTCCGTAATGCTCCGGAATGATTAAGTTGAAGCGACTGTGTATATATTTGGGTTATCTAGAATCTGTATTTAAGGGTAATAATTATTGCTCTAAAACGATCATTTGTATGTTTAATAGGCCGTTTTAGGCTATTTATATTATTAGTGGGCCCTAACCCACAGGCTTAAGTTGTGTTTCCGCTGACAATTAAGGTTATGTATTTCCGGGGCGTTACAGAGTGGTATCAGAGCGGAAACCTAGCCGGAAGTGCGGAGTCATAGACTTTGCATCGCCTAGGTATGATCCTTTGGGAAATTAGACGATAAGGAAAGTTGAGGTCAATTTTGATGATTATTTGGGTTAACAGAGCCTAAGATATGAGAAAAGTGTTATGAGTGCCCTATTGGAGTTTAAGTGGTTATACCTGGACCTAGTTGGTCTTAAGTTATATGATTATATGAATGTTGTGATGTACGTGACGTTATGTGAATTTTAATAGTTTTTCGATTAATTTTAACTTATATGGTTTGAGTAATCAAAAGGTTTTTAAACGAGATCTCACTAATGAGTTAGTTAGAATTCATTGCCAACAAGTTTGCCCCTTTTGTTTTCTTTGCTCCTCGATTTCGCGAGTCAAGTTGAAGTAGAGATACAAAAGATGATGGCGGAATGGAGGCTGAATTCCTAACGAAACCATGAAAGCTTGAGATCTTGGTTTTGTTTAAATGAATTTAGCTTATTGTTCCCTCGATCAACTTATTGCAAGTTTCGAGGACGAAACTTTTTTTATAAGGGTGGTAGGATGTAATACCCCGAATTTTAATCTCATTTTATTAATTGCTAATTATGTTTATTAGCTTAATTACGTCCTAAATTTTTCCGAAATGATTATGGTTAAGTTATTTTCTAAAATAAATATATTTTGGGTTTTATGTATAGTAATTGAGTAGTATTTGGCTAAATGAGAAATAAAATTTGTGTATTCTTCTAGCACCTTTGTCGGTTTATTTGGTTGAACAAGACCCTAAATCTCCTTTCTCTCTCATGATTTTCCTCACCAAAGAGAAACCAAATCCCCTTATTTCTCTCTCTCTGTCATTTTCCCACACCCCAAACCCCATTTCTCTCACCCCATTTATTTTCTCTCACCCGTGAGAACCCCAGACCCAACCCCATTTCTATCTTTTTTCTCTCTCCTCTCGCCTGATGTCGATCGCCGGTCGCCGGAGCCGCGCTTAGCTCCGCTCGTGCGACGCTGCCGCCTTGCTGCTGCTCGAGTTGTTGTTGTTGTTGTTGGGCTGCGGTGATTATCGCCAGCCACCCTCCCTCGTCTGCCGCTAGCCTCGCCGGTACCCAGTTGCTTCGCCGGAGCTCCGAGCTCCCTTGTCATGCGTTCTTCCCTGCTCTTGAAGCAGAGGTGAATCACTTCTGTTTTTCTTTAAGTTTAGAATTTTAAGTTTTTTAAACTCAAGCCCAATTATATATGTGTTATGTTAAATTAGTTTAGTTGGGCCTAAAATCTGATTCAAGTTGTTAAAACCATTTTCTTTATTTCAGTTGGGCACAAATCAGATTTATATAATGTTAGATAAAGTTACTTAGCTAATTGTTGGGCTAATGAAGCCTAATTAAAAACTGATTTCCATTAGTTAAACCAATTTAGTTTAATTATTGCATGAATTTGGTTGGGTTTAAAAACTGATTTGCTTAGTTAAGCTACATAATTAGTGGTTGGGCTAATTTTGTATAATTAAACTGATTTAGTTCACTATTAAGTTAACTTAGTCTAAATTGTGACTCTAATTTGATGGGCTTAAATTAGATTTATATAGTGTTAGATAATGCTACTTAAATGATTGTTGGGCTAATTTTACTTAAAGAATTGGAAAGACCAAGAACACTTTCAGTACTTATAATGGGATTTCATTTTTCTGATTTCAAGAAGTTAGATTAGTTTATGGTTGATTTGGTTCTTAGCTTACTATACTAGCCTAAGTATAGCTCTAATAAGTGCAAAACTAGTTTTGTAGTGTATGGGGAAGGTTTAATCAGAAGAGCTTATATTGATTATGATTATGGTTATTATTGAGGTTAATTATGAAGGATTGTTATGGAGTTCAAGAGAGTTGATGAAGTTGTGAAGTTCTTATTTGTCGAAGTCAAAGAATGGTTAAGCGTATGAGGTAACCTTTATGTCCAGCATCTATGCTTGCCCGTATATGTTATATGTAATGTTCATGTCCAGCACCCTATGTGATTGCCCGTATGTGTTATATGTGATGTTTTACATGTACTCAAATGCGTGAATACAAGTATATGATGCTGATTATGATGATATGATTATGTGTTATAATCTGTTATGTAGCATGATAAGACACGTTATGATGTGACGATACTGATGTATGTTATAAAATGTCCTGTTATGATTCTATTTACGATTTATGGATGATTCCGAATTAAGAATATATGATATATGATAAGTGATGATTATAAAAGTGGATGGTTCTGCTGGTTTGGAGTCATGAAATGATCCGGTAAATGGGCAAGTCACAGGTGGAGGAATTATGTTACGATGTACGATACGGACCAAAAAGGTCATATGATGATGTCTATGTTACGAATTACGAAAGTTATGATATGTCCAATACCTGTACTTGCCAATGAGCTAAAGTCACGTAAATGGTCCTTGCCAGCAGACTATTCAAGGCTAATGATAACGTTCTATGTTAATGATTACTAAAGTGTTACTATATATGCTTATATGTGAAAATGTTTACGAACTAAAACCGTTTTTACGGGCTGGGGTGAAGTTACTGAGTTTTCAACTCATTTTAGGTTATTTTCTGTGTTTTCTCTTTCCTCTATTTTATGAAATTATTCAGGTATTCCGAAGATAGCTCAGGATCGGTTATGTCCGTAATGCTCCGGAATGATTAAGTTGAAGCGACTGTGTATATATTTGGGTTATCTAGAATCTGTATTTAAGGGTAATAATTATTGCTCTAAAACGATCATTTGTATGTTTAATAGGCCGTTTTAGGCTATTTATATTATTAGTGGGCCCTAACCCACAGGCTTAAGTTGTGTTTCCGCTGACAATTAAGGTTATGTATTTCCGGGGCGTTACAAGTTTCATGCTGGATAGAAAGAAAAGACATGCATCGGCATCATTAGATCAGAAGCATACATGACTCAGTGAATTGCCCCTTCTATCTTTGGTAATGCAACTGGAAAAAAAACAGAACGTCACAAGTAAGTTTAAGAGTTAACACCACAAAACAAAACAAAGAAAAAAGAAAAGCAGGGCTTTTAGAGTATAAAAACTTATAGTAAGTAGACAAAGATATCATATGTGTAATGCAGCCATAATTAGCAGTGCTATTACACAATGCTCTACAATTGAGCTAATAGTTTTCTATGAAATTCGCCAAAGATATGTTACATAGTAATAACGTGCTTTATTTGTTCCTGCATTCTAGGTAGTGCTTAACTTATTCAATCTCAGTTTCATAGTCATGTGTAAGTAGTTGGGTAGTGCCATAGTAGGAGTTAACTTAGTTCCAGTAGTTGTTCTCTTTGCTGTATAAATACCTCTGTAATCGCAGTACTTATTATTCAATAAAATCACTCTGAGATCTTTAATCTCTATACAAGAGAGGGTAACATATAGCTTTGAAACAACAACTAATAACAGTACTTGGGAAACTAATAAAATGCAGATTATACTACACCATAACATTATGGAAATAGTAAAACACAAAAAAAGCAAGAAAATAAAGAAAGAAAAACACCGACACTAACATTAAATCTTCAACATCATAATAGTCTTTTTCCAGCCAATTTCCGAACCGTTTTCTCTTCATTCACCTAAAAACAAATACAGAAATGCAACCTACTTAGAGAAATTAAGCCTAAAATTTCGAAACACAAGCAATTTCTCAAACTACTAGACCAGAATTGAGCATCAATTGAGTTGAAAATAGCGAATTCAAGATATTAAACCTAAAAATTAGAAACACAAGCAATTTCTCAAATTACTAGACCAGAATTGAGCATAAATTGAGCTGAAAATAGCGAATTCAAGAAATTAAACCTAAAATTGCGAAACACAAACAGTTTTTCGAACAACTAAAGCAAATTTGAGAAAAAATTTAAGCTGAAAATAGCAATTCGCAAGTTCAAAGAATGAGTAATATGAACAAAGAAAAGAAAAAAAGTAAACGAAATCTTACAAAAATTTCGAATCATAGAAGGAGATAATCGCATTTCAGAGAAGGTAGGAGAGAGAATCGTCAGTAAGAGTGGTAGCTGCGAACGCCGATGAGAGAACGTTGGTGAGAAGGTAGGAGAGAGAAAATCGCCTTTGAGAGAGGAGGGTAAGAGAGAGAAAGTCATGTGCTTCTAGTAGTTGGAGATGACCAAAGGAGATTGAACGGTTAATAAAACCAAGTGAGATCGGACGGTTAAGATTACATGTTTTCAGTTTTCAGCCTAAGAATGGTTTTCACAAGATCCAATTCCTATATATATATATATATATATATATATATATATATATATATATATATATATATATATAGGTGTGCAGATCCTAACTGAACCGGACCGGGACCGGCTGGACCCATGGATTAGGATTCTTGAATTCTTCAGACCGGGGACCAGACCGGATTTTTCATGTCCGGTCCAGGTCTGGACCAAAAAAAAAAAGGTCCAGCCCAGGTTTGGACCTTTTTTGATCTCTTTTGTGAAAAAATTAATTTAAGTGTATAAAAATCATGTGCGCACTTGTTTTTCAATTTTAATCTTCTTGTATTTGTTTGTACCTCTTAGAGGGAAGGAGAAGAGAGGTAGGGAGTTTGAAAAATGATTTAAGCTTGCATTTGAAATTTGGGGGAAGGGGAAGTAAGTAAGATTTAAAAAAATAGATTTATTTTTAAAAAATAACAAAATTCAGGATTTTTAGTCCGGTCCGTAATTTTCCACGTCTGGACCGGATCGAAAACCCCGAATCGGGATTTTCGCGGACCGAGTACAGGACCTGAATTTTCGGTCCGATTTGGTCCAGTCCAAATATTGGTCTGATCCGGTCCGGCCCAAATTCAGGTCAGACCCTGGTTTTTACATACCCCTAAATCCCTAACTACAAATATACGAGAAGGTAACACTAATTAGTCAATTGTTAATTATCAAAAAAAAAAAAATTAGTCAACTGTTATATTTAGAGTATGAAAATATATTAATCAAATAACTGTTATCTAAAGAAAAGCAAAAAAAAGACCATTGACACATATTACATATGTTATCTACCCTCACTAGTAGAAAAAGGACGATTTGCGTCCCCCCAAGTGCGTCGCATGAAAGACAAAACGACGCAAAAACATAATTTGTGTCGCATGCAGCAGTGAAGAGTGCGCGCACAACATGGGTACATAAACACTAGATACGAGCTATATGTGTCGTACCTTGTTGATGTGCGTTGCAAAAGACTAATTTGTGTCGGACCCCCTGGCCCATCCGACGTAAATCGATTCATCCTGGAACCCAACATTGTCACACTATCTGCGTCGCACTTGCCTTAGGTGCGTTGCAAAAGCGGTATTTGCGTCGGACCCTTAAGCCCATCCGACGCAAACTACCCTCCCCCAATAGAATTTTCGCCCAGCAGCACTAGTCCCCCAACGACATTATTTCGTTTTGGAGCCCAAAGTTACATGCAAAAAAAAACCGAACTCACTCTTTCACCTGGAAACGACCCTTCGCCCTCACACTCTCGCCGGCGCTCCCTCACCCTCGCCGGCGACGTTGCTTCTCCGGCGAATTCAAGACCCCTCTCCGACGGTTTTTGGTTTTCAGATTCGCACTTTCTCTCTCTCATTCTCGGTACGTTCCGCACTTTCTCTCTCTCATTCTCAGTGGTGCTTCTCCGCCCCACTTCGCCGGCGAAAACTTGTCGTCTTCTCGCCGCCGGTGCCATTAACGGTCACTCGAAAGGAGTCTCATCCAACACCCTCTCTTTCACTCGATTTTCTCGCACGTCCGAACTCACACTCTTTCTTTCTCACTTGCCGCCGCTTAGACCGACCCGCCGCCGCCGCTGCGGACTGACTTGCCGCCGTCGGTGCCGCTGCCGGCAATGTATGTAATTCTTTTTTTTTTAATTTTTTTGTATTAATTTACATTAATTATGTTTTTTCAAGTTCTCTTAATTTTTTTAGGGGTTGCTTTGAATAATTTTAGTTCTAATTTTTGTTAAGGGGTTAAAATTAGAATTCAAATCATGATAAACATGTGTGAAATAATTTTGAGATTGAATTTAGGATGTTTGTAGCTTATGAATTTGTATAGTTTGTGTAGTGTTCTAAAATACTTCCTTATATGCATTATGTTTTGTATTGAATCAATTTCATGCATGTGTTTCTTGAATACTCACTTTAGAATTATGTGTTTCGATTATGAGTTAGAATTCTTGAATGCTCACTTTAGAATTATGTGTTTCGATTATGAGTTAGAATTCTTGAATGCTAACTTTAGAATTTCAAACTTATGTCATTCCTTTACATTGTACTTCAGTTGCCACCTTAGTGCTCGTCGGTTTGCCAGTTCTCCAAGCTCGCGTCGTTGTGCTTGTCTTCACTGCTCCTTGAGAGCAGAAGTATGTATTATACCTTTTGTTATTTTTTGATGTACGTTAATGTAACCATTAGTTTGGATTTATGGATTTGTTTGGTTATATAATCGGGAAAGTATATGTGAATTGTTTGGTTATTATGTGATTGGGAAAGTATATGTTGAATTATGACCAAACCTATATGGACATACCTTAATGGGGTGGGGAGGGAAATCTAAGGAATGGATTGGTTTGTGTTGTTTAATTATAATGTGTGTATCATTTGCCTAGATACCCGTTCGAGGCTTACTCATTAGGAGTAAGTCTTGAATAGTCCCCGGTTTGGGACTGTCTTTGAGTTTCTTATCTCACTTAGGATGTGAATGAATGTTTGGTTTTCGATTCTAAGAAAGATCTAGCTCATTTCCCTAAGCGTTCTCTGGGTACGTTGATAGTTTACCTACTATCTTCATCGTGTACTTGGAGAAATGTAGGGAAGTGCTGCCGAATTTTCTTAGAATTGAAAACCAAACATTCATTCACTAGTGATATGAGAAACTCAAGGATGGGTTAGGCTGGAGTGATAAGGACCCAAATGTTCATGACTGCATTTGATAAGACACTTTGAATGATGTGATCGATATATTGTGTTCTTGTTTGGTGTCTCTAGTGTATGAATATGGATCGAACCTGGATGTATGGTAATCGGATTTCGGCGACATTTCTACAAAGGGTTGATGAATTTATCAGGGTTGCGTTAGAACATCAATCACCAAATGGGTCAAAGTTAGTCTTGTGTCCTTGTTGTGATTGCAATAACTCTAGGGAGTATCGTGATGTGGATCAAATTAAGGATCATTTGATTCGTCGTGGGTTTAAGAGCAACTATACTAGGTGGACATGGCATGGAGAGTTTTATGATCAGAGTATGAGCTCCACTAGCTTTTGTGATGATTTGAATGTTGATCACATTGATGATGAGGTTGAGGTTGATATCGAAAAAGGAGAGGATAATAATGATAATGATGGGGTAGATGATGAGAATGATAGGGTAGATGAGATGTTGCACAATTTGGAGGATGAAGGAACCGATCGTCCGAATATGTATGATAATATTTTAAGTACAGCGGACAAACCTATGTATCCGGGGTGTAAGAATTTCACTAAACTTTCTGGCATCCTTACATTGTTCAATATAAAATCGAAGCATAGTTGGACTGATAAAAGTCTAAGTGAGTTGTTCACTTTTTTACAAGAATTGCTACCTGATGGGAATGAAATTCCCAACTCTACCTATGAGGCAAAGAAATTGTTGTGTCCATTAGGTATGGAATATGAGAAGATACATGCATGTCAAAATGATTGTGTGTTGTATCGAAATGAGTACAAAGATTTGGGTGAGTGTCCAAGGTGTGGAGAGTCTCGGTACAAGACAAAGGAGGATGATGAAGGGGTGAGAAAGAAAGAAACTCCGGCGAAGGTTCTTTGGTATCTTCCAATCATTCCGAGATTTAGGCGTTTATTTTCGGATGAAAATAATGCTAAATTATTAAGGTGGCATGCGGATGAGAGGAAGAAAGATGGGATGCTTAGACATCCGGCCGATTCTCCGCAATTGAGAAATATCGATCGAAAGTTTTTCGGTTTTGGTAAAGAACCTCGAAATCTTAGGCTTGGACTTTGTACAGATGAGATGAACCCATTTGGCACCCTAGTTACCCAGCATAGCACTTGGTCGGTTCTACTAACCATTTATAATCTGTCCCCCTGGTTATGTATGAAGCGTAAGTTTATTCTGCTATCGCTTCTTATCTCGGGTCCTAAGCAACCCGGAAACGACATAGATGTGTATCTTGACCCACTCATTTAAGATCTGAAATTGTTGTGGGATGAAGGTGTTTCGATGTTCGATGCGCATGCGAAAACTGAATTCACATTACGTGCCATGATATTTTGCACGATTAATGATTTCCCGGCTTATGGGAATTTGTCCGGGTATACAGTTAAAGGAGCAAAGGCATGCCCTATTTGTGATGAGGATATGATTGATGAGCGGTTACATCATTGTGGGAAGAATGTATACCTGCATTATCGTACATGACTTCCTTTAGATCATCCATTTCGTAAGAAGAAAAAGTTGTTCAACGGAAAAGTGGAGATGAGAGAAGTCCCCGTACCTTTTTACGTGGAAAACAGGTTTCTAGGCGGGTAAAAGATATTGAAGCAGTGTTCGGCAAGCCCTTTAAAAGTATTTCAAAGAACTTATACAAGAAAAGGTCTAAGTTCTGGGACCTCCCATATTGGGAATGTTTAGAAGTCATACATTGTCTTGATCTAATGCACATTGAGAAAAATGTTTGTGATGCCATTGTCGGCACATTGTTGAATATGCCCGGGAAGACAAAGGATGGAGTTAAAGTTAGGAAAGACATCGCTGAAATGGGCAGATCAGAACTAGCACCTCAGGAGCGAGGATAACGCTATTATCTTCCACCAGCTTGCTACACTTTGTCTAAGAAGGAGAAAATGAGTTTTTGTGAGTCTCTGCATAGGTTAAAGGTCCCTGTTGGATACTCGTCAAATTTTCGAAACCTTGTCTCACTGAAGGACTTGAAACTCGTTGGTTTGAAATCTCATGATTGTCATATCTTGATGCAGCATTTATTACCTGTTGCAATACGAGGAATTTTGCCTTCTCAAGTAAGATACACGATAACAAAGCTGTGTTTCTTCTTCAGAACTATCTCTAGCAAGGTGATTGATCCTAACACTCTAGATAACTTGCAAGCTGATGTAATATAGACAATGTGTCGGTTTGAAATGTACTTCCCACCATCGTTCTTTGACATCATGTGCCTCATTTGATAATTCATCTTGTCCGAGAAATTAAACTTTGTGGGCCCGTTTGTATGAGGTATATGTGGCCTTTCGAAAGACATATGGGTACTTTGAAGGGCGAAGTGATGAATCCAGCCAGACCAGAAGCAAGTATTGTCCAAAGAACAGTTGCAAAGGAAGTATCTGAATATGTAAGTCAGTATTTAGCACGTGCACAAGCAATTGGATTGCCAAAATCTAGACATGAATGAAGACTTGATGGTTGTGGTACCATTGGTAAAAATAATATTGTGTCTTGATAGAGAGTTGAAAAGAAAAGCAGAATATTTAGTGTTAGAAAATCTGAAACAAGTTCATCCTTACTTAGATGAACACATGACTGTTCTTAGTGCTCATTATCCATTGAAGAAAAAACGTGAGTTGGTGATTGAGCATAATCGTTCGTTCGTTGATTGGTTTAAAGAACGAGTTATGAACCAATTATCTGACCCAAAAAATGATGTATCGGATACGTTGAGATGGTTGGCATATGGTTCAAAGATGCAAGTTCTTTCCTATGAAGGGTATGACATCAATGGTTATTCATTTTACACGAAGCGGCAAGATGACAAATCCACGATGCAAAACAGTGGTGTTATGTTGGGGGCTTTGTCATCAGAGTATACAAGTAGAAGGGATAGAACAATTGTTGAGACAATGAAGTCTTACTACGGGTTCATTGAAGAGATATTAGAACTTGATTACGTTGACTTTAAAATTCCGCTTTTCCGATGCAATTGGGCTGATATTCGTCGTGGTTTAAAGAAGGATGAACATGGCTTTTTTACATTAGTGAATTTCAGCCGGTTAGGGCATCATGAAGATAGTTTCATATTGGCATCACAAGCAAAACAAGTTTTCTACATGATTGAACCTGTTGATTCGAAATGGTCTGTTGTCATTGAAGGAAAAAGGAGAATACTTGGAATTGATGATGTACACGATGAAGAAGAATACGATGCACAATTTAATGAAGTTATTACTTCGTCAGTAGTCATTCCAAATACATTAGGGGAAGATTTGGACCCAAATTACATTCGTCAAGACCATAATGAGGGATTTTACGTTGTCAAAGAAAAAACTGATTAATAGGTAATTTATGTAATATTATTGCAACTACTATTGTTTATAATCTTCAATTTTATATACTTTATGCATTGTTAACATAATTTTGTAGTACTTCATCTATGAATCTAACATGTCTTTGGTTGGTATTTGTATTTGGTTTCAGGTCTAGTGATGGAAGATGAGATAATGCATGATGCATCAGACGATCGGCAGCCACATTCTGAGGCCGAGATTACTGATGGAGGTAGTAGGAAGAAAAGAGTGAGTAAGGCTAGAGGTCCTACAAAAGGGATTTGTTCCGTACCCGGGGTTCAAAGAGTACTTCAGTGGGATGAGTTGATGCGTCCGATTGGGGAGCATGTTGGTGCGTAGAAGACACATTGCGGTGAAATCAGTAGAAGCAAAGTGTCTATCTTATACGATAGTTGGGATGCTGTTCCACTAGGCTTTAAAAATAATTTATGGGAAGATGCTAAAGTAAGTAACCCATGTATTTTAAAAGTCATTTTTTTAATTTAATTGAGATCTTGTTTATTAGTTACTAATCGTGTATTATTTTTAAATTGAAGAGAGAGTTTGGAATACAAGAGGATGAGAGGAAAAAACGAGATGTGTTGACTACTTGTGATAAGCGGTGGAGAGATTTCAAGTCAAGATTGGTGAGTTGATAGATCACAAAAATGAGGAAGGGGCCTAACAATGATAAACAACTGTATGTGCTCTATCCTTTCATCACGGAAGAGATTTGGGATCAATTTGTGACAAAGTGTAGCTCTGATGAGTTTAAGGTATATAATATGTACGTTACAATCACATAATATGTTATAATCAATTTTTTTATGTTGTAAATATTGACTAGTTACTTGTTTTCATATTAGGCAAAAAGTGAAAGAGCGAGAAAGTCTCAGGCTGCCAATATTCATCCTCATTTTCTGGGTCAAAAGTCATATGCAGAGATGATTCCTGTTTGGAAAAGAAAAGGGTATATCCCTTCATCATCTACAGCATCATCTGTTGACTCATCCACATCTTCATTTTTTTCCTCCTTGCCGGATCGAACTTTGCCATGGCTTCTCGCGAGATCGAAAAAAGATAAGGAAGGAAATCTTTTCTTCCCTAATGAAGAAACACAAAAGATAAAAGAGTCCATTGTAAGCATTTTTCAAATTTTAGGATATTTTCTTGTCTAATTACTCATATTCTACTAATCATATGAATTTTTTTAATTGGACGCATGATTGGGAAAGGAAGGAGAGCTTGTTCCAGGTCGGATGGATGATGCTCTATCACGTGCTTTACAGAGGAAAGACCGTCCTGGGCATGTGTTAACAGCTGGGCGTAGCATTGGGATTACATCTGTTCGAGGCTAGAGTGAGCCAAAGAGTTAGAGAACAGACGATGCAAGAGAAACGATGCAAGAGATGAACTCGAAGATAGATTCAATAGTTCAAGAAAGGTTGATGGCTTTTGCGGCGCAATTGGGTCTTCAAGCACCAAATCAAACAAGGGAAGATGCCCCGGTCCGAAGTCCTCACACTCCAGTTAATCCTAGTAGCTGTCACTCGGGGGGCAATGATCCATTTGTGAACTTGCAGGTATAAGTTTATATTATATCTTCTAAGATTATGATATTATGCTTCTAAAACACTTAATTAATGACATTGTGTTCTCATTGGATGTTAAGAGTCGAGTTCCATGTCGTTTGGCATCAGCGGATGTCTCGGGGCCGATCATTGTAGCTGAGGGTACCGTTCATCCACAACTGGGGTCATCATCACATCCTACGGCCGTGAAAGTGAGTGTTGATAATTTCTTTCCGTACTACGCAGATGCTCCAGTTCCACTACCTACTCCATACATCGTGAAACTCAGTCAAGCTGAGGGTTCACTCATGGAATGGCCGAAAGAGTTGGTATTCATAGTATCAGATAATCAGGTAACTTATGTTTAATATCTTGATTTATATACTAGGTAAGCTTGATTGATATATGAAATAATCTATATACATATATAGTATGAATTAAAAAGAAGTCGAATTGAATTAGGAACATTTGCCTGAGGGAGGTGCGATGAAGAAGAAGAAAAAAAAATAGTTGGTAGTTATCTTTGCACCGATGAGTCTGTACATAGGTACATAGATCCTTTTATTGACTTATCACTGGAGGAGATGGATGATATTGTCAAGGATATGCACCGATTATTTTGCAACCGGCCCTCAGATGAGCCTTTTAATATGCAAGTTATGAAGGGTACCGTCTTCAACTATGATAGTGATCAGATGATCATTCTCTCGTGACAAGATGTTTTTCAATTTCTCACGGGAGCATGGCTTAATGTATCCATTTTGCAAATATTTATGATGTGAGAATTCTCAAACTCTAAACTAATTAACATTGATATTTATTTTTATAGTTTCTTCTAAGTATAAGTATTTGGAGTTTAGGTATTTGGAAGAGAAGTCTGAACCAGAGGGTACTATTGGTTTCATGTGTCCAAGTATGATTTCAGCGATCATGATACGCAATGAACCAGATGCCGTGATCAACTACATGGCAAGTTCAATGAAAGCTGCTCACGCTGTGGATGCAGGACACCACCATCTGCGTCGCATGCTGCTCAATGTGCGACGCAGATAGTAAGCCATTTGCGTCGCACATTGACCAGCATGTGCGACGCAAATGGTGGTGTCCTGCATCCACAGCAGGGTAACAGCTCAACAGTTATTTGCGTCGCGTGGTAGTCTGGGTCCGACGCAAATAGTGAGCAATCTACGTCGCGTGCTTGTCCGACTCAGATCATGTATCTTGATTTGCGTCGAGAGCTGTGACGTCGGACCCATGTCCAACGCAAATGAGCGCCTCGCATCTGACGCAAATCGTCAATTCGTTACTAGTGCCTCATTCAAAATAAAATATATCCTAAAATCATTTATAAAGATTAAAGAGATAGAAGACAACTGATAAATAGCACCACTATTATCTTTTTCTGAAACCCACGTCCCCCTATTTAGAAAAGGAAAAATTGACAACAATAAGCCAACCTTTGGCCGTTCTTCTCAAAATAAGTTAACATTTGGTTAACTTAGAATAAGTAAAGGAAAATGTTTGGGTGACCCTGAGGGTAGGCTACCCTCATGAGAGAGATAGAAAATTTGTAAAGTTACCTTCCCAAATTGAGTGTTGACCGATTGGTAACCTGTTTAATAGGTTAATGATAACACATATCACATTATAGTTGGTTTATTTTTATTAATTTTTAAAAATTTATTTCTCTCCTCCATCTTCCACACTCATCTTTTTCCTCCCTCGTTCTGTCTTTCACGGCATCTCCCTTCTCCCTCCTCCACCGCTGCTTTCTCTATCCTTCCTCACCCCCACCCTTGGAAACCACCACCCCACCCAGTCACCCACGAAATCCCCTCCCTTACCACCTTCCATGGAACCTCCTTCCTTCTCTCTCCTCCAATCAACGTGGCCACCTTTCTTCCTCCTCCTTCCTTGGCACCTTCTTCCATAAAATTAGTAAGGAACAATCGTCTCGAAACAATGAACTCCGTCCAATTCCAGAGCAAATCAAGGATTTTTCTTCAATTTCATCATCACCTCCTTATTCCGCGAATTCTCACTCTCTTTCTTCACCAAATCAACTGATGAAGAAATCAAACTATGATGATGATCATTTAAACACTATTAGATGAAGTTGTTAATGATGATGATGATAAAGTTTTATACGGAGAGAAATTGATGAACTTCTAGCCGTATGATTCAGCGTACTTGGCTTCGAAAGAGCTAAAAATTCACATCATTTTTTACGATCTAGGTTATAAAAATTGAACTGAGAGAGGAGAGAGAATTTGAAGATTTGGTTTTTTTTTTTGGAGTTGTTGTAAGAGAGAGAAAATGATTGACTTGGAGAAGGCTCACACCCTCGACTTGAGGCAACTTCGCCGCGCCACAATTCACCGCCAAACATCCACAATTTCAGCCCAAAACACCACCTGTATAGCAGCCAACACTGCAAAAAGTTTCGTGCCCAAACACCACCTGTGTAGCATTGTAGGCGTTGGCGTGGTGTATGTGGTGTCGTGGAGTTTAATGTATTGGTTGGGGTTGAGGTGGGTGGAGGCTGAGGCAGTGGTGGTGGTGGTGTAGTAACGGTGGGGAGAGAGAAAAATAGGTGAGGTTGGGGTTTTGTGGCCTGGGTTGGTGTTTACGGAGGTTGAGGGGTTTTACAAGTGGTGGTAACTTGTTATTTAGGTAGTAGGTTATTTAATTTGACTCAATTATAGTATATACCCCCACAAGCTTTACTTATTTTAAGTTAATCCAAATGTTAACTTATTTTGAGAAGACCGGAAAAAAATCTTAATTCATCCCTTTTTTTTGCAAAACCACCCAGAACGTAACCTCTATATGTTACCCTTTTTCTTTTTGACCATTTTTATTTAATTGTTACACTTTTACTTTTTTCTTAATTAATGACAACTTGGACCTAATGTAGCTAAACACATAATGTTGAAATATTGAAGAAATTATCACAACCTTGACTTATTACTTGTAGAATAAGGTATAATGCCCAAACTACCTTAACCATCACCATAGATACTTTAAACACTTTCCCGATAAAAAAAGTCGCATTTGATTTATGAAAATTCCATGTTGATTATGAACAAAATTTGTTCAATATAATTATTAGGAACTGGGATTCGCTTGAATATCTTCACAGGTTTTGTTTGAGAGGTGGGAAGAATCATATTGAGTGAAAATTATCCAATGCAAGTTTTGTAAAGTACTTGAGCCAAAGAAAATAATTGGCAAAATGGTCATTTTCGTAAAAAATAAATGTACCAATTTTATCATGTTTTAAGGATCATTAACTAATATTTTATCTGTTATTTAATAGTTCCAACAAGGTGGTTTGAAATGCCTTTTTAGGAGCATAATAGACTAGGGAAATGAACACATTATTTAATAGAACTAGTATTTGGGCCGGGCGTTGCCCCGGGTAATATTGTTTTCCAAATTTGATATGCATTTTTTTCCATTCGCATTAAAATATATTAAATAAAACGCAACATTTAAAAGGTACAAATATAATACTATGGACATTTAAAGCATGATTAAAAGTTGGTTAAGATGGTAATTGTGCTATGTATAATAGCAAGAGGTCACGTGTTTAAATCTTGTTGCAAGTCAATTTTACTTTTGTTAATTGACATGACATATGTACACATTGGACAATTCTAGTATACTAACAGAGGTGTCACGTGACATGTATACGTTGTCACACACGCCTTTAAATATATTAGTATAGATTTCATCAACACTTCAATTTAAGATGCAATAATTTATCTTACACGTACTTACAATATGTTAAATATTTATTGATCATTTAATTATTTCTATCATATTCCCACCCTAAACAACTTAAATGCAATTATTAAATAATAGAGGAAGTGCTACTCTATTATAGAACATGCAAGGCATGTGTCATATGTACTAGTATTATTACCTCAAAAAAAATACTAGTATTATAAAAAACCATTGTGCTATAAGCCTAACCAACATCAGTTGGCTTAAGTGAGGTCTCGAGTTCAAGCCACACCGGATGCAGAAATTTTTGTTGGGGGACTCACCCACCCAAAGCAGGTGTGCGACACGGGTCGATCTAGATGTAGTCGAAGCTAAGTTGGTGAACCGGGTGTACTATGCGTAAAAAAAATGTGCTATAAGCCTATAACATAGATAATCCCCCATAGGAGTTCATTTTTATTTTTGCTTAAAATTGCCCATATTTCTATTATACTCACTCCGTTTCTTTTTAATTGTTACACTTACACTTTTCACGCATGCCAATGCAAAACTTTGAGGAGTAATATCTCTAGTTTTGTATTTGTAAAAATTATATAAACTACATATTAATAAAAATACATATTAAGACGAATCTAACAAGATCCACATGACTATATTTTTATTCACATATAATCACAAATATGGCAAAGTGAAATTTGTGAATAGTGTTAAATGTCAGAGTGTAACAATTAAAAGAAAAACGGAGTTCATTTTTGTTTTTGCTTAAAATTGCCTATATCTCTATCATACTCACTCCGTTTCTTTTTAATTGTTACACTTACACTTTTCACGCATGTCAATGCAAAACTTTGAGGAGTAATATCTCTAGTTTTGTATTTGTAAAAATTATATTAAGACGAATCTAACAAGATCCACATGACTATATTTTTATTCACGTATAATCACAAATATGGTCAAAGTGAAATTTGTGAATAGTGTGAAATGTCAGAGTGTAACAATTAAAAGGAAAACGGAGGTAGTATAAGGCCGGAAGGGAGGAGGAAGATGGTTTCCCCCTTTGAAAATACTAAATTATCCTTAATGATCTAATGGAATAAAAAAATTACAAAAGAAAATAATTTAACAACCCTTTCTCATTTCAACTTGCCATTCTAAACAAGCTAAATACTTCAATCGAAAAATTAAATGGACAAAAAATCTTAACCTTTTTTTTATAAGAGAAGATGGTACATATGACGTCCACCTGAAAAGTCTGGAACACTCACTACCTTTGACAGTTTTTAATTCAGTTAAACCAACTCATTATGTCTATTCTTTTTGTTCAAAATTCATTTACAATAAATTAATATTAAAAATCACTCATAATATTTGTTAGTGTTTTACATCGGCGAATTAATATATTTAAATTTATCTAACTATTAACTTTTTACATTTTAAGTATAATCATAACTATAGTACGGATGGAATAATAATAAAATAAATAAGTTTTGAAATTAATGCACGCATCGCGTGCATAAAAGGCTAGTGTTAACTAATGAAACGAATTACAATTTATTAAAAAGAGAGATGGAAGAGAGAGAAAGTGAGAGAGAGAATGAAAGAAAAAGTGAGAAAACCAATCCTCCACTCGCCATCTTTGTGCAAGCCGTCGGATCCGCTCCAATACCAGGTATCTGTATCTCACCCCCTCCCCCCCTTTTCATCCATACCCCTCCCCTCACTCGCCCAACTCCCCACCCTATCCCCTCCCCTATCCTATGCTAAAGTTGTGTCTGAGGCCTCAGTGGGTAATAACATTTCTCTGGCTTTACTTCCATCCATGGCTACTCCCTTTGCCACTGAACCACCATTAGAAGTCTCGCCGGAAAAACAGTTCATCCCTATTTCCAAAGAGGTGTATGAGGAATTGTGTAATCCTTGGAAACTATGCGTTATCATTAAAGTCATAGGCAAATCTTTTGCGCTTGAATTCCTTGGGAAGGAATTAGCAAAATTATGGGGTTGGTATAACCAATTAAATGTCATTGCCCTAGGAAAGGGGTTTTACTCCATAAAATGTAGAACCTTAGAAGACAGATCTTCAGTGCTTGCTAATGGGCCATGGTGTATTCAGAATAATCATATATGGGTTCAAGCATAGGAACCAGGCTTTAAACCATCAAAGGCCAAGTGTAATATGGGGGCGGCCTGGATAAAGCTGCCCGAACTTCCAGTTGAGCTCTTCCACCAAAACATTCTGGTTCAGGTGGGGAAGAAATTAGGAACATTGGTCAAAATTGACAATAATACCCTGCAAGGCAAGGAGAAGGGAAAATATTTGCTAACCTATGTGTTCTCATTGATGCTGAAAGTCAACCCCTTGGTGGGCTCTGGTTAGGGAATGTTTTTCAAGAAATAGAGTACTTGGAGGGCTCTTGGTACTGTCATAGGTGCAATAAATTCGGCCATGGCAATAAGAATTGTGTGATAAATGATGCTGGGCACAAATCAAGCTCTTCACTGATGGAAGGCCATGGAAGAAAAACGGCCCTCAAAGAAACTGGTTCCCAAAAGTCCCATGCTCAGAGGTGGACCCCAGTAAAACATAAAAATAATCCTCCCACAAAAGATGTCCCTGCTCCGACTTTCCCAACAGACTTTTCCACAAAAATAGCGCCCAACCCCCTCTTTCAAAGTCACATCATAGCTGACTCTACCCTTCACCAAAACCCTTTCCATCTCCTGCAAGATTTGGAACCTACAATGGCAGAGTTACAATCTCTCTCATCATCTAACCAGGAAGTGAAACGTGGAAATTCAAATCTCCATCCCTCCAATTGCCCCTCAAATACGCTTCAAAACGCAAACCAAGATTTTAGCCACTCTTTCTCATCCCAAATTTCCCCCCACTAAAGAAGATGGAACCCAGCCCACCTCGCCCATCCACCCCATCGCCACCTCCTTCACCGCCCCCATCTCCACCATCCCCAACCCCCCCGCGTCGGATTCTCTCTCAGTGGTCCTACCCTTGTGTGTTCGACAAGCCACCCCTCCCCTTGAAATCCGAAGTGAATCAAACCCATACATTTTATCTTTGGCCCGAGGGAGAAAATCTAGTAGAGATTTCCCTCCAAGAAACCAAGAATATCATCCTCAACCCATGGTTAGTTCAACCGTACATGAGGAATCTACTCATGTACAACGACGAAGGTGCTATAGTGCCGGCCCACCTACCGCAAGTGCAAGACTTGCTGCACCTCCCACCCACTCTACAAGCCTTCATTCTGTGGCTCTTCAGGAAAAGGGTGGATAACGAGGACCTGGAACGCCTGCTACTCTTCCGTCTCGGGCCGTGGATCGACCCGGCAATTGTACTACCTTTCATAAGACAGAGTTACATGCTGAAATACATGGCGATGGAATGGTCATTCCTCAGCCACGTGAATGCCATGGTAGAAATGAGGATTCACCCAATGCTCCATCAACTAACCCTTCAAACTAGTTGAGAAGAGGGAAGAGGACGAAAAAACCCAAACAAGACATCCTTGAGGGCAGCGCCGCAGCGAAGTGTGTGGATAGACCCGGAGACAAGCGTCGAGGTAAATCCGTGGGCAAAGAACAAATCCCAGATTGTCAAGAGCCTCATGGCCAAACCAAGCCTTCCTTATAATATGTCTGTCGTTTATTGGAACGCGAGAGGAATAGCTCGTCCATTTTTTAAGCCCAACCTTCGCCACATCTTCCAAGACCACCATCCTGACATTGTTGTTCTCGCCGAAACACATTCAAGCCGAAACTCCACCATAAAAATCGCCAATTCCCTCCCTTTTGATAGCTGGTATTAAGTGGATCCGATCGGTTTTGCAGGGGGCATCCTACTCTTGTGGGATTCTTCTAGAGTCACACTCACGATCTTGAGTGAAAACTCTCAAAGTATTTTAGCGTTGGTGGAGGTAAGTGATAATTTCTCTCCTTTTATTTTCTCTGCCATTTATGCCAGTCCAAGTTTTAATATTCGTAAGTTTTGTGGAATAATTTAGTTGATATTATTGCTTCTATTGATTTGCCTTGGTTAACTTTGGGGGACTTTAATGAAGTATCATGTCAAGCCGAAAAATGGGGTGGCAGACCAATTTCGAAATGTAGGACCGATTTGTTCAATAAAATGCTTAACGACTGCAACCTGATAGACCTTGGATTCCATGGGCCGCGCTTTACGTGGTCAAATAAGCGTAAGCATGCTCCTATACACGAGAGACTAGATAGAGGTTGTGCCAATGACTTATGGTTTAACAAATTCCCCAATAGTGCTATCCATCATTTGCCAAAAATCACCTCCGATCATTGCCCAATCCTTTTAAATTTTAACTTGCCTCAATCCTTTAATGGCCCTAAACCTTTCCGGTTTGAACCCATGTGGGTCCTTGATCTTTCTTTTCCCGATGTTGTGCAACATGCGTGGTTATTGGGTTGTGATTTAGATGATAAGTTAGAGCAAACTAGGAAAGACCTCACTACTTGGAATAGAGAGAATTTTAATTTGGTAATATCTATCAACGTAAGAAAAGAGCTTTGAGTAGACTTAAGGGTATTGAAAACGCTTTACAAAGTCAACCCGACTCCCTTTTCTATCTTAATCTCCAAAGTGATATCCAAAATGAGCTCATTTCTATCCTTAATCAGGAAGAGGTCCTTTGGCTCACCAAAAGTAGAATGGATTGGTGTACTAAAGGGGAGCGCAACACTGCCTTCTTCCATAGGAGTGTCCAAATTAGGCGTCATCGAAGCAAGATCTTAGCTCTGGAGAACCATGTAGGGGAGACCATCTCTGAACCATTGGCCTTAAGTAACCATATTCGAAATTTTTATTGTCAATTGTTTGCGTCAGAAGCTACCTATTGCATTTCGTCTCCCCTGAATAGACCACCCCCTACTACCTTGCAATCCTTTTGTCACCCTCCTTCTCTAGATGAGCTGCACCAAGCCTTATTTTCTATGAAACCTTTAAAAGCCTCGGGTCCCGATGGTTTTCACCCGCTCTTCTTCCAAAACACATGGCATATTACTCATGCTGAGCTTCATCAAAGTATTTCTCAATGGTTTCACTCTGCTAGGGTCCCTGGAAACCTTTGTAATGCCCTTATATGCCTGATCCCTAAAGTCGATAACCCTATTTCAGTCAAGCAACTAAGGCCAATTAGTTTGTGTAACACCATCTACAAGGTAGTAACTAAAATTATTGTTCAAAGACTGAAAGCTATTATTCCTAATTGGATTTCTTCCAACCAAAACGGTTTTATAAAAGGTAGAGGCCCTGAAGTGAACATTGGTGTTGCCACTGAGATTCTTCATTCCATGAACGCTAAGAAGGGTAAATATGGCTGGTTTGCGTTAAAAATTGACCTAGAAAAAGCTTACGATAGAATAGAATAGCAGTTACTGCGCCAATGTCTCAGCAATCTTAACATGGATGACCATTCTATTAATATGATCATGAATTGTGTGTCAAATGCTTCCTCCACAGTCCTTTTCAATGGCAAAAAAAAAACCCATCCTTTCACCCACTCCAGAGGGTTAAGACAAGGGGACCCCATGTCGCCGTATCTGTTCAACATTTGTCTTGAGAGCTTGACTCATTTGATTAATGTCGCCACTATTAACAAGGTTTGGACCCCTTTTTGGGTAGGCAAGAATAAAGTCCCCATTTCCCATCTTTTGTTTGCTGATGACCTTCTTATCTTTGGGAAGGTTTACGAGTCTACAGCCTTCTCTGTGAGAGACACTCTTTCTACCTTTTGTAAGAATTCGGGGCAAAAAATTAATGAACATAAGAGTAGACTCTTTTTCTCCCTTAATACCCCTGAAGATCATCGCATCTTTTTCCAAGAAACCTTAAATATCTCCGAATCTCAGGACCTAGGCACTTACCTTGGTTTCCCGCTTTCCCATAAACGTCCTAAACGTAAGGACGTCCAATTCATAGTGGATAAAGTAAGAAAAAAGTTGGCCCTTTGGAAAACTAATTATTTGTCTAGAGCAGGGAAATTGACTTTAATCAAATCAACGTTGAACTCCATGCCAAACTATTACCTTCAATCTCAAGTGCTTCCCACCACTACGCTATTGGACCTTGACAAAACCTGTAACAACTTCCTATGGGGGGATAGGGACTCAAAGAAACGCTTACACCTTGTTGGAAAATTTTCGACCTTTCTCCCAAAACATTAAGGGGGTTTGGGAATTCGTTCTCATCAGGACCTTAGCATCATCTATATGGCGTGTTTGGGGTGGAAAATGAGCCAAGGAGAGGAAAAGCTTGCCCAACAATGTATTACTTCTAAATATGTTCATCCTAATAGAGTTATCCCCTTCAAGAATGGGTCTAAAATCTGGAAAAGTATTAGCATAGGGTGGCCGCTGTTAGATGCTCATAAGTTGTGGGTTGTAGGTGATGGTAGGAATATCTCCTTTTGGAAGGATAATTGGTTGCAAATAGGAGCTCTTAGAAACCTAGTCTCGGGCCCGCTCTTACCTCAAGAGGAAAATCTTATGCTTTGCGACTTATGGCTTGACCATTTATGGAATCTGAATCTCATCTCATTCGAGTTACCCGATTTCCTCTGCTTTCGTATTATGGATTTCCCGATCCCCGAGTCTAGCTCAAACGTTTTTTACCACCCCATCTCAACCTTTGAAGTCAATAGAAAATTCTCCCTCGCTTCTGCCTACTCCACTCTCGTCTCTCCCCGAAAAAGTTAGTGTAGCCTCGATTGGTTGTGGAAAGCTCCTTGCACTCCAAAATTAAGATTTTTTATGTGGCTGTCTTGGTGGAATACACTGCCCATTAATCAATTACTCCAACATAGGAATATCATTCCTTCCGCTCTGTGTCCCACTTTTGTTACCCATCATGAATCATCCATTCATACTCTTAGAGATTGCTCGATTGCCCATGAAGTCTGGCTTATTGCACAACTTCCTCTTCCCTTCCCGCTAGCCCCACCGTTGAAGAATGGTTGGAAGAAAACCTTTCCTCTTGCAAAATGGTCAGCGACATCCCTCACAATCTTTATTTTGCTTTCATTTGCTTGGAATTATGGACCCAACGTAATGGGTTTGTCTTTGACAAAACCCCTATCCCTCCCCCAAATATCACGGTTCGTAAAGCTCATAAAAACGCGTTGGAGGTGTATGCTTTCAGGCCGGTTTCCACTTCGTTTTTACCCCACCCTCCCCACCATATCTCACTTCCTCCCTCACCGTGGTTAAACCTATATGTTGATGCCTCCTTCACTAGTCTCTCGTCTATTGCATGCATTGCGGGGGTAATATTTGATTGTGCAGGTCATTGGCTAGTGGGCTTCCAACGACAGGTTTTCGCAGACTCTCCCTTACATGCGGAGCTGCTTGGTATTTATTGGGGGTTATCTACAGCTCTGGCTCATAATGTTACGCACGTATGCGCTTCTACTGATTGCAAGAAGGCCAAGCAACTCTTAGAAGACAACGTAACCGAAAGCCCATCCATTGATAAACTTGTTATGATGTGCAGGGATCAAAGCCATTGCTTCCAAGGGATGAAGGTCCAATTGTGCCCAAGAATGCTTAACCAAGTTGCGGACGAGTTGGCCAAAAAAGGAAGACGTGAAAGTGTAAATGTTAATATAACTAGAACTATCCCCACCCCCCCCCCGTTACCTCTAAAACATTTGGGATGATTTTGTACGAAGGCTTCTAGCCATAACCTCTTAATTATATATGCATCCGTATTTCACCAAAAGGAAAAAAAAAACTAATGAAACGAGAATATATACCTTAGGAGACAAGAGTGGCCTTTAATTTTATTCTCGCAATATACTCTACTGAAATCAACATGAAAATATCAGCATAAAAAAATATAAACTGCATATATATAGCCCTATCATTTTGCATTGTATTCCATGACCGCCATTTCAGTTTGCTTTATGGAGTACTTCGTGTGTTGAGTATTCTAAAGGATTTGTGCCACAAAAATTCTAGAACGAGAAACCGTATGCGCCTTCCACCTTCTTTTGTCGGCGTTCTGAAGTATTGTCAATTGTGTACTGCGTTTTCATTTTTCAACAATTCCAAGCATCTCTATGCGCTACGCCAGTCTATATTCTATAGTTTTCAATTTGACAACCCCAAACAACTAACACTGAAATTGGTTTACAACTCAAACTACGCTGTAATATTTCACGTTATCACTAGACAGTAGACACTAGAGGCAAAACCAGAAAATTATTATAGGTTTGATCAAAAATTAATTTTGTATTTTTAAAGATGACAAAGTCAAAAAAATATATATATTTTACAAATATTAACAATTTTTCCCCTTAATAAAAAAAAATTTAACAAATTTTACAATCATGTAAAAAGAATTGGGGGTGCCGGAACTCTGGCATGTCTCCTCTATAACCTATATACTTCCTCCGTTTTTCTTACATGTTACACTTTGACATTTTACACTATTTACAAATTTCACTTTGACCATCTTTTGTGATTTATATGTGAATAATAATATAGTCATGTAGGATCTTGTTATATTCGTCTTAATATGTATTTTTTTAATATGTATTTTTTATAATTTTTATATATGCAAAATTAGAGATATATGTTCTCAAAGTTTTGCATTGCCATGCGTGAAAAGTGAAAGTGTAACATGTAAAAAAAAATGGAGGAAGTATGTACTTCCTCTTTTCCAAATTAGTTGCAACATGAGGCGGAGGGACATGTTTTAAGTAGAGGAAAGAGACAAAGAGAAATAGAAAGAGGGCTGTTGCAACTAAGAGCATGTACAATGGTTTGGTTGGTCTTTGTTAGTCTTTAAGTTTTTGTCATTCTCTCTCATTCCCTTCTTCTTACACCTCACACCCCACTAAAACTTCCATCAACTCATCTTTTTTTTCTCACAATGGTTTGGTTGGTCTTACTTGGTTGTTCTATTTCTCTCTCCTACTTTTACCATACCCCACCATATATTCTCTCTCCTACCGAATGTTTATTTTTATATGAAATAGATGATTTAAGTTAATAAAAGATAATTAGATTACGTTAAATTAAATTACGTTAAATCAATTACTGTAAGCTAAATTACGTTAAATTAATAACGGTAAATTAAATTACGTTAAAAGCTAATTAGCTTAATTTAAATTAAATTAGCGTTAACTTGAGATTATAGTAACTATGTGTTAATTAGCTTACATTAAATTAAATTACGTTAACTTGACATTATAAATTAAAAACAATTAACACATTACATAAGATAGATCATTTAAAAACCACAGATACATGAAATTTGATACATAAAGATAGATAATTTAAAAAACACTGATACATGAAATTTGGTACATAATATGATTATTTTGGGAGTAATTAGGATTATTTGAATCCATAATATTGGCTTAGTATAAGTAATATTAGGTAGGAAAAAGTAATTAAAAAAATAGGTTGGGAAGAAGTGTGGTGAAATATATGAAATTTGGGCTCGATTTATAGATAAAAATATTTTATAGCCGTTATTGTAATTTTTTTTAAATTATAACCTGCTTTTTTTTATTGTTACAAAATTTTGTAGCGTTAATAAATGACTGGAAATCAGCTAAAAAGGAGAGCAAAGCACTCCTGCGTGGCACCACGGGATTGCTGATCAGTGGGCTCTGACGCGCGTCAGACCCACTGATAGCAATCCACAACTTTGGGCCCAATTTTTTCTTTCAACTCAGTGTTTCCAGCTCTTTCTTCATTCTGTCTTTCTAATACCTTTTCTTCAATGCTCTGCGTTTCATTTGGGTCCAACTCTATTTTTTCGCCAGTTTCTTTGCCACGCGTTTCATTGCCATTCATCTTGTGCGCTCCATCCAAGGTGCATATGGTCTGGAAATCCAGACCAACCAACCCAAAGGGTCAAGTTCCCCAATAACAAAACTAAGTAAAGCTAGCTTTACTACTAGACCAACTAAAAACTAGCCCATTGTACATGCTCTAATTAGGAGCAAATAAATACACATGATTTTCTTATCAGAGTACTAAAAATCTAAAATATTTATATTTTGATAGTATACATTATGAATCTAACAAAGTCTACATAACTATCTTTTTCCATATTTTAATATATTAGAGAGAATTTATGGTCGAAATTTTAAAGTTTGACGAAGGGTGCGTTCTCTTAACCTGAAAAATCTTGAACAGAATTGAACTTATCTGAACTGAACTGAACTTAGTAGACATGATTGGATCTGATTCAACTTATTGGACCTGATTGGAACTTATTGACCTGATTGGACCTGATTGGACCTGATTGAAACTTATTAGACCGTATTGGACCTGATTGGAACTTATTTGACCTTATTTGACAAAAAAATTGATGAGTAATAACATAAATATTACCCCTAACATAAGTATTATCCCTCAAAATTTATTGTGACATAATAATTATTAAAATTTATCCTTCGAAAAAATAGTAATTATTAATTATCTTTTATGATTAACATTTTATCAAAAAATATACTTCATTTTAACAAGCATTTATAGGTCGTAAAGGAAACAAAACGTGGAATGTGTTAGCTTCTTGCTCTTTTGATATACTCCTAAATTAAAAAATGGTCCTCCATCAAATTAAAGGAAAGTTAGAAAATTTTAATTATCGACATTCTTCATTACGTGGTAATATTGAAAGAATTTTTGGTGTACTAAAAATTAAATGGAAGGTTCTCCAAATGTTGTCAAAGATGGATGATGCTTACCAGCTGGCTATCATGGTGGCAACATGTACGCTACATAATGTTATCTCTAGTTATTTAAAGACGAATTGCAAAATATTATAATTATGATGATTATTATTGTTAACCTTATTTGACCATGATTATAATATTTTTTTAATAATAACATAATAAGCTAATAGTAATGTGAATAATAAAATTTAAATTTAAATTTATTGATGATTGACTATTTGGACCTTATTGAACCTGATTAGAGCTGATTGGAACTTATTATACCTTATTGGACGTGATTGGACTTGATTGGAACTTATTGACCTGATTGAACTTAATTGAAACTTATTTGAACTGAACTGAACTGAACCGATTGGATGAAACTTACTTTTTTAAGGTGCAGAGAACACACCCGGCGATGAAATCAAATCAACATTTCCTTAACTTGGAGGAGGTATTACATAAACACAAAATCTTGGGTGTAATAATCCACAAACAACTGCTTATTTTGTAAAAATAACTCAAATGATCACATGAAATAAATGATATAATGACATGAGATTCATGTCATTATTTGTATAGTCCATGTCATTCTTGTTGGAGACTATGTCATTATGCATACTACACAATAAGCTATGGTGTAACATGTTACACCTAAGACGCACTCTTACCTAAAATAAGAATAATAATAATAGTTAATTGTAACTATTAATTCTTAAATTCGAACAAAACGTTCAAAATGGACCATCCTCCTAAATGTATAACACTAAATTCAACTCATAAAAACTTATCTCAGTCTTATCCTATACAACCTGTGTGATGAAAGACCAGCTCAAAAAGAATCCTTAACTTTTGAAGTTGAATGGAATTGAATAGGCATCTAGATTCTGTATGTCACAAACATAATTACTTTAATCTTTTTAACTTTTTATTTTTATATCACAAACGTGACATATGTACATTGTACCACAAGAATCAAAGTATCAAAATCTTGTATATATTGACGAGAACTAAGCTCATATGATTATAATCACATAGACATACAAGCTACACAAGTCACACATTTTAAAAAAAATGTCAAAGTTGAGTTTTCTCAATAGCCATGGCTTTAACCTCTCTAGAAAATCCTCTCTCATTAACGCATCCCAAACAAGCTCCTTCAAGTTTGCAGCCAGACAAGACTGCAAGACCAAAAATCCTAAAACCTTTCAATCAAACATGCAGGAAATGAAGCAGGTATTTGATACGTATGATAAAAATAAAGATGGAAAAGTCTCTAAGGAGGAATACAAGGCTATGGTGAGGGCCATTAGCGGCAAGGGTATTTCAGTAATTTCAGAAGCGGAGGCCGGGAAGGCTTTCCAAGTGGCTGATAAAGATGGAGATGGATTTATTGATTTCAATGAGTTCATGGCGTTGCATAATAACAAGGTGAAGTCTAAGGATATTGAAAGTGCATTTAAGATATTTGATTGTGATGGTGATGGCAAAATTTGTGCTAAGGAGTTGATGGAAGTGCTAAGGAGGATGGGCCAAATGTATAGTTTAGAATCTTGTAAGAAGATGATTAAAGAAGTTGATAATGACGGAGATGGATTGATTAATTTGGCTGAATTCTCCACCATGATGACTAGCACCTTGAAGTTAGGTACTAATTAGATAAGACTACTAAGATAATACATTGATAAATGTTATACTTCATGTAGCTTTAATTAACCTGATCCAGTCTAGCTATGTGACATGTTAAGCCACAATAAGTTACTAATGAGTTTTAATCATGAACTTATGAATTTATTGGTTGTTCTTAAAAGTGTAACTTTCCTTAGGGCTATTGTTGCATTGTAATACTCCTATGTTGTTTGAATCCAATTTTTTTTTGTTTTTCAAAGTTCTGATTTCGTGAAGAGAAGCATAAGATTTTAATAGATTAATGGATAATTATGTTTGGGGATGACCAAGATTGTAGTGAGACTCATTAGATGAGAAAGAGCGCTATGACGGAGTAACATACTAAGATTAAACTCAAAACAATACTTGAAAGGTATACAACAGATAGCGTTTTGTTCTCTCTCTATTAAAATCTATTCATATGGTATGATACAAAAAAATTGATATTTCAAGGATTCTGTTGATCAACTAAGCCCATTTTCACATAAAAATCTGCCAAAAACTTAACAATTTTCATAGCGTGTAGCCGCGGATCATGCTGAAAAATTTTCACCTAGCTAGCGCATCATGATGCCCACAGGAGGAGCCGCTGTCATTCCTGGTTTCTGCCTCTCCATGTTAGCCTCCCAGCCTTCATAAAATATAAAAATGTTGGCGCATATCATAGTGCACATAACATAAGTGAAATAGAATCATTATATATCACAGAGCATATATAAAACCAATTTTTGTTTTTATCTTACCTATGCCCATGTCAAAACCACGGTTCTTGAGCTCACGGTACTCTTGGCAAAGTGCACAAGGCTCGCAGCAAAAGTGAACCAAACAATCAGCAGAAGGTCCCTCCTCCAACCCATATTGCCCTCTCAAACGCGGCCGATAGAAGCATGAATATAAACATGGTAAGCCTGTGAATCCCATCAGTAACCCATATATTGTTCCATTTACTGCACAACCTGATTCATCCATTTTCATAATTAATTAGTCGATTGTGCCCGGTCAAATGGCATAATAAAGTAAATTACCAAATTAACGAAGAAGCCCATCAGATCGAGGCCTCTAACGCAGGATTCAAAGCCTATTGTGCAATATGCATGCTTATAACCGTTATAAGTAGTAGCTGATAAGCCCAGAAAACAAGGTACAGCATACTTCTATAGCACTAGTGAGTAGTGAGTAATGACTAGACCATACTATGTCTTTCTCTATGCACCCGCCAAATTAACAGGATCGTCTATTTAGGTGTGCAACGGATGATACCACAGCGCCCCCAGATTTAGGGGCCTCAAAAATTTTAGTTAGTCCGACATTAAAGCAAATATTAGTATTATTTTGCTCTCATATCTCATAATGTCTATTTAGTGTTCATTAAACCATTTGACTAGAAAATTGGCGTAATTTATACTATGGTATGCATTTCTTAAGAGATTATATTGTTCATTTTTGAGCGCCAATTCTTAATATTAGCAGGTGACCATCAAATGTTTTGAGACAACCCTGCGAATTAACACCACCCTAAGACCAACTTTATAGGCATTTACAACACGTTCCATTCCATCAATCTAACCCATCTTACTTGGCAAGATCAAGTACACCACTATGATAATTCTTTATGACTTGAAACAACAAAATAAATAGAGGGATGAAAATCTAAGCAGTATTAGATAAGCTAATTGATTACCAGGGTTGCCCTGATTAACGAGCTCAGCAATTTGGCCAAAGGTGATGCAGGGGCAAAAGGCAGTGACCAAGCAGTTGGCTGGATCATCACAGCAATGACACAGTCCGGTAGACCATGGTGCCGTCCCACCGACGACCGAAGAAGCATTATAATGTGATGGATATGGCTGCCCTGCTGCAATGTTCATCGGTGCTGCAGGATATGGTAGTCCTTGCGTTTGTTTTACAGCACTGCTATTATATGGTGCATACATTTTTACAATTTTTCTGTTTGTAGGTTTGATAACATTGATATATATATATATATATATATATATATATATATATATATATATATATATATATATATATATATATATAGTAAGGCTCTGTTCTTTTGGACTGAATTAAAGTTCAGACAAATTCAGCTCAGTTCAGTCTATAAGAACAGAGCCTAATACTAACATGATACTTTTTGGTGCATCAAGTTGGAAGGAAACTACCTAGAAGTAACCCTTTTTTTGGTATGCAAGTTTATTTGTGCAGGCGCTTAAAGAAAGGCTTTGAAACTAGAGTTCTGAGTGTTGATCTTCCAAACTAAATCTTAACCATTAAGTTAATTATGATACACCTTGGGAAACTTGCATTTTGATGTTGCTGCAAACTTGCGTTCATACCCAAGATCGGATCGTTTTAATATAGTTAATGTACATTAGACATTAGTAGAATTGAAGACTTGAACTGCTGTTCCAAGTTTTTACCATAAGTTGATCTCTTCTATAATTAACAATTTAAAAGGTGGCCTGTGACAATTTCATTTCATGAATACCTGATATTCTGATTATTGCTGACTAGCTTAGTTCGACTTCTCGCTTTCTTTCACTTCTTCCTACGAGGGACAACGGTGGACATGTGCAATATGGTTATATGGACGACAGCACAAGTCACAAGGCCCCTAGTTGTTACTGTGTTGATTATTACTAATTTATTCATAATTTTTTTTAGAAACTACTTTTTTATAATATAAAGTATATGATAGAGTATAAATCTATTCATGGGGCCTCAACCATCAGCTTAAGCTTTTGGTTGAGTTGGTCATTTGACATGGTATCAAGAGCCAGCGTGATAAAAAGGTCACGGGTTCGAATTTCCTCCACCCCTCCTTTCTCAGTGGAATATTTAGTGCCAGGTATGAGGGAGACCTGTGCTGCATCCACACTTCAAGCCCAAATGGCTCTTGCGTGAAGGGGCGTAATAGAGTATAAATCTATTCCTGGTGCCTCAACCATCAGCTTAAACTTTTGGTTGAGTTGATCCTTTGACAATATAGATCAACAACCTAATTTATGTTCGTACATAAGACTTTCATGATAATTTAATCGCCCTTGCTTCCATAACTGTTTCCTTCAAAACTGTTGGTTCAACTAAATGTTAAAAGGACGATATGCACAAACCCAAGTTTCATTGTTTATCTTGTAAATGAAGTAAATATTTTTCCAGTTAGCTCTTTTCTAATAAAAATTTCTTTGTGTAAGAGTTATTTTCTCTTGATATTGATAAGTGATTTAGTCTTTCATTATTGTGGAGAGGATTTTTCATGTTTGGTGAGATTGGTTTATGGATTGCTCTCTAGCTTATAGCTGTAGACAATTTCAATTCTTCCAAGTGCAGGAAAACCCCAAGGAGTTGTGGGTTTTTATTCTACCAAGGTCCAAGGGGCCCTCCCTTCATCCCCTTTAGTTATTCGAAAATCATCCAACACAATTAGTGTGGCTGTGTGCAGTCTGTGGGGGCCTTAAAAATGTTTCACCGACTTTTGTTGAACTCATTGTAGTTACCTACTTCATATACAAGACCAACTGTTTCTCAAATTACTAATTTTTATACTTAAGTATGATCATACACAATATAGCTTCCATATATGTTTTCTTCGTACTTTTTTAAAATTCAACCTAAAAGATTCATATGTGGATGATGCGGTTGTGAAAAGTATTTAGGTATTAAGTGACATAATATTTTTAGCAGCAAGTTTTTTGTGCGGCTGGCCACAAGATTAACAACTGTGTGACTGTGCTTGTAAAAGATAAACTAACTATATTAATACTTCCTCCGTTTTTTTAACATGTGACACTTTCCTAAAACAAAATGGTGCAAATTACATGTGACACTTTTTTTTATTTCCTAAAGTAGTAAGTTTTGGCTTATGAAATTACTATATTACCCTTATCACAATTAACAAAAACAAAACCCCCACTTAATCTATCCCATTAAAATATAACCTAACCTAACCAGATCTAAACTATTCCCACCAAATTAAAAACCCCACCAACTACCTTTCATCATCCACATCAGAATTGAAACCCCCAACTACATTTTCTCTCTCTTCATTCAACCCCCCCATTAATGATCTTCACTTCCCAAAACCCTAAAACTCCCATCCTTCATCCGTTCAGCTTCTCTCACCTCACCTTCATTTTCTCTCTTCTCACCTCCAATTTCTCTCTCCTGACCTCCATTTTCTCCTTAAATCGCCTCTAAAACCTTCAAATTACTCACTTTCTTCCTTCGAAATCATCTGCAACATCAAAGATCTTCATCTTCTCTCTCCGTAAAAAACCCTAATTTCGGAACAAATGTTTGTCCCAGATCTTCAACCCCTTGTTGATGTGCTCTTTGAAACTAACGACGCCGATGAGTCTGATTGCATCAGGGAATTGATGCATGCGTTTGAAGCGAACTCCACTTGGCCCAAAAGACTTCACGACAGCGGAGACGCGCAAAATTATCTTTGCCCTTATGCTTTGAAGGCTTTGGGTGTGGTTGTTGATGAATTTTACAAAAAAATTGGGCTTCCAAGGGAGTTGCTTCCCTCATCTTTCCTTCCACAACATGCGAGTCCCCCCCCAAAGAGAAGATCTTTGGCCACCAACCAATTTCAAAGAGGTTGAGGCCTAGATCCACTAAGGTTGTGATTGTTGTTGCGGAAGTTGAGGGGATAAAAGGTGAGGGTGTTCTGAGGTCTACGCATGAGATTGTTTGCGCACTTAGGGCTCCTGAATTTTACTATATCTCAAAGAAAGGTAAGGTTAAAGAGGTGAATGGGAAGGAGAAAGTGGTGAAAGGGAAGGATAAACAAATCAGGTGGCTGAGAAAAAGGTGAAGGTGGCTGAGGTTGAGGTGCAGGGGAAGGGGAAAGAGGTGAAGGGGCAGTGTAATTGTTTGGGATGTACTGCTACATCCTTCAATGTGTTTGATGATGAGGGGAACACATATGCCATGCATGTTGACAGTGATGGGGGTTTCAAAGTATTTGATGTGGTTGAAGACATTGTGAGTTCATCTGAGGCTGAAGATGGTGAGCTTGATGTCTCAATGATCCCCTGTACTAGCTTCGAACTGGACCCAGATTTACATTGCTTCCTACTAAGGCGTAGAGCCAAAGATTTGAGTCCCTGAGGTTCTATCATCCTAACTGAATTTAATTTCATTATAATTTCCTTTATCTATGAAAAATATGAGTCCTCCTTCAATTTATTGTGTTCTTGCATATTTGGTTTGGTTGTCTATTTCTGTTGTAGTTGCCGATTATGTATGGTTGCCTAATTGTGGGTGGTTGTCTAAATCTAGTTGGTTGCATAATTCTGTTTCTTTTCCTATTGGTTTGGTTTGGTTGCCTTAATTAGTCTGTTTTGGTTGCATATTGGGTTGGTTTGATTGCCTAATTCTATGTTGGTTGCCTATTGGATTGGTTTGGTTGCCTATTGGATTGCTTGATTGCCTACTGGATTGGTTTGGTTGCCTTGGATTGGTTTGGTTGCCTATTGGATGCCTTGGATTGGTTTGGTTGCCTTGGATTGGTTTGGTTGCCTATTGGATTGCAGTGTGTGCAGTGAACAAGTAGCTTAATGTAATTAACTTCTAATGTAACTAAACCATTGTAGGTGATGACATTTTCTCTCTCTTCATTTTGTAAAAAAAACCCTCATTTAATGTTGGGGGTTTATATAGAAGAGAGAGTTTGTAGTTGGTGGCTTAATTAAACTGATTTGAAGAGGGCAAAATTTTGAATTTTATGAAAAGTTTAAGTTTATGAAAAATTTGGAGGGAATTGAAGTTGGTGGCAAAAATTTTTGGCTGGGTCAGATTTCCCCCACTTGGGCGTGCAAAAATAAGGAGGGAAAGTGGGGTGTGGTCCCTGCTTTTCTCTCTCCTCCCTTACCTTTAAACCCATGTGCAATGGTCCCGACTCCCTTTAATCCCCTACAATTACTTTTCCTTAAACCCCCTCCTATTTTTTTTTTAGGTAACCGTGAAATTCAAAAGTGTCACATATAAAAAAAACGGGGGAAGTATATAAATAACCCCTTCGATTCATATAAGTAACCCCTAATAATTATAAGCAATCTCTAATGTATAAATAAGTAATTTAAAAACTACAATTAACTCCTTGTATACTTCCGCTGTTTTTTTTAGTTGACTCATTCCTTTTAGTACACTTGCCGAGACACTATTTTGAACCTTTATATCTTCAATTGTCAATAAGCAAAAATTACAAAAAGTTGATATTTGGAAAATATAGATTGAGACGAATCTAACAAGATCTCACGTGATTATATATTTCCTTAAGTACAAATTACAAGAGATAGTCATAGTCATGTATGTGAATTGTGTCAAAAGTCAATCTTTTCTTGTTTTTAGTTTTTAATTCATTTTCTTGTTTTGTTTAATAAATTAGTCTATCTTTATGAGATCTTTTCAAACCTTGTTATGGGCTTTTAGTTTCTGTTTTGGAAATCTCCTTCTCCCCTATGGGAGTTGTGAGTATGGTTTTTTTTGTTTTTAGGTATGAGAAATTGTTCTCATTGGTTAAAGTTCGAGACTCAACATGAAGGTATTAGAATCTCAGATGCGGTCAACATGACTCGGTCAAGAATGTTCTTCCCAAACTACATCAGAATGATAGACTTCCTCATCAATAGCTGCTTGATTCAGCTAATACAAGGGGGTTGCGCTGTATTGCACGATCTGGTTCATTATAGTTCCTTCGAATACGAATTTGATTTAGCCTTGTTTAATTGTATCTTGTTTTTTTTTAATACCTATTGCAGATGTCGGTTGGCCTTCAATTAATGAATTTTCTCTTTTAAAAAAAATATTATATTAATAAGTAACTCCTAGTATTCTACTTCATGGCTTCAAAATATTAACGTCATATATGGACTCGACATAATATACGACTTTGTGTACGCTTAGTTATAAATCCATCAACTAATAAATATAAACTAGTATTTTGGCCCGGGCGATGCCCCGGGTCAGTTACAATTATCAAATATATTATTATTCATAAATTTCATAATTGATTATATTAGCTTTTGGTAATATTCTGTCTAGTGCGAAATTGGAAAATGGACGTTGTGGCATGATAAGTTGCTCACAAAAAACTTCTAAGGAATTGGGGATAAAAATAACAATTTCAATGGAATTTGGGTAAGAGAATGTTATTACTTAATAAAAAGATTAAAATCAAAAAGCTTATCTACATGTTTTTGTAATTACAAATAATTATAAGACTTTATTATGTTTTACTTTGAAACATTAAGCAATGAAATTGTAATGGGTTAGTGGTTAAACTCTCACATTTCATTCCAAAGGTCATGTGTTCGAATCCTAGTAACTACACATTGTTAATATTTTTTTTTTTTTTTTTTTGAGAAGGAAAGAAAACTATGTTACACCCTAATACTAGGATAATCTAACTCATCCTTTCGGATGACAAGAGGGAGATCCGGGGGGAGATCGGAAGAGGAGAGACACAAATGTTGAAGATTTTTGCCCAGTTCGCTAGCAAATCCGCCACCTGATTAGCTTTCCTATAGCAATGGTGAGCCGAAAATGCATCCATCTTCTTAATATCCTGCTCTGCATCATCAATAAGGTTAGCAATTTCCCAGGGAACACACCACTCCCTCCTAATAGAATTAATTACCACTAAGTTATCTCCTTCTACCATGAGTTTACTGATTCCAAGGGAAATAGCAGTCTTAAGACCAGTATACAAGCCCATAGTTTCTGCCATCAAGATAGACCAGTGCGGAGGTAGAGCCTTGGCTCCCATCATGATTGGTTTCCCATTGCTATTTCTGATAATAAAGCCAAATGAACAGTGCTGGTCATTCGACTTGGACCCGTCAAAATTTAGCTTGAAGCAGCCTTCAAGAGGGGGACACCAATGGACTGATTGGGGGGAGGAAGACTTTTGATGTGGGTGCTTCTTGGTCGAAATGTCGTGTCCTTCTATATTGTCTTCACAAGAGCTAAACCATGCCTCGCAATAATTTTTGACAATCATGGCTGTATTTTTAATGTTAATGGTTTCCTCATTAAAGCAAATTTTGTTTCGCAAGAACCATACAAACCACCATCCAATAATCACTTTTTGGATGTCGACTATGCTAAGAGACTTACGCATTTTATTCAAGACTTCCACCATTTCCCCTTCATTGACGTTGGTTTCAAGGATTTGCGACCAAGAGTAGACTTGTGAGGTCAAGTTAAATAGGTCTTTTGTGAAGGGGCAATCCAGAAGCAAATGACAAGTCGATTCCGTATGATGATTACAAAACACACAAGCTAATGGGACTGCAACATGGCTACGGAATAGTCTCTCCTTCGTTGGGAGACCATCATTGCATATTTTCCAAAGGAAATTGCTAACTTTGGGGGGAATGTTGAGCCTCCAAATCCATCGAAAAGAGCATTTCTGAATGTTTTCAGGTGTTATCCCTTGAATTAGGAGAGCAGCCGATTTAGTAGAGAACTCACCATTAGGGGTGAGTCTCCAGTATCTAGTGTCTTGGATATCATTTGACGGAATAGGAAGGGTACTAATGTTTTGGACAATTTGCTTTGGAAGACAGTTCTTCAATGCTTGGATATCCCATGTTTTATTAGGAAGAATAAAATCCTCAACCTTTTGATTAGTGCTCGAATGAGTAGGAATTATGTCTAGTAATGGATAGGAGGATCCAATTATCTTTCCAGAAAAGAATGGATTTTCCATTTCCTATTTTCCATTGAAGACCTTTAACAAATATTGGTCTCAATTTCATTAGATTATTCCATTGCCATTATCCTGACTGTGAAGGGGAATATTCAAATAAAGACTTGGTTTTGAGATATTTTTTCTGAACTAATTGAACCCATTGATTGTTGGGTTCAGTTAGGATCCTCCAAAGAAGCTTCATTTGCATTGCTTTATTATTAACTTCGGCTTTACGGAGGCCTAGACCCCCTAAAAATTTTGGTTTGCAGATCTTATCCCACCCAATTAGGTTGGGCGTTTTTGCTTCCGGTTCCCGATTCCAAAAGAAATTTCGACATATCTTATCTAAATTCGAAAGAGTACTAGTTGGGAGTGTGAAACTTTGCATTTGATGATTTGGTTTTGTGGCAAGACAAGACTTTATAAGGGTTGTCTCACCTACTTGAGAAATAGAGTTTGCCTTCTATTTAGAAAGTTGGTTATTCGTGTTTGAGATAATTTTCCCAAACGTGTTGGAGTTAACTCGTTTGTCAATTATAGGGCAACCCAAGTATGAATCTAAAGATGAAACATTTTCCATCGCAAATATTGCTTTAAAGTAAGATATTTCCTGGCTCGACACATTACTTGTACACTGGAAGGCTGATTTATGATAATTGACCAATTGGCCTGACATGGAACAATATTTATTCAATACATTTTTTATAATCTGACAAGCCTGGGTATTTGCTTTCGCAAAAATCATTGTGTCATCTGCAAACGTAAGAAAAGGGATTCTCATTCTGGAATGCCCCGGACTTACTCCTAATGCTTGATCTCTACCAGGTCCCATAAACTGGAGTTGTCTAGCTAGAAGCTCCGCGCACAAAATAAATAAATATGGGGATAGCGGGTCTCCCTGTCTTATGCCTCGGGAAGGAAAAAATTGATCTGAGGGGATACCATTTACTAGCACTGAGAAAGAAACAGTGGAGATACATTCTCGGATCCAAGTAATCCATTTTTGACAGAAGCCTAGTTTTTCTAATGTAGTAAAGATATATCCCCATTCTAGTCTATCATATGCTTTTTCCATGTCCAATTCTATTGCGATCCAACCTGAAGAGCCTGCTGTTGGATTTTCATTTTTTGGGATTAAAGCTATGAATGTGTGATTTACTTCTTTCAATAACTTACCAGAATGGAAAAAGGCTTTTACGGATCTTATTACTGATTTCCCCACAATCCCCCAATATTTCTGGTAGAACAGAGGGGGGTAACCATCGGGTCCCGGAGACTTGTGTGGGTCTAATTGAAAAACCGCTTCATATATTTCTTTATCTGAGACTTGTGAACATAGTTCTGCATTATCTAATGGGGTTATGATTGAGTCTAGAAGTTGAAAATCTGTCTCTGAATTAAATCCACTTGATGAATCCGACTTGAATCTCTCTTTAAAATCGTTCTCCACAAGTTTCCGTATTATATTTGGATTTTGTGAGCTAGAGTTATTATTTGTTGTATATGTCTTTATCATGTTTCTATTTTTTCGAATTGAAGCTGCTGTATGGAAGAAAGTGTTATTTTGATCTCCCAATTTTAAGTATTTTATCTTACTCCTTTGTTGCCAGTATGCAGTGGAGAAAGTAAGGAGCTTATTACGTTTTCTTAACAAAACATTATATTTATTAATTGTGGCTGGGGTTGCACTATTATTTATAATGAGAGGTTGTAATATACTGAGTTGAGCATCTGTTCTACGTATTTGCCCCGAAACATTTCCAAATTTAGTCTGGCTCCATTCCTTTGCTTTTTTTTAAGCATTTTGCATTTTTGAGTAAAACAATACATATTAGATCCTTCTAGTCTTTGGTTCCAAACTTTAGCTACTTCAATTGTGAAATCCTTACGAAAAGTCCATTGCTTTTCAAATTTAAATGGTGCTGCTTTTTTCAAATTGGAATTTCCCATTAAGGACAATTGAATTTGACAATGATCTGATGTTGTAAATACATGATGAATTACATGTGCTGAAGGGAGTTGCTCTATAAAATATGGGGACACTACCACTCTGTCTAATCTCTCCCAAATGTTATTTTCCCCACAAATTTTCTTCCTCCAAGTGAATATCTGGCCTGAAAATGGTAAATCAATTACGTTGTAATTAGACTTTATATAGTCCAATCTCTTGAATCTGGAAAGTGAAGGAGCAGCTCCCCCAACTTTTTCTTGTGGTGAACCTATTTCATTAAAGTCACCAATTAGAACAAGCATACATGCTATAGTGCTAGTAAATTGCAGCAACTCAATCCAAAATTGTTCTTTATCCCCATAATTAGGCGGGGCATAAATGAAAATAACTACAAAAGAAGTATTAGCATTTAGCAATTGAATTTCACAAGCAATGAATCGATTGGCTTTGAATATAACTTTTAGATTGAAAGGGTTTACAACATTTTCTTTCCAAAATAACCAAATTCCTCCAGAGAGGCCAAAAGTTGGAATGAAATCAAAATAACTAAACCCACATTTGTTAACTAATTCTTGAGAAGGGGGGGATACATGTTTTATTTCACATAGTGCCATAATACTAATAAGATTGGCAAGGCAAAAATCCCGGACTTTAATCAATGCGTTCTTTCTCATAACTCCCCTTATATTCCAAAAGCTAATTGTCATTTTACCATAGTTGTAGAGCTCAGTTTCTAGCCCTCTTCAGAGAGGTTGATGTTGAATCTTCTTCTTCATTGTCATTCCCCTTTCTCTTTGAGGCATCCGAAGGGAGGAAAGTGTTTGAGTCCCCTGGCTGCTCAACCTCAAGGCCTTCTATTTGTTTCAAGAATGAGTCATCAGAATGAAGGGAGTGGAAAGGACTTGCTGGCAGATTTGAATGACTGGTACTGTTGCTAGAATTATCCAGCAGAATTGGACCTTTCTCGGGATCATTTTCCCACATTTCTTTTTCCAGCAAGTCTAGTTGATCCTCTATACATTCTGTACTCTTGTCTGTGATTACCAACTGGAGGGACGTGATATCATTGTTGTCACATAATATTGGCTTAGAAGGAGCAACAGCAGGTAACCCTACTTCCCCTTCTAGATGGTTACTCAAATTGGCAGGGGAGAGAGCTAGAGAAATCTCAGCAGGTCTCGCATCATGAGAGGAGACAAGAGATACACTAGTATTGGCCACACGAAGTGACCTCTTACCTTTTGCATTTGGTGGAACTGATATCCAGCCTTCAAGGGATTCTTTCTGAATTGAATTTTGCATTTCATGGACTTTCTGAAGATCCTTATCCCTGGCTGAGGGAGGAGGAGGAGGTTGAGATTGCACATTCTTACTTTTCACATTGCCATCAGCAGGAACAGAAGTTTTTTCCCTCTGTTTAGGCTTGGCATGTACTACATAAGCTGACTGAGCAGTAGTAGCATGCGATTCTGGCCTGAAACAGGGGGCAGGTTTCTCTCCTGCCATATCTGAATAGGATGGAGCTTTTTGCAACACAATTTTGACTTCTTTAGGGGGAGCATGCAACAGAGGACATGCATCAATAGTATGAGAAGCATCACCACAGAATGTGCAACCTTTAGAGAAATCTTCAAACCAAATAAGATACCCAAATGTTTTACCACCTTTTCTAACAATTTCAGCATAAGTTTTAAGTGGTTCAAGTATGTTAACAGAAATACATGCTCGAGCAAATCGAATTTTGTTTCTCAAAGTGATCTTTTATCCAATCTAATGAACTTTTCAATGTTGTTCATCTCAACCAAACTAGCAACAGATTGAGCGTTTAATAACTCAGCCGGGAACCGTGGAATATGGATCCACAGATCAACATTCTGAATTTCTTCAGAGAAGGGGTCAAAAAATGGTCTCCATGGCTGCAAGACCAAAAGCTCCCCTTGTACATGCCAAGGGTGGTCGTCCCAAACTAGACCTCTATCGGCAGTGTTGGCAAATCGCAAGAGGATCCATTGATTACCCAAATCTAGGTATTCAACATCACCCCTAACCATTTTCCAGTCTGCCTTAGTGCGAGAAATTATTGTGCGTAAATCTAGAGGTTCACCCAACATCTTACCAAACAGGCATGTGTTAGAGAGCTCCTCAATATCCAATTGGACTTGAGGGAGTTCGTCTAGAGAAGGCTGATTAGAGAAGGTATTTTCAGGGGCAGGGGTGTTTGGGTCACTCACAGGGGGGGTTGGGGAGGGAGCATTCATTTGGGGGGTTTTAGAAAAAAATGTTCACATTAGTAGCAGGGGACTCGTTAGTAGATTGTTCTTTAGGAGAACCCTGAACTACTACTTCCTTAAACGTTTTCTTATCAGCCATTGGGAGAGCCACTGAAAGTTTCTTAGTTCTACAGCTAGCACTCAAGAAAATAATGAAAGACTTAGAGAGGTTTGTGCTTGAAAGGCTTACCTTGGTGTCCTTTAAATAGGGTGGTGTACTCATTAACTTGAGAGCATACCTCTCTGGTGTCTTTGAATTGCTTTGAGTCTTGAGATCTTTTCTTGGATTTGAGTCCTTGAAAATCGAACCTCTGAAATTAGGAGAGTCACGGGAAGCGATGAATTGGGACGCTGCACCTTCACTTTCGCCCTTCAGAAGCATCGGCTTCTCCACCGGAGTCTTTAATTGGGTAAAAAAATTGATTTGGGGAAAAAGGAGGAACTCAAAAAACCCTAGATCTTGAAACGTAGCCTTTCTATGTCTATACAGGAACCAGCAAAAGGAACTGATTTTTTTTTTGAAGTACCCGTTAATTTTGTCGTCTTTTTTGTTGGCCTAGTTTGAATTTTGACGATTAATCGTCTTTTGATTTTCTCGACTATTATCCGCTGGATAATAGATTGGGTTTGCATAGATTTGGTTTGTTGCTAGGTACTTCTTCTCTTTTGTATTTCGGGATATTTGGCTTTGTATGGTGGGTAATAATGAGTGAGTATTAAAGTATACACTCCATAAAAGTATTTGGCTGAAGAGGAGCTTTGACTTGACAGTAATGGAGGCTTTAGATCTAGGGGTTTTTCGGTGGGTTGGGGGGCTAGTTTTCTTGGTTTTCTTTTCACTCTTTCTCTCTCTTGTTTTCTCTCTCATCTTTTTTTCTATATTGTTAATATTTTTTATTGACATTATAAACACGTGTATTAGAAGTTTCAGAAGAGTGCCACGTGGCACCGTTCCTTTGATAGGAACGCCTTTTAATATATTATATAGGCGTCTTGCAATCCATACAGATTCACATGTCTTTGTGCAATATCTCCGCACAACCACCTCTCATGATATCTCTATCCAATGGACTATCGCGGGCATTTTTAGCGATAACCAATTCGCTCCAATGGTGTTGTGTCACCAAAGTACCGCACTCATAGGTTCAAAAAGCTCATGACTTGGTTACCTATCTTCGCGCTACTCGAGTTTCCTTTCTTAATTTTTTAGTTCCTATTTTGTATTTGCATGTTTTTTCTCTTGTTTGTTCCCCCGATGTCGAAAGAAAAAGCACAACTTAGAACTATGAAATATGTGGGCCGGGTCGTGTTGATGTCCAATCATTCAGAGCTCGGATCAACAATTCGGCCAATGGTCACTTGACAAGGTTGTGACTTGTGGTGTTGTGCACCAACTCCACTTATTTAACATGGTGGCCCTTTTTTTCCATATAGTAACCTTTTAAAATCTTAAGTTATACTATACAGTTACTATCTACCCTAGTGACCATTTTATTTAATATATTCACTCTTTCTTACATTAGTTTATCATAATAAAATTTTCATCTTGTGTCATAGTAACCTTTTTTTTTCACATAGTCAAACTTTACAATTATATCTACTCATCTTTTATATATATATTTATATATAGTGACCTTTTTTCATAATTCACATGAATTAACATTAGATCTACACTAATTTAGTGTGGACCAGGTCCATATAAGGTTTTTACTCTACGAATTGATAAAACTTTAAATGAATCCGTTGATCCTGAATAATATTTGTCCATTTGAATGCAGAGTTGGGCCCAAATAAAGAAATAGGCCCCAAAAAAACTTGATATAAAGTTATAAAAGGTATATATCTTCTGCATTATGTGCATTTGATACTTTGAACGAACAATGAAAGCGCTCTCGCTACATCTTTTCTGGACTGAAGGACCATGTATTATGATACAGCCCAATTACGGAGGTTTCGCTAACAATGATAGCGCTCTCAGTACATCTTTTCTGGACTGAAGGCCCATGTATTACGATACATCTTTCCGTTTTCATTTAGTTTTAACATATTGACTTTAAACATTATTCACTAACTTCATTTAGACCCTCTTATATTATTTTTACGTAAGGTAAAATATATAGGTCTATAGAGGCTTGTTAAATTTGTCTCGACATATATTTTAAAGATATCACTATTTATATTTTTTTTCTTATGTATAATTAGAGATGTCAAAGTTTAAAGTTGTGTGTTGGCAAAAATGCAAAGTACTTTGGGCACAACTAAGAGAAAACGGAGTAAATAAGATACTAGCTCTTCTTGTAATGTCAACTTATAATAAGAGATAGAAATGAGCTGATACGAATTTACCAACATTTGCCTATACCATTTACTTCATCAGGCTTACCTTGATTTGGTGGTACAAACTTGTTTCTCGGTCATGGATTCAAGTTTCAGTCAAGACAAATTGAAGGTGGAATCCCATACTTAGGGGTGTAAGTGGATTGGACTTTGCCAAATCTAAATTCAGTCTACTTGTTTTGGACTCGAGAAATTATGTCCAAATCCGATCAGAACTTGTTTTTTGAGTCTAGTCAAGTCTAGTCGAAAGTTTTTTCTTGAGTCTGGATCCAATCTAGTCCAATTCGATTATTATATTAATTTTTCTCCGATTTAGGTTCACGATGTTTTCTCATGATTGAAATTTGAAAAACTTAACTTATTACATCCATCCCATAAAGTAAATTACATGCATCTTTAAAGTCTATAATAAAATACAAGTTGCAAAGTACAAGACCCAACCCATAATAATAATTAAAATACAAGAAACATGAGGATCATACACCTTTTTTTTGTCAAAAGGATCATTCACCTTAGACAACATCCATTCAACATAATTCAATTTGTATCGAGGATCAAGCACAACAACAATTAATTAAGATCAAGATTAACACAATTATAACTTCAGAATAATGAAAATGAAAAATAAATCTGAAAAGCTTAAAATAAAGTAGAATGTTGCGAATAAAAGTGAAATTAGATACATACCTCGATCTAAGTTGAGAGGAAATAGAGAACAGAAAATTATATATATATATATATATATATATATATATATATATATATATATATATATATATATATATATATATATATATATATATATATATATATCTTTCCATAATTTATGATCAATTTTTTATTGTCTAAGTACTAATTGTGATTATTTTATTTTTTGAAATATATTATTTCCTTTATTTTATCAAAGAATATATTTGTTATGTAACACATCTCCACCCGTGTATGACACGAGTCACAAGTCTAGTATGAATATATGGCTGGAGAATGCGTGAAAAGTGTGAATTTACATCCATACGCAGGATGCAAATTGTGTTATATACCTATATCGAACTCCCATAATTCTGGTCGAATTTCGAAATGTATGGATATATCTTACTTTTATGAGGCATTTGGTATGTGAGAAATAAATTATGGGTGTAAAGGGGTGGGATAAAAAATAGGAATTGGTAATTGAGATATTATCCCTTGTTTGTTATGTATTAGGAATATATAGGGATCAAATAACAAAATTACTTAACCCTACTCCTCCGGTCCTCTTTCTTTTCCATTAAGGCTCCATTTGGTTGGTTGTAAAACATTTTCAATATAAAATGATTTTCATGAAAAACAATTTACAATGTAAAACACAATACCAAAATTAGTTTTCTGTTGTTTGGTTCTATGTAAGAAAAAATGATGAAAGGAAAGGACAATGAAAGGGAAAGTAAGGAGGTAGTGAGAGGAGTGTACAAAAGAGATTAGGAAAAGGAAGGAAAATAGTTTTCCTTCATTTTGAAGGGAAAATGATTTTTCATCATTAGGAGAGCAATTTTCCTCCTAGGAAAAATAGTTTTACACTCCTTTGCAAACCAAACAATATAAAATTAAAAATAGAGGAAAACAGTTTTATAGGAAAATATTTTACGCCCTACCAAACGAAGCCTAAGGACAAATGTGTCTATGATTTGAGGAATAAGAGGCTTTTTATCTCCATCTCTATCATGTGGGTTTACTTATTTCCCTTCAAAGAAATATGGCAAAAGATTGATAATCTATCCCTATTCCATTCCTTATCCCTCTCAACAAACGCCTTTTAAGATTTTAGAAGCTGTTTTGAGAGGGTTACTTTGGAAGTTCCAATGGGCTCTGGATAATAGCGTAAGCCGTAACGCCAAAGAACAAAACAAACATGTGAAGTTTGCAGTTTCAGTACTTCATTCCGTTGGACCGTAACACAAGCAAAAGTAACACAAATTCCAAGTTTTATATTCTCACCAAAAGCAGAAGGACCCAATTACCCACGGCATTGGTGGGTGTGATCAGCCTGGACTGCTACATGCATTTCGGAAGAAGCTTCCTATTTATCTTACCAGATTTGACATTGATTACCGAGATTTTATTCTTAATGCATCTTCATTTCTGAAGACTTTTAACTGATTTTATTATTTTAGTAGAATTAATACATGGAATGTGCAAGACTTACCCCATTAGACTCATATTTAAATACTAACTAGTTATTAGGCCCGGGTTATGCCTCGGGTAAGAAAAATTTTCATTTATTAATATTATACTTTAAAATGATAACACTAAATAACAAATTGGTCTAGTGGTTAAGACTTTAGTAGATGATATCAACTTGAAGTCACGGGATCGAACCCTATATCATGCCACTTCTAATTTTTTTATTTTATGTCGATTGCATGGAGTAAAATCTCCTTAGGGAGAGCGCCACGTGGCACCGTTCCTTGTTTAGGAACGCCTTTTAATATATTAACTAGTATTTGGGCCCGGGCGTTGTCCCGGGTGGTATTGTTTTCCAAACTTGATATGCATTTTATTCCATTCGCATTAAAATATATTAAAGAAAACTCAATATTTAAAAGGTACAAATATAATACTATGAACATTTAAAGCATGATTAAAAGTTGGTTGAGATGGTAATTGTGCTATGTATAAATTATAATAGCTTGAGGTCACGTGTTCAAATCTTGTTTCAAGCCAATTTTACTTTTGTCAATTGACATGACATATATACACATTGGACAATTCTAGTAGAGTAACAGAGGTGCAACGTGGCGTGTATACGTTGTCACGCACGCCTTTTAATATATTAGTATAGATATAGATTATTATTTTAGGGTTTAAATACTATTCCTATTTAAGAGTAGAATTAGAAAGACCATAGTTATTAACACTAAGACCATGTTCTTTTGAAATGAAATCAACTGAATTGAATTGAACTAATTAAACTATTACACTAAACTAAAACTGTGAGAGAATACTAGCTGAACTGAATTGAAATTAAGTCCAAAAGAACAGGGCATAAAACACGGGTAATTTACTATAAACTAGTATTGGGACTAGGGTATACCCCAAGTTCTTTCATGAGCAATAAGTATAACTTTTAAGGTCTTACGGAAAAACGAAAACTTAAATTGTTAATATTGATAAATGAATGCTTTTTCTTGATTTTTTTATATCGTCATTTAATATTTTGATTAAAAGTAGAAACTATAAGATCACATTTGGATTAATGGTCAGATTGCTAGTGTTCAAACTTGAAGTCATATATTCAAGCTAAGACTTGAAGTCATCACATTTCTTACCTTTTAGGTGTATGGGATGATATAAAATCATGCTTATCAAATGAAAGATTGATCTGCAAAGGCAAATACCACAAATTGAATACTTGACGTCATTTTTTAGTGCTTGTTTGGTTGCAGCGAGAATTATTTCCCCATTAAAATATACAATTTGTGGGAATTTAATTCCCTTATGAAATTTCTAGGAATTAGTCTTAAGTTGTTTGATAGTCATATGAGAAGTTTTAATTCATAGGAATTTATGTAGGAATTATGATTGACCAATGGGAGGGCAGGTAAATCAATTCTTACATTTTGGTGGGAATTTCAAATTCTCATGAATGTTCATTGCCCCCATTTTCCTCACATTCTGTCAACCAAACAACAATTCAAATCAGAAAATCATGGGAATTTCTATTGCCTACATAATTTCTAGTATACCAAACAACCATGGTATATGTATAGATTTTCAACTTAATACTTTATTGTTTTAAAATAAGTGCAACACTTCTCATTTTGAGAAGTTGCAAAATAAATGCAACACTTTTTTGGTGAAACGGTTCTCTCTTTCTTTATCACATGGTTTTCTTTTTTCATTTCTCTTTGTCACTCTCATCATAACATGAGCTTATTAAAAATGTGCATCCCATGTTGCACTTATTATAGGCCAACAAAGGTCCCGCTCTTTTGGACTGAGAAAAACTGAATTGAACTGAAGTGAAACTGAACTGAAACATAAACAGAATAGAACGTAAATCAACTAAACTGAACTGAAATGAACTGAAAATAAGTCCAAAAGAACAGGGCCAAAAGTATTGTATGAATAATGCACTTAATGCATCAGCCAATCGTTATTGTAATAAGTCATAAACTCAAATAATATATGCATTACAAGTAATCGCTATTGTGTTTATATATATATATATATATATATATATATATATATATATATATATATATATATATATATATATATGAGAATTGTATTTGTGTCTTTAGTAGCTCTATATATGTATCAAAATTAAATCCAACAAACTAAATAGAATTGGGTTCGTGGAGAATGCTATGGGTTCGAGCTTTATTTTCCTCTCGGTACTTAGATCTTCTTCTAAAACTTCTATCATTCCTGTTTCCTTTGTTCTGCCGACTACATTGATTGAATAGATACCGTTGCCCGCCTACGCACTAAGTAAGCTAAGGAATGCAAAACTCGGCTTGGATCAAGGATGGGCTCTTGGTCACAAAAGGGAATCTACCCTTTTTCAGTAGTTAAGGGTTATTTCAATAAGGTACCTCTGTGTTTTAACGTTTTCTACATTGTACATCTAATGTTTCTTTTTCTTCCAAGTTGTACCCTTGGATTTTTTATTTGATCAATATTATATTTCTCTATTAAGTCAATGTTAGCTTTTGTTAGTTTCTTACTTTCAGTTTTGTATACTTACATTATAACAGAGTGAAATTTTTAGGGAAAACAACGTAGAATCCACTTTGTACGTTCAATTGATTGTGTGATGCGTCACATATAAACAAAAAACCAAAGAAAATGAACATAAATAGAGGTGGGGGTAGATAAAGAAACAAAGTGATCATGCATGAATGGAAGAAGAAGGCATAGTGGAATATTTCGGGAATTATAGTTATTAGTTACCCACCTTCCTCACAATGTTTTTTTTTTATGAGTTTATTACTTTCAAAATGCCAGATTATTAGCCCCCGTTACCCCCCTCCCTTCCATACAAAATAGCCGCATAATCTCATTTATTACCACCTCCGTTCACATACTTTTTTTTTATTTTTCTCCTATTAACTCTCATGAATACATAACTTCTAATTCAAACATGTCTTGATTGATAAAGATAAATTTATAAAGAAAGACACCTAATTTGAAAAATGATAATACATCCCAAAAATAATCATAAGATTTGTTTATAGAATTTGATACCAATTCATTACTCCACCATTATCATCATTTTACGTGGCTACAAAACATATTATAAGGACTACAAACAACAATACATTTATTACTATTTAAATACTGGATTTAAATCCTTACTCCTACAACTTTCTTAATAAGATAAACACACTCTAAACACTCCTTCATATGGTCCAAAAGGCAGTAAAAGACGTACAGAAAACACCAAAAATTGCTTCCATCTTGGGGACCAAAAAGATGGGTAGCAGGCTTAAGGCAAGCCTAAAAAACAACTTTCAGTTTCTAATGCCTTTTGACTAGTCAATTAGTCATCCATCTTAGGCCTTTTGTTTAGGGGAATCACCACGTGGCATTTCCCCATTCGAACATCTTCATCCAACTATTGATTAATCATGTGATTAATTATTTGTGCAATCACCAATCACCAATCACCAATCACCAATCACCAATCACCAATCACCATATCCTTTCCGCTGGCCTATAGTGATCTACTACGATCTAACAACATAAACCACTGCATTTCAGAAGTCTTGTAGTTTTTTGCGCTTTACTTTCCTCGACCGTATACATTACCATTGTGAATATTATATAGTAGTCATAATAAATAGTATGCTTATGCGAAATTTAGTTGTTTATAATAATTCTATAACTAAAAATATCGACTCAAATATTTATTATAACCACATTATTATTGAATTTGGGTAACAGAATACCCATATAATGAAGTTTTTAGAAGAGAGCGTTGATTTTATTTTATTTTTGATAATTTTGTTGGATTTTATAACATAAAGGATTCTGGGTGAGAACCCTCAAGGATTACAGATTAGAAGAGGAGAAGATAAGAGAAGAGCATTGATACCCTCTTAAGTATCAACAAGGTACGCTCAATATAAAAAGACAACATCAAAGCTAACATAAGTAGTTTGATGCCAAAAAAAATGAAATACTTATTACGTGTTGAGACTCCTTGATATAATGTCTCATGGTAATATATTATCACAATTCACATGTGCCTTGTGAGTGTTCACATTGAATCAAAGAAGAGAGATGTTCAATCTGTAAGGCTAAGGAGCTACTCTTCTTGTTGTCATATGATTCTAAGATTCAAATTAAGCGAGTTTCCCTCTGCTCATCATGGGTGCGTCTTAGACATTTCTACAAAACTTAGCATTAAGGTAGTCAATTAAATTTCATCTCGGATTAGGAACCTCTATTAACGGAAGCCAATTAATTGTCAATTATTTAACCCATGTATAAATAGTTTTGGGCATTTATTAAGAGACATTAAGAGAGAGAGATATATATTTTAAGAGCAAAAGCTAGGTATTCAATAAAGAAGGTATTCCTTGCTAATCCATGTGCTTTTGAATAGAGAGTTTGTGAGTTCTACCAGTTTTTTCGTCTCATATGGAGGTTGAACATCATGCCTAAATGGAAACTTTTCCTATGGAAATTATGGCACAATAGTCTGCTGACTTCCAAGAATCTTTTTAGAAGGGCATAGTACAACAAGATTCGTGCCCAATTTATCTTGCGAAAGAGGAAGATTGTCAGCATCTTTTCCGTCAATGTCTGCTTGCTCTTGAAGCTTGGAGCATGAGTGATGATAATATATTTCCTCCTTCAACAATTTCTCTTAACTTTCGAGATTGGCTTTTAAATTGCATTATGCAATTTCGTTTACAACTTACAAGAAGGCTCAAATGGTTCTTGCATTCCTAACTTTGTGGGGGTGTTGTGGGCGATTTGGAAAACGCGAAATGCCCAAGTCTTTCGTCAGATTCTTGCCTCTTTGGATTTGCTACGTGAGTTCATCAACTCGAGCCAACAACAACATATGATTTTTTCTCAACCACAGAGTAGGGTGACTACTACAAGACCACAGGGTTCCTAGTTGCAGATATCGGACAACAATAGTAGGTTGCTCCAGAGGTTCTATTTCAAATAATAGATGGCGCATGGGATAAAAATACCTATGGTGGAGGGGCAGCTTGGGTTGCGGTCCATTATGGCTCTAATAACCAAGCCTCTCACGGTACGTTCCTGCACGCTTCTTCAGCCCTAGCTACGGAAGCAAAAGCTTGTCTCTTAGCCATTCAATGGGCTCAATTGGCGCCCTCTTCTCGGATTATGATTCATACAGACTCAGCCAACCTCGTTCACTGTCTCAATTCCGGCACCTGTTTGGATATTTCTGTTAGACACCTATTTGGATATTTCTATCTGGATATTCGTCAAATTGCGTCAAGTCTCATTGGTTGCCGAATTCTTAAGGTGAGTAGGACCAATGTGGACTTGGCTCATATGCTAGCTAGAGGTGTAAGCAGGTTAGAAGGTCTTTTTAATTCATGTCTTTCTTGTACGGTTTCTCGTTGTTAAAAAAAAAGGGTATACTCCATTATAGTAATCATTTTTAATAAAAATATTTGGTCTAGTGGTAAAGTAAGAACTACATAAATAAATAGTTGGTTCAATCTGCACTAAGGCCTTGTTCTTTTGGGCACAGTTTCAGTTCAGTTCAATTCAACTACTTTTCTCGTACAATTTTACTTCAATTTGTTTCAATTTAGTTCAGTTTACCCAATAGAACAAGGCCATTATTATTAAAAAAAAATGCAATTACTACACAAAGTTCCAATGAAAATAAGGTACAAAAGCTAAATTTGGACCAATGGATTGATCACGTGGTTACTTTGATCGGTCAGTATCGCCAGCTCATACCTGATTACTTACAAGTCAAAGCACGGTCAACTCTGCCACTATGCAACTCCAACCCAACCCCGAACCTCCCTTCATTGTTAACTGTTGCAGAAAGAAGGTGAAATCCCAATCAATTATCAAAAGATCCCACTCTCTCTCATCTCTCATCTCTCATCTCTCATCTCTCAAGATACCACAGCTAATATAATTCAAACTCTTTTCCTTTTTTTACAACAACAATCCAATTACTACATTAATAAATGCACAGAGATCTTTAAATAGACTCCTGTTGCTTTCAAAAGCCATCATTGAAAGATCAAACTACATTTGACAGCTATATTTCAACCCTTTGGCCGGTTGAACCTTGTGTATCACTCCAAAAGAAAAAAGAGTTTAAGAGATAATTAGGCAATTAGCACCTTGTCTAATCTGATAGTCAACTAATTACAGTCAGAGAAACTGAACTGAACTGAGAGAATCTGAAATGCAGAGAGTAACTGAACTGAAAATAAGTCCAAAAGAACAGGGCCATAATATCACTCCAAAATCCCAAGTCCTAGGTTCATATATGTACTCCATTTAGTCTGCTTTGCGGTAAAAACATATGAAAATGCTTTCTTTCATAGTGAGATGTAAAAATCAAAATTTAAGTGTAAAAAGTACTCCCTCCGTCCCAGAATAATCTGAACACTTTCCTTTTATGTTTGTCCTAAATTAGTTTGAACACTTCCATTTTTTGGCATGGTCCCACTATTAATATATTATTTCTTTTACACATCCTTGGCCCACACCCTACATTTTATCAATAAAAAGGTACCCAACTTTCTCTCTCCTCAAATAAAAAATTCCTCACCAACTCCTATCACATCCACTTTTTCAATAAAATAACATTTGATAACCACACTACAACTTATCACCTTAAACTACGTGTCCCAACAAGTGTTCAGATCTTTCTGGGACAGAGGTAGTAACTTCCAATTAATATTTCAATCTACATCTTTTTTGTGTTATGTGTGCAAGTCCAACAAGTTAAACACAAGAATAGTACCTAAAAGCAGCACATGGTGGGTTTTAGGTTCGATCACAAAACGCTCCTCGGCAAAGCAAGAAGAAATAAGCATAAGGTTTGGAGCGTCCAAAACTAGATCCTGGTAAAAAGGATCGCCCACACCACACCTGCCTTTCTCAGATGCCACTTTTTTGGCAGCGGTCATTTTTGAGGTGTTTAAAGACTTCCTATATAATTGTAATATACATAAATAACAAAGATTATTTACATAATCTAATAGAAATAAGTATTAGTTTCCTAATCCTAGTTGGATTCTAGATCTTGTTAGATGCTAGAGTTGTTTCCTAGTTCTACTAAAGCTAGGATGCCAAGCTCCATATAAAGAAAGAATGAGATCACTATTCAAGATGCATAACAAAGAGAGAGTTTACAAGCACTCTTAGGGTTTCAAGATTAGTGTTCTTGAATTCACAGGACTTGCTAAATGTTGTTGAATTGATTAGTAACATTGGTGGTTTTTTTCTCGTACTTGTTAATGAGTGTTATAGAGTAATTTTGCATTTTGTTTATACCTTATTTGTGTTTCTGCTCATAGTCCTATCGTTATGAACATCTTTAATATATGTATTATATATCAATAAATATAATCATATTGAGCCGTTGTTTTTATTTTATTTTAAATGTATGTCTCTAAATTGGTTTAGAAAACATTTTGGTCATTCATGATTATTTACCTATGATTGCTCTCCCACCAATACACTGAGGATTACATTTATACCTCTGTACTTGAAAACCACATAAACGACCCCACCACAGTACCGCTGTACCTGGTGTGCATATACTATCATTTGTACAAATGTCTCATACATACTGGCTTTCTATGCATTATGCCATTGCCATGTTGATTTTCTGATTGCTTTATTACTCTGCCATAGGATTCAATTTGAATTTTTGTATGTTGTGGACCAAACGAACTATTGGATTTTGGTTTGTTGTATTGTTGTGGACCAACTACACCCACAAAAATCTCCAATCATCATTTTCCTCATATGTGAAATGAAACAGTAAAACACCATTGAGTGGTTTAAATAACCACGACTCTATTATGAACATTTGGAATATGTTACTATATACATAGTACTCCGCCAAAAGACAACCGTTGCAACAAACTACAAATATAAGATTTGCACAGCTATGTAAGATCTATCGTTGCAGTCATAATTTCCTTCGGATTGAGCTGACATCCATTACGGTCGTTATTCGATTAAAAGAATCTCCGTTCCGGAACTGTACGTGACATTTTCACCTCATACGGCTGTTATAATGGTGATTCATTGGTAATATCCGAAAGGTAATCACAATAATTTTTTTTTCATAAAACGACAGTTATGTAAAATTCGTAGTTATCAGGGGTAGAATAACCAATAGCTTCCCATACATATTGATGAGGATCTATTTGTGAAATACTGAATTCTTTCAACAAAGACATAAATGGAAGATTATCGTACTTGAGACTTGAGAGAAATATGTTTTTCTATAGCCTTTGGCTCTTTCCCCATGTTACCTATTGGATAATGGAAATACATATGCAAAAGTTTGATCTTTTTCAGGAAAGAAGATATATTTTGGAAAGATGAACGATTTGGTTTGTATATTTGATTCTCAGATCCATTGATGAGAATGGCATCAACTAGCTAGCTCCTAAAGAATAAGCATCCAAACAAAGAAGTGCAAGAGCAACAGAGCATCTTCTTATGAGTCATGCAAGCAAAACTCAGTCATTCAACAAAACTTCATATCTTGCCAAAAGAACATCACATCATAATATGACATACAAATTTTAACAATAACAACCACCCAGTATATATTGTGTTGAATCAAAGTTTGAAAAGGCCTAGTTATAATTTGCGTGGTTAACGACTAGCGAACCTATACATAACTATTCAAAGACTATTAAGACCCGAGTTCGGCTTATTGTCAAACAATTAGGCACCTAGTAGGGGGTAAACATCAAGAGTGCCTTTAACCCATTTCTAATTAGTGTTTGCTCTTCGTTAGGCCAAAATATTTTTTCCTTCTGTAAAAAGTGAACGTACACATAACTTTCTAACCCCCTAAGAGCTCAAAATCATCCCCGAACCCCTCCAAACCCAAAAAAAAGTTTTCTATGTGGTATCCTTCTACATATATTCTTTTATCTTCGCACTATCTTCAAACTCTAATAATTTTTAAACTCCATCCTTATATATTTGAAATTTTATGCAATACTCTAGTCAATTTAAGTCTCGACTTGCTTCCATTTAATGGTAGTTATAACCAACTAGAGCTAATTTTAGTGTTATTTAAGATTTTTTGAGGCAATCAAAAGGATGTTTAAACCTGACTTCCTCAAAATAGAAACTTCCTCTCCAAAGAAATATCCTATCAACCGTAAGCACTTATGAAACCTTAATTGACCCTAAAAGTAACTCTAATTTGTAGCACAAGGCAATTTAAGAATAGTTAACAATGATTCAAATGATAAGGATACCTGTTCTTAGAAGTATGGCAACATAGTGTAAAATGTTTTAAAAACATGGCGACTACATTATTAAAAAACCGAGGGGAAATAAATTGAAGAAAACCACTCTCTTACCTCAGATCTTAGAGGTTTAGAGTTCATATCTTACCAAGTTGAAGTTTAGTCAAAGTCCACTTTGGAATCCAACAGGAGTATTTTAGTAAATTTATAAGCCGTCGGTATCAAAGTAAATGTAAATTGGTACCAAAGTACATTTTTGTACCAAGTAAGAGTCACTTTGGTATTAATACCACAATGAGTCAATAACTATCTCGATACCAACTTTACAGTGATTTGATACTTACATTTACTTTGGTACTCAAACCTATGAAATTACTTTGGTATTTGGTGCCCTTGTTGGAGTCCGTTACGGATTCCAACAATGAGATGCCAATATAATCCAACCTCAAATGAGAAAGGAAAAAGACTCAAAACCCTTCTACCTGCCCAGCCTTAAAGCCTGTGGTATAAGAATACAGAAATCTAGAGATAGAGAGAGAAAGAGAGAGGTAGGGTTAAGAGAGGGGAAAGAAAACAGAAGGCAATAGATTAGATTGGGTCCAAGATTATTAATTAAGAGGGAGAAGAAAAAAGAAGTCCTTTTTTTTTTTGTTTGGTTATGCTCTCTACATAAAAATACCCTTTTACTCTCTTGTTTCAGTGCAGGCTTCTCTCATTCTCTCATGGCATGTTTAGAAATGTACAACAACAACAATCCTCATACTCATGCTCATCCTCATCCTCCTCCTATGAGCCCAAGAATCTCCTTCTCCAATGACTTTGCTGAATCTCACTCCCACAATTCACAGCACAAGCTCACTAATACTACTACTAAAACTGGTGCACAACCAGCTTCTTCAGATTTTGAGTTCTCTGTTACAAATCATAACATGCTTAGTAGTGCTGATGAGCTTTTCTCTAAAGGCAGGCTTTTACCCTTCAAAAACAACAACAATGGCAACAGTCAGATGCAGAGGACTTTAAGAGATGAACTTCTTGTTAATGATGATGAGACTGATTTCTCTCTTAAACCTCCTAAAGGTTCTTCTTCTAATAGGTGGAAAGGTTTTCTGGGTCTTAGAAAGTCTCACATTGGGTCTAAAAAGCCTGAGAAAAATGTTGCTTCTTTTGATTCTGCTAGAATGTTCTCTTTTTCCCTTGAGGATCCAAATCTTACCAAATCTCCCCAGGTAATCTTTCTTTCTATTTCCCTTTTTAAGTCTTAATTATTGTGATTTTTCAGGTTGACTATGTTTTTTTTTTCTTGATTCATGTTTTATCTTTAGATCCACATCATACCCATTATTCATATGTTATAGAAAAAAGTAATATCATATTTGAATTCTTCATGTTTGATTGTAATTTCAGGAAATGGTGAGCAATGAAGGTGCAAGTAGCAATGATATGGAGATGGGGATATAATTACAGAGATCATATGGTGTTCATAGAGGGAAGGTGCAACTTTGACTGTTTTTTGTCTTTTATTAAATTTTTATTTTCTATTTACCTTCAATTTTTCAGAGGAGGTTATGATGGAATCTAGAGAATGCTAATATGTGGATTAGTGTATTGGTCTTAACTTTGATTCTTCACCTTTTTTTTGGGGACTTTTTAGTGTTTTATGCACTAGAAGTTTGTCCTTTTAGGTGTTTTGATGTACAAATTGGAAAGAAAAAAAAAATTGTTTGCAGGTTTTTTTTCTACTCTCTTTCTCTCTTTCCTATTGGTCAAGTGATTAGATCTGTTGTGCTTCTAGTTGGGTCTTGTAATGTACCTCCATTCCAATATAATGTACTTGGTTCTGTAATAGTTACCTTCATTTTTCAAACATTCACCCCCCTTGGGTCAAATGAAAGGACTTCTTGCAGATCATGTCTTTAATATCATCATAATCACATTGCTTCCTTGTGTCAGTTGCTTATTTCTATTCTCCTCTATCTTTTTGTCATTTGGGGTGGGGTAATGTTCAATTGGTAATTATAATACTATCCCGGTCTCTAATTAGTTTATACTTCCTCCGTTCTTTATCTATTGAACAATTGAGTTTTCACGTTCGACAATGCACAGCTTTAACTACTAGTATCTTTAATTACTTTTTAGTAAAATTATAAAAAATCATATTTTAAAAATATATATGAGACGGATCTAACAAGACTCCGCATATATTTTTCCTTATGCAAAAATACAATAGGAAGTCAAAGGATGGTAGGTGAATAGGGTAAAAAACTCAATTGTTGCATTAGAAAAAGAATGGAGGAAGTAGTAAATTTGCATTTGGCACAATCTAAGGAAAGTGAATCAAAGAGGAAAAAAAGAACATGTTAGAGGATGCAGGGTGCATCTATACAGAAATTGTCAATAGAGAAAACATTAAAAAGAAAATATAGCAACTGATTTAGAACAGTAGTGATTTATTTGAAAATAACCAATTGGTACAGAGGAACCTTTATGTGAAATTGTGAATAAGAGGAGGTTTGTGGTATAAAGGTTCATTGATATTAATTGCCAAACAGTTAGGCAACTAACGTGAAGGCGCAATATTGCACATATCTGTTGCCTAAGTTAGGCAAAGAGAATTTTTCGATTGATGCAGATGATCTAAGCTTAGAAAGCAGACGAGTTTTTAAAGAATGGATGTAGATGGTTGATATAGTTGATGCAAACATTTTCTTTTAAGGTAAGGATGCAAATGGGGTTTTCTTAGATATGGATGTAGATGGGTTCTAAATGATTGATGCAGATTTGTTTTAAGGTAAGGATGCAGATGGGTATTCGAATTACAAACGTAGACATAATTATGATATAATTAGTTAAGTTAGGTTAATTTATCATATTAATCTACTCTTGGATTAATTTAACATTATTAATCTACTTTTGGATAAGACAAAAAAGAAAGCATTAAAGGCCAAAAAAAGAGTCAAGATAGCATATACTTGGACCCCACCCAAAAGGAGGACACTTGTGATGTAATATTACTGACAAATAGATGGGAAATTACTATCAAAAAAAAAAAAGATGGGAAATTAGCTTAATTTGTCCATAAATGAAAAACCCATTTTATCTAAATTTTGGTGAACTAAATTGAGAGAGAGATGGTGAACTCCCCTTGAACTTAGATTACAAAAATGTCTCACTCATATGACAAATATATGGTTAAAATTTAGGCATTCTGCCTTCCTTTTTGTGAAGATGACTAGACGAGTTCAAAGATTTTGGACAAAATAAAAGATACTAGGATCATGATAGGAAGTTTTCTCTCTTTTCAAATTATTAAATCTAATTGTACTATGTTTTATTGTTGAAAAAAAAAGGTTTCAGACATGTAGAAAGATTTAGGCCCTGTTTTTTTTGAGCTGAACTTTGCCTTTCATCTTCATGCCCAAGAAAGGAGGATAAAAAAAAGGAAGGGTCCAAAAATCGACATTTAAGTCACGAAAATGTAACCATCAAATCAGAAAAATAACCGAACAAAACTACAAAAGAGTACGTCTAGCAGCATTGCGGAATAACAGAAAAGGCCCTACCCCATATAAATGCACCCAAAAGAATGGACCCCAAAATCATTATTTCAACATCAATTTTCAATCGCTTATTTTAAAATGATTTGTTTTCATTATGTCATGGGACCGAAAAAGTGGGTCATGGGTCTATCGTTTCTTTTCTTCTTCTAAATTGTAAATTGTTGTTGAGTAATGAGTACTCCGACGGCCCGTTTGGTTAATGGTCATAAATAGTGGTAATGGTAATGAAATTTAGTATAAATTTGTAAGGAATTTCTCATGTCAATGATCATGGGTAGGGGTGTTAATCGGTCCAGGACCGGACCGGAACCGGCTGGACCGGTGGACCGGAATCTGGAAAAAAATAGACCTGTTGGACCGAAATCTTTATTTTTTTAAAAAAAATCTTTTTTTTATTTAAAAATATTTATACATTAGATATATTATAATTTAATAATTTTAATAACAATATTCCTAAAGTTAACAAATAGTAGGTTTTTAAACTTCTTACTTTTTACTACCTTTAAACTTTTTTAACATATAAATTTTTTTTTTATTACTAAAAAACAAGAAATTTCGGTCCACCGGTCAGGACCGGAATTTTACGGGTTTGGACCGGACCGGACCGAAAACATAGAATCGGGATTGTCTTCGGACCGAGGACCGGGCCGGAATCTTTGGTCCGGTCCAAATTCCGATCCGACCCTGGTCTTTGAACAGCCCTAACCATGGGAATGAAACTTTATCACAAAACATGAATTTCCCTTTGTAAATTGTAAATTTTCATTACTCGGAGTCTTGGAAGGGAGTCTTAGTTAGAGACTTAATTCAAATTTTGAGAGTCTTGTGCAATAATGTGTCCAAGACTTTAACTTGAGTTTTGAGAACAATCTTGAAAATCAACTCTCTTCAAAACTCTATGCTTTTACATGGGTTATATTGTACCATCCAACACTTACTTTTCTTGTCCAATTAAATTGCGCACATCATCACTAATGGTATCCAACTTTTTCTCAACGAGTATGAGGAATAAACTACAAGACTGGAGTAAATCTTGTGTGAGTCTGAATAATTAAAAAGTTAGTGGAAATATGATGTTTGCATAGTCTCTAAGCTAGAAGAGAGTCTGAGCGATAAACACACCCTAAGGGGCTTAAATACATTACGAACTTTTCACCATATACCCTTGAGTAATTTTTTCCCCACCATATATCCACCAACTTTTGAAAATTAGTCATGTACCCCTCAATATCTCTAAAACTCACCATACGCCCTTAATGACCAACAAATATCAACTTTTTTTTTACGGTTTTTTCACCATATACCCCCAATAAATTGGAAAATTCACCATACACCCTCAATGTTTCAGATATGCACCATATACCCCTGAGTTTTCGAAAACGTTCACCATATACCCCTAACTTTTCAACATTGTTCACCAAATACCCTTTTTGGTAACGGACGTTAAGTTGTCGTTAGAGTTATTTACAACTTTACCAAACCGCCACCACCGCAACATCGCATCACTTGCCACGACACCAAACCGCTACCAACGCACCAGACCATAGAACACCAATGATTTTGAAGAAAAAATCTCGAATAACACTAATAATGCCAGCAATTTCGAAGAACATCAACGAGATCTGACACTGTTCCGTAAATTTTTCCAATGTCTTCATCTCCACCGCCACTTCTTCTCTCTCATTTCCCCAAATCAATTTCCCCAAATCAATTGATAATGTCTTCATCTCTCATTTCGCCGCGAGAGGATTCTTGCTGTTGATTTTTTCATTTCTCAGCTATGATGTTCTTCGCATTCGATTAATGTTGACCTCGAAATTTCTTGTTCTCCGTCTTGTTTTTAGATTAGTTCTTTAATCAGTTCATTTGATCAGTTTTTCGCATCTGGTTGATGTTCTTCGATAAGTTGATTAGAATAAAGATAGATGAGTGTGAGAGCACGAAGACGATAGGAGAGGGAGGGGTTGGGGAAATCGACAGGGAGAGGGAGGGTGCACCGGGCGCGGGGAGGGGTTGCGGCTGCGGCGGTGGTGGAGGGGAGGGGGGGGGGGGGTGGGGGGTGGGGCGTTGGGTTGGTTGGGGTGGACGGGATGGAGGTGGGGGTAGGGGGGATGGGTTGGGGTGGTGGGGGTGGGGAGGGTGGGGAGGGTGGGTTAGAGTTAGGGTTAGGGTTTAGATTAGGGTAAGGGATTAGGGTTTAAATTAGGGTTAGGGATTAGTGTTTAGATTTTAGGGTTAGGGGTTAATAATGGCAAAATGGTAAATAAAACTAACAGTAAGTTAACTTCCGTTAGAATAAGGGTATATGATGCACAGTTTTGAAATTCAAGGGTATATGGTGAATATCTGAAACATTGAGGGTATATGGTGAATTTTTCAGTTTGTCGGGGGTATATGGTGAAAAAACCGTTTTTTTTTATCAGTAACCCTTGATTTCTTTACTACACCTAATTTAACTCCTATTTGACCCATAACCCTAATAGACCTCTATCGAAATACCACTTATGACTATTGAAGAGGAAAGAGTGTTATGGAGGAAGATGATATAAAAGGGCAATATGTAGTGTTTTATTAGTGGTCAATTAAAAATTCATGGGTCAAATAAAGGTCAATTAGGATTTAGTAACATGATTAGAGGCTAATGACTAAAACAATTGACGATCGTTAGTCACTAAGGGCATATGGTGATTGCTTTTATTAAAATGAGGGGTATATGGTGAATTTTGAAAAGTTGGAAGGTATATTGTGAAAACAAAATTACTCAAGGGTATATGATGAAAAAGCCGAATAAATTAATGTTTCAAGTAGCACACAATAAATTTAGGCCAGTATAAGTTTAGATAAGATTCAATAAGACAATGTTTTCTTTTAACTAAATTTGACTTAATTTCAGCAAAATTAAGTTCATATAAGTTTCAATCAGTCATAAAAATAAATTCTAGTAAGTTTAGATAAGATAAGATCAGTTGAATAAACACACCAACAATAAAACCAACCTTTTAGTTCCGGTAGCAAAGTGATTCAACTTAAACCTCATCAATATACACCTCATCAACTTCCTTAATAAGCCAACTTATCATCCAAAAATGTGGTTTGCATTAGCTTTTGGAGTACCTTTAGTTGCAACTTAAAGTAAGTTACTAATCCCAAATATTAGCGTTTGGCTAAAATAGTGGTGATCACTAAGTTTTAGCTATTAGATTAATATGTGCACAAGCTTACCAAAACTAGCTTTTACGAATTTGCTTTTGAATAGCTACCCACCACTTGTAGATAGGGTTTGCAAAAGCCACCAAATTAGCTTTTAGGATAGAACAGCTACCTTAGAAATAGGGATGCAACTGGGGCGGGGCGGGGCGGATTTTGGCATTCTCATCCCCATCCCCACCTCACTTTTTCATCCCCATCCCCATCCCCGTGGTGGGTCCGAAACTCATCCCCATCCCCGCCCCGCCATGTACACAATTAAAACCATCCCCGCCCCATCACCCACTTGGGTATCCATCCCCACCAAATCCCTACCTTCCCCGCCCCACCATCCACTTAATCCTCATTTGAAACTCACTAAATAATACTCATATACCATATATAATTTCAAATACTAATAACAAAAAATATATACAGCTAGAAAAACTATTAAAGAGTGTTATAGACTTGTAATTTGTTGAAAATTTAATATTTTAAGTGGGTAAGATGTAGGGTGAGTGGGGATGGGGAGGAGCGGGGCGGGGATGGGGCGGAGCGGGGCGGGGATGGGGCGGGTACAACTTAAAATCCACCCCCGCCCCATCACCCATGGCGGGTATAACTTTCATCCCCATCCCCGCCCCACTACCCACCAAACTAGGATCCATCCCCGCCCCATTGGGGCGGGGATGGGGCGGGTCTCTTACTTGACCCGCCCCACTTGCATCCCTACTTAGAAACCAAACCACGGACTGATATTCACAACACTACCAAATTGCCATCAACAAAAAGGACAGCTAATTTTGCTGAAGCGACTCGCGATTTGGTGATATAGAATTACAAGCTAGAGTATTTCTACACACATTGTTATTTTTTTTTGGCGTGTTTCATATTTTAACTAGTCCAATAACTAATTTTGCCAAACATTTTAAACACATACACTTCTAGCTGAAAATCTTTCAACTTTTATGCTTTAGCTTCCATATAACTTTCAACTACTTGATCAAATAAAAGCTTGATGATAGCATATTACCCACATTATTTCTTGACTTTAAGAATTTAGCTATCAAAGTCATGCTCATATTGACATATCTTGAAACAAGCAATATCTTCGTTTCCCTCACTATAAGCCTCAAGTACTGCCGTACTGGCCACAAGGCCCAGAAGCTACAAGTCACATGTCAAATTGACCAGAAATGCCACTAGTCACTAAAAAGTCATTCAAGTTCTCATAAAACTTGGGATATTCTAAAGGAAATCATTATCAGCTAATTTCTTTTCCATATACACAATATTATGATCAAACCATTTCGAAACCTCTAGTTCTAGTTGTTTTCCCTATAATAAGTCTATTAGCAGAGTTGTATTCGATATACATATAGGAGTCACACAAAAGGAGATCAACTGCACACAACAGGTATATGAAATATATACTACTAATTAGTAGAGACTAGAGAGTATCACCACTGAGCACTGACCTGTTCCAGAAACTTAAACTTGTGATTCTTGATCTCTGATTTCAGCTTCTTAATTGCAGCAGCACGCTTATTAAAAACCCCAATCAGCTCAGAAAGTTTGGCTTCGGCATTGTTGATCTCGCTTTCCGAGATAGCATGATCTGAGCACAGCTCCAAATATTGCTGCCTATTCCTGGCAGCCTCGGGGTCATAAGCAACCCTTCGAAGATTGTCTAAATGACTGACCAAAAATCCAACTTCCATCCCGAGAATTTCAAGGGATTTTAGTTTTGCATCCCATATAGAAAATTCATAATTAGAAGTATGGAGCTCACAGCTTTTCATGGCAATAGCAACATTGACAGTCTCGATGATGCTTCCAGCTATCAGAAAAGGATTAATGCCCTCTAGGAGATTGATATGGAGGAATTCATTCTGGCTGCAACAAAGTTTGTAGTAGCTATGCTTGAGATTATGAGGAAGATCATATTCTTTCTTTAGCAAATCTTCTAAAAGAATGACGAACTCATCAAAGCTTGCGATACCACTATCACCTACAGCATCAGGATATAGAACATGTTGGGGAGTTCCTGAATTAGATTTAGATGCATCTTTTTGTGATGGTTCTTTTCTATTAGGTTTCGATATTTCAGCTAGCGAATCGTCTTCAGAAAATGAAGAAGGTCGACACGTTCCAAAACTTGGCTCCAGGGTGCCAACTTCTACACCTGAACATAAATCGGTGTAGAAGAAGTCATTCGCATACAAGATATCACTACGCTAAGTTTAATACATATATTATTAGAATAAGATGTCAACTGAGTTACCAATTTGTACTTCTTCAGCTGGGAGGTTTTGTATAACACGAGGTTTATCATTCTCTGTCAGATCACTTCTTATTATGTACACCTGCAAAAGACAATTGTGTAGCATAAAAAAATAATTAAAATGATGTTCTAAAACTCAGGAACAATAAAAAGAATTAACATTACAAATAAAATTATAACTCAGATAATTTCATTCGAGTTGGTAAGCACTTCAAATATAAATTCTCTTGTTGAGGAGATGTTCCACAGTTTAAACGGGAATGTCTTTGCAGTAACATGATCAATATGTCAAGCAAAGTTGTTTAACGTAGCACACAGTATGAAACTGATTTCTACACAGACCTTTCCACTTCTAACTAGATTAGAAAGTCTAATACTGAATACTGACAAAATTAAGCAAACAGAATCTTCTAGAAATGTTCAAAGTTATCATGTTTACAATCACGAGTTCACAATGATGGATCCTACTCAAAAAGAGTCACTGCTTCTGATCTAACTAAAAAATGATTTTGCAACGCCTCCCTTGCACTAATCATCTTTCGATTTACATTTTACATTGGCATGGTGCCTCTCCTCAAGTACCCATATATAGACAAATCAATAGTCCAGCATGGATAGGGACACTTTGACACTTTACTTTGGTCCAATTGTGAGCCAGATTTTCAGAAACGGGTTGACTTCAACACCTAGAAACATGCTTCTATATACTTGATGATTTTACATGTAATACAACTTCTTTCTGACTTGAATACCAACTCCAAAGTCCAAAACTAATTCATGTGGTTGAGCACGACATAAGTTTGCTCCACAGTTCCGACATATAATCACCTATCCAGATGAAACTTCCAGTCCACTATCCATGTCTTCTGGATCTAATTCCCATTCATATTAAGAAAAGATTAACACTCATGACAAGCTCCCCTTCAGCTCAGACACAGGAAATGGTGTAAAGGTTATTTATATTATTATAAAGTAGTCAAGACTCAAGACCGTAAGGAAGAGCACAAACATTACCTTGAATTTGGTAGGCTATACTAGATGGAATACCAGGACATCTCCTTCAGACAGTTCTTCGGCTATAGAAAATCCTCTCCACCCACCACTTAGTGCTGTCTTTCTTGCAAGATATTTTGCCCTGTATTTCTTACCATATTGATTTTCCAAGAGGAAATAAGTGTCATTTTCCGGTAAATACATCTTGCAAAAAGGAACAGGGAGCCCCTGAAGAGGATGCAACTGAATTAGCATGGATTATACTATCTCTGTGCTTCAAAGATCAGAAACAAAATATATACTACACATGCTTAAAGTAAAATGAAAAGTTCATGACACATAAGCCAACATGAAAAAGGTCACATGTTAGAATAGTGCTAACCATCCAAAAACAACTAGCAACATGGGACTTCAACATAGGTTTTGTGAAGCAAGGATAATTTGCCTCTAATCGAGAGCGCAGCTCCTCAGCTTGATGAATTATTGACGGCTTGATGTTTTGACTACAGATTAAAGAAGCATCCGCATTACAAATTGTTAGTAGTCTACACTCTATGAGAGGACCATTGAACTACAAAGTACACTAACCTCTTCACTTCCCGCTTTTGATAACATAAACCCTGTAAATATAAATTCATTAATTATTAAATTATATGCAAAACATAGCAATAAAAGTCCTATAACCTTCCAGTGTTAGTAAGCCAGATACATGCCTTTCTTGATGGAACAGCCATACCAGATCCTCTAAGGATATGAGCAGAAGCACAAACAAAAAGCAAACAATGACAAATGATATACATGTAATGATTCAACAAATATAAGCAGCTTGCCCAACAGCTTGTGTATTACAATATATTTTCTCTCAAAAACACTAGCAAGTCTCTTAAGAGTGTTTGTAATCTCTCATCATGCTTTGGCCTTACAAAACAATAGTCGCAAAAGCCCGAGTTTGAAAGCCTACTTCTTCTCCAAGAAACAGATATTCTAAACTCTTGCATAGATTTAGTATAATAACAATACAATGAGAATTAATATATAAAGGAAAATGATATATAAGGAAGGGGTGGTAGCTCAGTGCACTACCACCCCGAATTCCTGTGCTTTGCCCAGGGTTCAAATCCTTATCCCAATAATATGTTGGGGATTTTTCTTGTGGTGGTAGTGGGTCTTTAGGCCTATTGTCTTTTATGGGCTGTTTAACTTTGTACACAGCCTCTGAGTTGGTGTCAACCTGTAGGCTAGTCAAGGGTTGGTCTTCGGGCCAATTTTATCTCTCCTAATAAAAAAATTAAAAAGGAAATGATATATGCAGCCCTGAAGCTAAAAGTGGAAATATTAAGAATTTGAGATAATAAGTATAATGTTGATTGTCGATTTTGCAATTTCAAATTACTATAATAGTCCCAAAACGTATATCTAACACCCCGAAACTAAATTTCTGGATCCGCCACTGCCTAAAATATGTGTACCCCATTTCACGCCCAGCTTGAGCAGGGGTGTTGAACCATCTCAATTCTCACCCTCAACCGAGACACGTAGCAAAGTCAGCTTCATCCCCAAGCTAACCTACTGATTCTTTTAGAAGAATTGTCAGCTCATCCATTTGTAATGTGTTAGTTCCTCATTAATTCCGTAATAATTAGTATTTCGCTCGCAGTAACAATGTAATATCTCCCCAAAAGAATTTCAATATCAGAAAGAAACAGTGGAGCAAAAATCATAACCATACTATTTCATGTCCTAAAATTGCTCAATTTCCACATGCATTCATGATATTTAACTGCTGGTAAGATGTTGAGGAAATTACATTGAATTAAGCTTCAAAAGAGCCAAAAAAAAAAAATTTGACTAAAATTTCTTACCTTGGATGAAGAAGTTGATGAAGTCCTCTTGAACTCGCGCAATTTCGCCTTCAGCTCCTTCATTTCACCCTGCAAATAATTATTCACCCTTTAACAATAAATTCAGAGGACGAAAGCAGGATAATTTGCATTAGTAGAGTGAGCAAATGACGTTAATTGCGTGTCTAAAGTTCAATCCGTCAGCCTCAGCAATCTCTCCCGCTTTCCTAAACCGACATTTGGCGTCTCAATTGTACTCCCTCCGTTTCATTTTAATCTACACACTTTGACATTTTACACTATTCACAAATTGACCATCATTTGTGATTTATACGCGGATGAAAATATAGTCATGTAGGATCTTGTTAGATTCATCATAACATGTATTTTATTAATATGTACTTTTTATAATTTTTACAAATACAAAACTAAAGATATATGTCATCAAAGCTTTGCATTGGCATGCGTGAGAAGTGTAAGTGTGTAGATTAAAATGAAACGGGGGGGATAATAACCAATTTCTATTCTGGTTGTTTCCAAGACAAAGATAAATTTCATTAATTGAAAGATAGGACTATACTTTAGGTGTACACTAATACAGGGTTAAATTGTCGTTTATATACAATAGGATTTTTTTTTGACGGGATATACAATAGGATGGTAGCAACTCGAACTAGTTGAAAGAAGACTATAACTTTTTAACCGAGAAAAGAAAGGAGAGGCGACACAAGGATGTGTGGAGAAGATTAAATTTCTATAGTATTTACTCGGAAAATGTGCATAAATCAGTAGTTGAGAAAATTGTCAATCCGAAGAATCTACCTTATTTATAAAAGAAATAATGGAATAAGACTTTGTTGTATAAACTTATAATGTTTGTCAGCTCTTAACTTTGAACATTAATATATAGTAAAAATTAGAAAGATTTATAATATTTTGAAAAATTATTGAAACAATATAACAAAATAACATGTGAAATGAATACGTTTATCCAAATGTTTATCTGTTAAGTATTAAAACTCCTTGGAAATTTGGTGTCCATATTTTGAGCTTTCAATGACACTCTGTGACCCTAATCCTTTCACCCTTAGTTAACGGTAAAATTCAAAAACCCCCCGCAAGTAGGTATAATCCGCTTTTCTCTCTCTAAAGATCTTTTCTCTGCCTTCTCTCCTCAAGAGCCCCTTTCCCCGAAACAAACCCTAGGAACTCGTCGGAGTTCCGGCGCCGCGCAAGCCTCCGGCGAGATCCCCTAGTTTTTTTTCACTTTTCGTTCTTCTTTGTCGGTGGTTTTCTTAGCTTTGTTTCCTGGTCTGTCTAGTGTTATAGGTGGGTCCTCTGGTTCGATGTTCGCCGGCTAAAACATCCCTCCACTGTCGCGTCGTCGGTTCTCCCTTCCCCCTCCCATGTTCTTGGTCGATTCGCCCTTGTCGTCGTATTTCCTGCGGATCCTTCCCCCTTCGGGTGGTGCGTCGGGTTCCACATCCCCGTCCCATGTTTCCATTTTGTTGGGCATCCCCCTTTCCCTCCCCTGGTGTCGTGTTTTTGGGCTTCCCCTACCCCCTCCCCTCCCCAGGTTAGTGTCTATCTTAGATTGGGATTCCCCTACGCCCTCCCCCTCCCCTAGTTAGTGTAACGTGGGTACAAGTTTGGGCTTCCCCTTCCCCCTCCCAGGTTAGTGTTGAATTTACCATCCCTTTTCATTGGTGGTTATCCGGCTCTCCCGTTCCCCTAGTGTGTTGTTGGAAGTACGTTAAGTTGTTTAGTTTGTGGGTGTGTTAGTATGGGTTTTTTGTTTGTTACAATAAGCTGTTTGATACTTTTGCTAATTGTTGGAGGTAGTTTTGATCTTGATGTTGGATCTGGTTTAAGTGATTGGTTAGGGTTTGCGTGGCAAGAGATTTCATGGATGGGGTATGTTTTGTCCGATTTTGACAATCGGACAGTTCTTCAAGATCTAACAATGGTTAGATTTCAATCTCGCTTGGTAATGATTTTATCAATCATTGCCTTAACAAAAAGAACCTGAAGGCGGCTCCCCAATTTGTTAATTGGGTTTATAGCGCGTCAACTCATTTGAGCTTCTCATCAACGGAGAAGCCTAAAATACCCTTCCAAAAGGGGGTTGAGTCACAAAGGAATGTGACTCTTCCAGGAAACATGTGACAGAAGGTCAATGGGATTGGTCCTGTAGCGAGTTCCTATTCTCGCGGTTACTTTGTTGCCCCGTTTGTGAAATCAGCCTTCTCCTCCCACTCCGTTCGTCAGGGTTCAGGCGCTCGTCATCTACCAGCAGAAGAGTTTTTCTACAGTTAACTATCAACTCAGCCCTCCAGATCGAGCAGTTTTATCCTTGTTTAAGTTATTTATGCTTTTGTAAAAGTTATGTAAGAGCGAGTATCGCTCAGTTTAGTTTCTTTGTGTTTGTAGGGTTGTATTAGCATTAGGTTGTACATCCTTTTTAATTAATGCACATTTTCCCGGTTGTCCAAAAAAAAATAACGGTAAAAAAGAAAACAAAAAAAAAGTCAAAGACAATATTGCATTTATCAAACTAAACTAACCAAACCTGGTACTGTGAGAACCCCAATTTACTCCCTACAAGGCTACAAGCCTACAACTCACATTGTAGAAATTTATCACCCAAAATTTCTATCCAAATCCTAATCCCTTTTAACTTCTTACATTTTATAAGTAAAAATTCAAAATTTTTGTCTTTGATTTCCAAAATCTTATAAAATTTTGAAGAATAATGGAGAAAGCCTCACACGTACTTGAATGGATACATTATTATAGTTTTTCTATGTAGAATATAGTCCAGATTTTCTCTATTAGCTATTGTGATTCTTCCTGTCAAAAATTTTACATATCTACAAAATCTTAGGCAAGGCTTTCAACAATTTATCATAAGACCAAATTACCTTTTCTAATTCAAGGGATAATTTCTTACTATTGTATATATAGATTTTAACGTATTACATTAAGTAATTACAAGTCCAAATATGATTTAAGAGATATATGAAAATAGCCCATTGCATCAATTTGTTGGTGAATCTATCAATCGATTCTTTAGCGGCGTAAATTTATTTCCCAAAAAGCATACCCAATAGTCTCCTGACGGGTTAGATATTCCACATCATACTAAATTATTTCTTCATACTGAGAAACATACATATGTACATAAACTGATACACGTTACTCCAGAGTCTAGACACCTATTTGATCAGAGGAAAAGCGATGCAAATTGCACAATACCATAGTCCATAGATGATATAGACAGGGATACATTTCAAACAAGTACGCAACTACTGACATAACCAAGTAGTCTTCACATAGTGGTTGCTCACTTCGTCCATTAACCAATAATTGAATGGAGCATCGTGACGAGGGGATTAGTCACTACCACCAGCGATAGATACCTTGGTTGTTCAACAAAAGAAAAAAGCGCTACTGACATTACCATAATGTACCACTCTAGTCCACTCCCTGGGCAAGTTTTTGAAAATTTTGGACAAGGTTACAGGTATTTTTAGTTTTCCGTGACTAAGTATGGCTTCACGGATTGTTTTTGGAAAAACAAGCCGATCATCACCATGAGGCATGTACCTGCTCCTGAATATTGAGCTCATGATTCACCATAAAGCGTGCACCTGCTCCTGAAACTTGAGCTCATGATTATCGACCTTTACCTTCAAATTCTCAATATCAGCAGCACGTTTATTTTCAATAATCTTCATTTCAGCAAGTTTTTCCTTAAGACACCTGATCTCATCTTTAGAACGGGCATTTTCAGAACATAGCTCCAAATATTTTTGTCTAAATGTGGCTACCTCTGGATCATGCACAATTTTTTGAAGACGGCCCAAATGAGCACGCAAAAAACCAATGTTCATGCCAAGAAGCTCAAGGGCATTCAGAGTCTTGTCCCAAAGTACAAATGTATCCTTGGAAGTTGAGAGCTCACACTGCCTTACTGCATCTGCAATGGTCACAGTCTCGATTATGATTCCCTGGACCAATAAATGGTTCATCCATTTGGGAAGACGGTCATGGAGCAGCCCATTTTGGCTGCAACACAGTTTATAGTAGCTCCATTTAATATTATGAGAAAGCTCGTAGTCTAGCAAGTTGTTGATGACAATGCTAAAATTGTCAAATGTTGAGAGAGAGTTAAAACTTGGAGCAGTAACTTCACATATCTGGATACTATTATTAGCAAGGCTAGATGAGCTTTCAGTATTGGTTTTTAATTTTTTAGGTGACTGCATAGTACTCTGATCAACTTCAGGGAAGTCTTTACCCTTGCTGGTTCCTGTAGGCATATTTAAACATAAAATTACAGAACTGATTTCATCAGAAAAAGTTGAGACTTCAGACATCCCTTATTGTTGAGACTTTAAACAACACTTATTCTATTCCATATGTATCTTCCTGAGGCTATGTTACACATGTAAAGAAAATAAGTAAAGATGTGAGCCAGAATGTGGTTATATGTGGAAGAAAATAACAAAATTGAAAGTAGAAAGAGAATCTTTTGGAGTTGTGAGAAAAAATGAGTTAATGTGATGGGTCGAGGACATAGTAAGAGAGGAGGGCGGAGGACCCACATCACATTGAAGGGTGATTTTTTTTGCCCTTCCCGAGGTAGGTAAGAGTGATACAATAACGACAATCCAAAATACATACAGGAAGATAATCATAGGACGGAGGCAGTACTCAATAATTCGACGAAAAGCAGGGATGAACCTACCAGGATCACTTTGTTCACCGCGAATATCCAAATTTAGCAGAGAGAGAGCTCCAACTACCTCAGTCGAGTTATTTTCTTTTATTATGTAGACCTACAACAGATCTTAATAAGTACAAAGTATGAAAAAAAAACCTGTGCTTCTCAGCTGCTTGTGCTACGAGCATTGTAGCAAGTGTAAGCAAAAGCAAAAATGCCTAATGAAGTCAAGATAACTGGTAAAAACTCAGAACTGCTTATGGGATAGCTGAGAGGTATTGAGTTACAGTTAAAACTTTGTTCAACCTTCTTATATTCTGGGACAAATAGATAACTTCAAATGAAGGGACAGTAAATCTTCTTTCAAAAAGAAATGCCTCAAAATATGAGGATGAAATTCATTATCTCCCTGTGTGCTGATCCAATAACCCCTGCCCTGTAGCGTTCATGCTCTATTGATTACAAAGGTCTTACCGAGAAAAGCATGAATGCATGATTGGGTTCTAGAAAATCAATCCTATAATCTTCTTATTACCTCAATATTAAGTGATTTTAAAGTATGTTAATCATTGCCATTGAGAGAATTGGATGTTGCATTACTCTCATGATTAAATTTCCTTGAGCTTGAACATTCACTTTTCATAGCTATCTATGAGAAGTATGTCGGGTGAATGTCATAGAAGTCAAGTATCCCACCATGTTACCATATTGAGAGTTTCAATTTATTCTTTTCACCTAATTTTCACTATTTTGAATATATCTCGACTTATTTGAATTTAACTGATTGGCCCTTATCTGAACTTATCTAAATTTACGAAAACTTACTATAATTGTGAATTAAATTTGAGTAGCCTTTATTGGCGTTGAACTCAATTATTTAAATTTATTGACCTAACTTAACTTATTTGAACTAGCCCTAAACTTAGCTCAGGTTAAGTCATTTCCACATCTTATTATCTCTCCATTTCTTAAAAGTGGTATCAAAGCCTCTCTTTTCTTAATAAACGATTCGCTTCAAGAGGATTTGATGAACGTGGCAGAGTTCTATGATCCTAAATTTGTTATGTAAAGACGGACAAAATATTCTATTGTCACTTACTTTTTTTGCACAAAGAGTCTTCCATGGGCTATAATGAGGGTCCCCCTTAGCCGTACCTAATTCTCAAACTACTTATTGGGAATAACACACAACAGATGTTTATCAACGAAACACGTCCCAATGGAGCAACCTCACCTAAATTACCTCATCTATCCTTCCAGGGAAATATTTGGTATCACAACCCCATTCAAACTGACGAGTATTTCATGCTAATGTGCCTTGGATTATCCGCATCTCAAGCACAGGTTGGGATCTCAATTGTTGGACCCAATTTGATTCAGTAAGATCGTTCACTTACATCTTTTTCCACCATGAACATCTTTCAGAACTCTTAGAGTATCCTACTTCCATGCAATTCAAATGATTTAACAAGCAATTGATATTCCATGTGTCAACTGAGTATCCTATGTACTTTGCTCCCCGTTGTTCTGTGTGTGTGTATGTTTCCCACCAACTTGCATGTGTTAAGCCCACCAACATTCACCCGAGCCAGGATGATTCGATTTGGGCTATTCCAACATTATTTAGATTTCTAACTAGTTTGTACCCCTTCGTAATCTCCTACAACTAATTTGTTACGCCAGTTTTAGCTTTTTTCTTGGTAAAGCAAACTCCAATACATTATTTATTAAACTATTCCACCCATCGCCAATTGGTTTTAGGATGAAAACTCATGATAGGATTTGTTGATAGGCTTATTGTCTCATTTCAAGGTCCTTAAAAGAGTAGCAAGCACAACCTTTGCAGGAATAAAAAGTGCCAAGAACACGCAGGGAAACAATAAGATATGCCTCTAAAAAGATTACCTTGAACTTGGCGGCTGATACTAGATGAAAAACAAGAACATCTCCTACAAACAAACTTTCACAAATAGCAAATCCCTTCCACCCGCCACTTAATCCTGCCTTTCTCACAAGATATTTCGCCTTATAAAGATTCTTACTTTGAGTTTCCAATGTAATGGAAGTGTCTTTGAGTGGTAAATGCTTCTCGCAGAATGATGCAGGAAGTCCCTGTACCCACCAGAGTTCAAAATATTAAATGATTAGGTCCTTCACATCAGCAATAGCCAAATGAAAAATTTGCACTTATCAGGCTAATGCTAACCATCCAAAAGCCACCAGTAACGTGTGACTTCAGCATAACTTTAATGAAGCTTGGATATCTCGGATCCAATTTGGACCGAATCTCTTCAGCTTGAGAAAAAAACAGACTGAATTTTTCCTTGAGCATTTTGCTGACTGTTGTTTAGCCTACATCTTCAAGTAAGCAGCCAACAATTATGACACAAATTGCACTACAAACAAAATCCAGAGACATCTGATAATGAAATATAAAAGATATCATCTGGACAATCTGAACAACCTTTTGGGCATGCTGTGCTGATGTCATAACCCCTGCAAAAGCACACATTCACCAGTCAGTCATAAGAGGTTGAATACGATGTTTAAAATATTGCCATCTATTACACTCAAAATAAATATTGCCATCTATTAGCAAAAACTAATTGACTCACAGTCCAAGATTATTAGAAATAAGCTTGTAGGCACTGAGAGGAAATTGAAGAATGGAAATAAAGTTCGCATAAAGGTCATATATAAGAGAATTACCACAGAATTCTTTAGAAGAGAAGAAGGTTTCTGGTTCCTGATTCACAAAAAATGAGGTTTCACCTTCCTACCTATCTGTTCGCTTAGAATGTTATGTCTTCCAACATGAACCACACACAAGTCGACCATCTTTGCTGGTAGTTGGCTGAAGAAAGAACCCTTAGTTATTAACAACACATACACAATTGGGCTTGGACTACATATAGGTTATAGTAAGGGCACATCTCTTACAATCTCAGCTGAAAAGCAGTTAAGTCAATTTACTATAACAAGACTGACAAATGACCGATATAGGCAAACGTCTAAGCTAAGAAGAAATCAGAATTTTCGCATGATTATCAATAGTTTTAAACTTGACCAACCCAAATTGGAAATTTTGCTATTCATTGATGTGTTGGCAGGTAATCCGGTACAATCTTCAATAAGGATCTCAATTTGAGTGAAAGGTGATCATGAAAGTTAGATTTCAGTGTTCATACTTCATACAACAAACCACCAAACTCCATTTATGAAGCTGTACCACCAGTAAGAAAGAAATTACTATATATTTTCTTCTAAGAGTCCACTAAATCACACACAACTACCATGGACCCTAATTTTTCATGAATATATGGTCTTTTGGTAGAATGCAAGAAGTTATACTTCCTAGGTAATTAAAATTCTCAAGAAGTTTTGGGAAATGCCACAAATTATCTAGGGGCCGTGTTCTTTTCTATTAACAAAAATACATTCAGATTAGTGGCACTAATTCAAATAAGGATACTAAAAATTCACGATGAAAAGTACTTCCGTATATGTGCCAATCACTTCAAAATTCGAATAAGTTAAGTACCAATATAACATGTTAAAAATTATAAAAAGTGATCTCCTTCGCAGAATATAAGCTAAAAGCTATGTAAGTGCTTATGCGTGATATAAAGTATTCCCAAGTTCTATTTAAGAGATGCACGACTTGATCCAAAGGAAATCCTACTCAGAGCAAAACACCAAACAACACAAAACCACCTGAAATGAATGTAAGATCAAATGAAGATTTTGAGGCACTACACATAAACACAAAATCCGCTCATATTGGAACATGAATCCAATTAATTGCCTAACTAAAACTCTGATTCAACTTCAGCTACCCAATAATAATATGTCAACACAAAAACTAAGAAAAGAAGCAATTCCAAGGCCATGCAATGTAAGAATGCCTGATTACCTATATTTGCCTCATTCATATTTCATCCACCCCAAAATGAATGTCACTTTTGACTATTCAGAACAAAACATGCCTGAATTTGAAGCTGATTCCTGTAAATACCTCACCAATCGAAAGTTCAAATATCTATAGATAATGCTATTCGAACCCCTAGTTTCACAGCCTCACAGGCATTGTCTGTTTGATGCAAGAAGTGCAACCTTTTTGGAAATACAAATTTTCAGTGAAGTTTCCATTAGTTGACTGCAGAACATAAACTTGCTAATTAACTTTACCCATAAATTCCACTTACAAGAATGGAACTAAGTAAGAACTAAGAAGTGATAATAAATTGATACATCTTTAGAGTCAATAAAATGATCCACTCCCATAAACATATTGATAGAAATCATATATTAAAAAGTTATATGAAAATATATCTCTAGTAATATGTAATTTTAGGAGAAAATTCCTTAGTAGATGATTTCGTCCATTCCGAGCTATATCTCTTTTTAAAGCAGATTCTGTCCAAAGCAGAACACTTGAGGAAGTTCCCATCAAACTAGCACATAGTTAGTGCACTTCAACTAAACTTAGTCACGGGCAGAGCTAGGCTCAGCTTGGGGCAGGGGCAGATTGGGGGAAAACAATGGCTTGTACTTTTTTTTTTTTTTTTTTTTTTTTTTTTTTGGGTACAATAGAAGAAGTTTGGGCACCCTTCTCCCAAGGGAGTGACCTAACAAATCAAGAATTACAAAATGATCAAAGGTAGGATCGGTTCTAGAGTCAACGTCCACCACGGCAGCAGAAATAGAGTGACCTTTTTTAGATAGATAATATGTTGTACAGTTGGCTTCGCATAAAATGTGATATATGGAGCAAATAGTCAGTTGACTGGGTATCAATCGGATGTCATTGATGAGAGTTTGGATATTCCATGTTCATGAATAACGACCTTGAAGAATTCGAATCACCACCTGATTGTCTCCTTCAACATAAATGTTCTGAATATTGAGATTTTGTGCCAAAATAAGACCATTGCGCAAACAACAGGCCTCAGCCACAAGAGCTGAAGTGTGACCAAAATGATATGCTTGGGCTGCTAATACGTGTCCGGCAGAGTTACGGATGACTACACCAGCCGAAGCGGAAGACCCAACAGAGCCACAATGGCTTGTACTTGTAGAGAGGTTAGCTCATATCCGAAAATAGAAACGGCTCGAAGTTGTTCATAATGAGAGCTCGTTTAAGAATAAGTGTTCTCATGCAATCCTAGCGATTTAAAAAGTTAACTGCTTTTCACAGGTGGAATGTGTAGAGGGCACTAAAGAACTATAATGAATTCCCAGTCAAAAATCACAAACAAATTCCAAAAACTATGAATATACGTTTGTTCCAAACATCAATTATCTTTCTAGATTCATCAATATGGAATTTTTTCAAACAAACTTCTACGATTTGCTCCACTAATAAAATGGTTATTTGAGTACTGATTTGAATTTTTTCAAAAGATAAATCTTTGGTTTCAATTTGAATAAAAGAATCCAAAATCTAAGAACACAAATTGCCAAATAAACTTAAGAGTTCCCTTTCAATTTTTTTTTAGAGAAACCACTGAACAACCAGAACATCTTAGGGTATTTAACCCAAGTATCCGCGAAGGAAACAAACATATAATGGAATTCAGTATGATAAATGATTTGAAAACTACGGTCTACGGTACCTTAACCAAAATCATGTAATGTTACGAGTGTGAGTTTAAAATTTCAGGCTTCCCCACCTAATCCAACATACATACTTCTCTAGTATATGTTTTAGTGATTGAAGTAGCATTTTGAAAACTATTAAAAATTAGCTTCTAGTGTAAAGGTAGCTTTTGGAGCAAAGCTTAGATGGTGCACCCGCTAGTACATAGAGCATGGTGCGCAAATGTACATGGGTAACAAGCCAAATGAACATATGTATTACATGGATAACAAGCCAAGTGAACATATGTATTACATGGATAACAAGCCAAATGAACATATGTACATGGATAACAAGCCAAATGAATGAACATATGTACATCTCTAGTTGGTACATGTTCATTGATATTGGTCTCTGTGTACATAATCTAGTCCTTCATGTTCATCATGATTCGTGAGTATGGTTCTCTTCCTACGGACGTGTGTATGTACTAATTTGGGACTTTGGAGGTAGAGTGCAATACATTTTCGTTACTTCTTTTAAACCAAGAGCTAGTTTTACGTAACGATATTTGTTTTAAAGGCACTTTTACAAGCTACTCACTCAACTTTTTTTTGCTACATTATTGTTGTGCGGTTTTCAAGACGTTATTTAACCCTTAATATCTCTTACTTTGTTTAAGTAAAAATTATAAAAAAATGATATTATGAATCTACACATTGAGACAAATCTAACAAGACCACACATGACTATATTTTTATTTATAAAAAAAATCAAAATAATTTGTCAAAGTTAGTGGCTTCATTTCCAAAGCAACAATGTAGCAGATATAAAAAAGCGGAGGGAGTAACATCTAACGAGGTCTACAAGCTAATATAACCGGCTAACCGCTAATAGCTAACAATTACCACAACAACTACTTTTGTCGAACATGCCTTACACATCAACAATCCAAACCCATGCACAACCATATAAAGGGGCGGGTTGATCTTGGGTTTTCTTTTTACCTGTTCTGAAATAAATATCGACTCACAAACCCAATCCATGCACAAGGGTGGGTCAATCCAAGCCATGGGTCGGCTCCGCCAAAAATACAGACTTTGGCATAAAGTATAAGAAAAATTAGCAAAACCCGAACCAACATCTTCTGTCCATAAACTCTTGGGAAGAGGAGATATATTATGGTACTAATAAAAAGAATAATTGCATGTTTAAGATCTTCCACTTCCAGCCCAATTATTTAAATAATAACCAAAAATCAAAAGGAAAATAAAAAACAACAACAAAGATGGTTGTAAATTTTCTATCAAACAATAAAAATGGAATTTAGAAATTGCAATGGTTATAATCCATTATCATATAGTAGCAGGAGAGTATAAACTTACAAGATTAGTGGGGTTTATTACTTTAATTAGTAGTAATACACACTAAAAAACAAACAATAATTCTTAATCTCACCACGGTAATTACAGGAGAGAGAAAGACAAATAGAAAGATAGATACCTGAAAGAGGAAATTGGGATATACAGCCAAAATCAAGGCCACGGCCGGGAGCCGCTTCTTTGAGGAACACCGCCACTCTACTTTAGTACTTCCACGACAGTTCAAAAAACTAATCAATATTAGCTCGCCGTATTCGCCACCTTGCACTAGCACAGTGGAGTCAAAACATTTTCTTTCCCAAGTCTGAACATGATATAGATTGTAGTACCACGCTAGTTTTGCGTCAATCTCGTGCACACTAGTATTATTGTGGACCAAAGCCACCACCTATATGTTATAGTGGCTCTTTTTTTATTATGTAGTGATCTTTTAAAATCTTAAATTACACTAATCTGTTATTATCTAATATAGTGACAGTTTTTTTTGGATACAGTTAATGTTATCAGGATCAGTATCATACTTTGGATCGTAGGGGTTGGTAGGATCGAATCGGTGGGATCAGATCGTAGGGGTTGGTAGGATCAAATCGGTGGGATCGGATCGTAGGATCGTAAGATTCTACAATTAGGTAAAATAAAGATAATTATGCTGGAATATGGTCAGAACATCATCTTAAAATTTTGCACATTAATTATGACTTATTTCATTAACAAATGGTGTTAGTTTTTTCAATACTATAAGATTGAAGTAACATGCAACCAGATCTAATAGGAGAAATGTAATATGTGAAATTACTTTATGATTTTTTTTACGATAGGATCGGATCGTAGAGTCGTAGGATCATAGAATCGTATTAAGATCCTACCATGTGATTTTTTGTGGTCGAGTAAAATCGAAAGATCCTACAAAATTAAGATCCTATGTAAGATCGGATCAGTGAGGTACGGTCCTTCCGGATCGTAGAATTGTAGGATCGTAAGATCCGAATCGGGAATTTAACAACAATGGATATAGTCACCCTTTCTTACATTAGTTTACCATGACGAAATTTTCACCTTATAACATACATAATAACGTTTTTGCTCACCTAATCACCCTTTACGATTTATATGTACTCCTCTTTTATATATATTTTTTTTTGTATTGTGACCCTTTTTTTATATATCACATGTACTAGTATTAGGTCCACACTAATTAAGTGTCGACCAAGTCCATATAAAATTTTTACCCAATGTATAAATGTGATATACTGATATATCATATACCAGCCTATTGTAAGTAAGATCCTGTACACATTTGCACCAAGAGGATCAAAATGCAAGCACGGGTTAGTAATGTGGGGGAAAAAACAAAAGAACATAAATTTTATTAATATGTTCAATGTAGTCTTTAGTTTTTAACATCACTAATTACTCCATCCTTTTTTATTAGTTTACCCATTTTGACTTTTGACACTATTCACATACATAACTTTAACTATTTTTGTACTTAAGGAAAATATAGTCATGTGAGATTTTGTTAGATTCATCTCAATGTGTACATTATCCAAATATCTGCTTATCGAAAATTAGAGATATTGAGGTTCAAATTAGTGTCTTGGTAAATGTGCACCAAAGAAATGGGTAGACTAATAAAAACTGGAGGGAGTATTATAGATTGTACATGTACATTTGATCTTAATTTCGAACTTTATGTCTTATGCAAATTAACATTACCTAGGGTCCGTTCTGTTCAACTTATTTTAACTTATATAAGATTTTATAAGATAAGATAAGATAAGATCAGATCAGATCAGATCAGATAAGATAAGATCAAATAAGATAAGATCAGATAAATAAGATGTTCTGTTCAACTTATCTTCACTCATTTCAGAATAAAATAAGATAAGATCAGATAAGATAAGATAAGATAAGACAAAATAAGTTGAACAGAACAGACCCTTAAAAAGAAAATTATATTTGGATCCTATTATCAAAAAAATTAAACGTATGTAAGACTGTAAAAGTGGGGCAACACAAAAGGTTCGAATTCATTAAAATTTAAATTTAGTCTTAACTTTTAAACATTGTATATTAGGTGAAAAAGAATGCATTAATAAAGGGACAAAGTGTCTATTAAGGCACAAGGCCTAAGGGGAAACCTCTATAGGAGCATGATTTTCCCAACATTGCTCATCACCAAACGGAACAATTCTTGCTAAATTATGAGTTACTACATTCCCATCCCTTTTCACATGAGAAAAATTCACCGACTCAAAGCTACTACACACATATAAAATATCCTCAAGAATAGAATCCAAATCCGAAAAGAAAACAGCGTCCTTCAAAAGGCGAGAGATAATGTAATAGCCTCACTTTTCTAAGATGATATCATTAAGATAAACGAGATACGTTAGCATACTAATCAGTACTTAATCAATTGCATAAGAAAATTTTGAATAACCCTATATGAAGTCTGTATGTGATTATGAATGCAAATTATAAGTTAAGATAAGTTATTAACGAATTACGTTAATAAGGTTGAACATTATTATGGAATTTGAGACTTTGAGTGTATTGTGTTTGAGATACTCTGTGTTTATGATTTAAGGGCTGAATGAGCCAAAATATGTTTATTAAGTTATAAGACATATTTTAAGGATTTAGTTTAAGTATAATGAAGGATTAGAGCTTAATTACAGAGGGTTAAGGATTAAGTGAAACCAGAAAATTCTGGAATGTTCTTAAGCTGTGAAAAGACGATTTTGCCCTCATTACTAAACCGAAATCACGAGCTTGCCATTACCCATTCTCTATATGTATGGGACTAAGCCCCTAATCCATTTTTTTGGAGATTCATTTCACAAACAAACACAACAAAACAACACATTTTTCTCTCTCTCATTCACGCCATTTCTGGCGAGTTGCAGGCAGCCATTGCCAGCTTGTTTTCTCTTGGCTCCTTGCTCTGAAACTTGCATGCAAACACTTCCCTAGGTTCATCAAGGTGTCCTCCATACTGGGCAAGTGTTAGTTTTGAAGTTCCATTCTTGTAACCCTAAGAAAAACCAAGCAAGGTAAGGTATGGCTGAATTTCAGCATACATGAGGTAAACTTGATGGGTTTTAAAATATACCGCAAGTGCACGGTGTCTGTCTAGCAGATACTGGCAAATACGGGTCGATCCACAAGGAGAGGAGTTCTACAGATTTATGCTGAATTATCTAACTACTTCAAGAGAGGAAATTGATTGAAGAATTAATAACTAAACTAGAATAAACTATAACACAAAAAGATGGAAATTTATCAAATAATTAAAAACCTAGGGCAATCGATCGGTCCACCATGCTTATACCAATTTGATCACTACAATATAGTTCGACAATACTTGGATTGAGGTTCGAATAAATAAAGTATTTTGTTAATCCTTGGTCAGGCATTAACAACTCTTAGATTAACATATGCCAGTACGGTCGCTCAATATAATCAAATCTACCTATTGTAACACGCCTCTAATGAATACGATCTTTCGATTCTAATTCTTATTAGCTAAACATAACTCATGATATTGCGCAATTACATGAATTAAACAAGCATAACAAATCAATAGGAATTATTCTAATTCAATCCAAATAACGAAGAACCTTAAACCACAATAAAAAAGGTATAAATATGGCTTCCCTCTCTAAGCCCTAGAAAAAGACTACTCACTCATGATAATAATAAAATCAATAAACATAATCAAAGTAAAAGAATTCATTAAATTAAACAAAGTAAAGAAAAATACCGAATGATTCAAGAACAATAAAAACCAAAATCGATGATCTTTATAATCTTCAAGGGCAAGAGTTAATACAAACTAGAGAGAGAGAAACTAAGTGTTTTGCCCTAAAAACGTAGATAATAAGATAGTCTAATTGGAATTACTAAAAACCTATTTATACTTTTCTTACAAAACCGGCTAAAAAAAGCAAATAAACCCGTCCCGAGAAAACCGCCCGGTCGACGGGGAGAAACCGCCCGGTCGGGCGACGGTGATTAAAAACTACGACTGAGAAGTAATTTCTCCCGGTCGGGCGCGCAAGCAGAATATCGTCTCTTCTCGCCCGGTTGGCCCGGCGAACAAAGCTCATAGGCAGCAAAACTTTTGTGGCTCGCCCTGTCGGGCAAAACCGCCCGGTCGACCGGGCGAGAGTGTTTTTCGCTCTTTCTTTGGTGTAATCTTGTCCGAATCACTTGTGCAATCTCTTGGATCTTCTATGGGCTATAAGTGGACCGTTGGACTTCCGTTCTGCAACTCAAATGAGGGTGCTAAACGCTTAATCTGCACAAAAACATCTAACACACGGAAAACAAGTCCAAACATATCAAATAGCTCAAGAATCGAGCTCCAATGAGCTCAAATCAACTATCAAAGCTAAAGGAATAGAGCTAAATAATCTATATAAAATAGATACATCAAAATCCCCCAAGCTAACCTTTTGCTGTCCCTAAGCAAAACCACACAAATGAGTTACAAGATACGATTGTTTCACCCCATAGAAAATGCAGTTCGAAAATATTAGTAGACTCAAAAATCAATCAAGAAAGCATGCATCATCATCAATCATTTATATCAAGCCAATGACCAATCACCGAGAAAGACAATCAAGCAAGGTCACTGCACATATCATGCAAATACTAAGATGGTGCTCACAAGGGGGAACACTCTTCTCTCATTCTTGTGGCAGGCAAAAGATGTGCCCGATCACTCACCATCCCAACCATAACAACCCTTCCCACTCACACTCTCATGTGTTTAAAAGGGTAATAATGCCACTCATCCTAATCATGTCGACTCAAGTAGCAAACGTACTCTTTAACCTTGACAAACTGACTACACATCAATCCAATAAACAATGTAAACACAAGCTCAAGAGGACTTTTTCAGGAGTGTAATGGGGCTTAGGTAAGGGTAGGGAATATGTATAGGAAATGTGGTGGAAAAACCCAAGAATGGGGGAGCAAAAGTCACTAGAAGCATCAACTAAAACACAACCAATAACAATGTCCCAACTCTATGAATCAACAAAATTTTCAATAAACCCATCCTTAAAGCAGTGTAATGAATTTTTCTTTGCAAGCGATTGTGAAGGAAAGAATTTTTACCCTTTTGTTCATTTTTTTTCAATCTTTCTTTTCTTTTTTCTTTGCATCTTTTCGATCCAACAATCACATTTATTTCACTTTGCTTATTCTCTTCTTTTTCTCGAACTTTGAACCTTACAAAATACAATCATCTCCACCCAAAGTAACTCATAGCAACCATTTCAGATACTAACTTCGACAGTCATGTAATGAGATTTAGTAACATGAAATACTCATTAGGCTCAGCGGGGCTAAGGAGGATAATAGTATATCAATAAAAAATCACTTTGAGGCTCAAGAATCAGACAAAAGGACGCCTCTATCATAGCAATTGCCACAAGTCATCAGATATCAATAAGTACGTTGTCAAAGTCAAGATCAGTCAACTAATGAGGAACTAACACACAAGAAACAGAATGGATATAGAAATAAATCCATTGGCAGGAATGAGTCCTCATAGTCTAACCAACTTAGCTCTACAATCAATGCAAGTGCCGCAAGTATCATGCAATCAAGGGTCATGGAAGATTGAAAATCAACACAAGACTAACAAATACTCACGCTAACTATCATAGATTCAGAGTCCAAAAATTCATTCAAAAATTTGGGGGCTCAGGGAAACAACCATGCAACTCATAATAACTCATGTCAAGCTCGTATTTTTTTTTTCAAGTTTTTCTCTTTTTTTTTTTGTTTTTTTTTTTTTTAACCAAAATCGAAACTAAACTAACTACACTACAAATCAGTAAAGAGAGAGAAAGTACTTACAGAAATCCTCCCCCCAAGCTAAACTCGGTAATGGCCTCATTACAGCTAGAGGGAAAGAGAGGACTCACGCGTCATCATCAGACATATCGGCAGTAAAACCGCCACCGGTAGTACCTGCAGCACCAAAAGCAGTATGGCCAGAAGGAACATCCCGAGCATGGTCAGTAGGGTCAGGGACCTGTGGTGTGTACCATGAAGGGTGGGTGGCATCATGGGCAACAAGCCCTTGGTGAAAATAGTCATGGTAGATAGGGTACAAGGCATGGCGCATGTCAAACTCCACGGTAGTCAACCGTGTGTCCAACGAAGTCAGGTGAGTCTGGATGGTAGCCTAACCAAGCTCAAGGCGGCCCATCTGTGAGGTAAGGGACTGTTGTCCCTGCTCAAGGCGGGTAAGGACCGCCATCATAGGATCCATAGGCGCGGCGGAGGAGGAGGCTTCCCCAGCGGGCTGCCTGTGGTAGGTCCGCAGAGGTCGCCTAACAATGGGCTCTTGACCCCGCATAGGAAGGAGGTACGACCCCACACCAGGCTCTAAGCGGGTCTGAGCAGGGTCAGGAAGAAGGATAGACTCCTTCTTAGCAATGAACCACCTAAATTTGTTCGCAGACTGGGCGGTTAGCCATTTAGCATTTGTCATATAATCAATGTTAATCTCAGCGGGACCAGCTACAACATTCCTAATGTCAGGAGTATAGCCAAAATGAGCAGCAATAGCGGTAATGAGGCCACCTAAAACAATAGATTGCCCCCTAACACTACCATCGTCAAACAAAGCAGGTAAATTGGCGGCAGTCCGCTTCAGCTGGGACACAAACAGATAAGGAAGGCACAGAGAGTAATCAAGCTCCTGGAAACAAATAACTACCCATCAAAAAAATCTCCTGTTTCTGACAGGAGTGGGGCTCAGCACGCCCAAAAAGTGTGAATCCCAAAAATCGCTGTAAGTAGCGAAGGCTGGGAAAATGGAGGTGGTCTGCAGTCATATGTTGGGTGCTAACATCCCCATCACCTGTGAATGCGGTCCACAAGGTATTAATTCGAACAGTGGGAGGGGGGCGGTGATCATCAGTAACCGGGAGGCCAAAAATAGCAGCTAATCCTCATTCATGAGGCGAAAACGGAGAACTTGATTTTTATTGCCAACTTCTAATGAGCTCAAGAATTCAAGTGTAAGATGCCTATATGTCCAGAAAAACATGCCGAACATTGTTCCCAATCCCAATTTCTCAAATAGCGTTTTAGTTTCACCGTAAATACCCAAAGCATGCAAAGCATTAGCATCAACAAAACGAGTAGGGATTATGTTCCGATATTTCAACTTTTCAAATCTTTGTTTTTATTCTAGGGATTTGAAGATTACCTGCGGGAATGTCGAATCTGGTGGAATTTGAGCGCTTGATTCCCCTCTTGAGCTGTGTTTCCTCTTGCTTGGCCCTGACATGGTGGAAAAGAAAAGAAAAGTGGAGATTTTTGGGAGTGCGAGAATTGAAGTGGGATGATGGAGGTTTTATGGGAGAAAGATGAAGAAAAGTGTTGGGATATGAAGAAAATTGAAGGAGAAGATGGAATTTGTGAATGGTGAAAGGTAGGGTGGAGTTTGGCTATGGAGGTTTTTAGGAGAGAGAAAGAGAGAGTTGAGAGGATGAATAAAAGTGAGAGAAAATGAAAGAAGTGAAGTGAAGTAAGAAAGAAAAGTAACCCTCGTGGAATGTCTGAATGTTTTGTCTTCGTAGCTCTGGCATGGGCTTGGAGTGGAAAAACCGCCCGGTCGACCGGGCGAAACTCGCTTCCTCAGCATATTAAGAACATTCCACCCGGTTAACCGGGCGACATTGTCTCCAAATTCCCTTGCGTGCTCGGTCGGGCGACTTCGCCCGGTTGACCCGGCGAAAATTTTTGTTGCTTTCTTTTCGCCCTTTCTTGGATTTTAGTTGCGCGCCCTGTCCGGCGAACTCGTCCGGTGGGGCGAGTTAAGAGGCCCGGTAGGGAGAAATTGCCCGGTTGACTGGGCGACTAGAGTTCAAGCTATTTTTCCGTCAAAATTTCCCCATGTTGTGATATTGACCCCCTGCACACAATAAACTCGCCAAAATGTCAGTACACTCTCTCTCACCTCTCTAAAAAAAATAAGAAAAGTAATCTAAACTAGTAAAGAAAAAGAAAAGTAAAGACGGGTTGCCTCCCGCAAAGTGCTGGTTTAGGAAGGTCCCGCACGACCGTAGTACCTCTGATTTCAAGGTGAGGGAACATCGAAGTAGATGACCTCTACTTGACCTATGAAAGCACCCTCATGATACAGTTTCAAACGTTAACCATTCACCTTAAATTTCGCCCCCTCTGCATTGGCCACTTCAACCGCTCCATGTGGCTTCACATCAGTGACAACAAAAGGTCCAGACCACTTGACTTAAGCTTTCCAGGAAAAAGCCTTAGTCAAGAGTTGTATAATAAAACCTTGTCACCAACATGAAACTCGCGCTTCTCAATCATCTTGTCATGAAACCTCTTTGTCTGCTCCTTGTAAAGCTTGTGGTTCTCATATGCTTCCAAATAAGCTCATCTAACTCATTCAACCGAGGAAGTCTTGTTTCACTGCTGACCTCTAAATCCAAGTTAATTTCTTTGGCGCCCAAGCCGAGAGATACTCCATTTCAACCGGTAAATGACAAGCTTTGCCATAGACCAATCGATATGGGGTGGTGCCGAGAGGTGTCTTAAAAGCAGTTCGCAGTGCCCACAAAGTGTCATCCAACTTTTGTGACCAATCTTTCCTTGACCTGTTGACTACCTTCTCTAAGATGCGCTTTATCTGACGATTGGACTTGGCCACTAGTCTGAGGGTGATATGCCAAGCCAACCTTATGAGTAACTCCATATTTCTTCAGTAAAGCTTGGAAGGTTCTCTGATGAAAATGAGACCCCCCATCACTGATCAAGACTCTCGGGACTCCGAAACGAGGAAAAATAATCTTCTTGAAGAGCTTCATTACCACCTTAGAATCATTAGTAGGGGAAGCCACAGCTTCAACCCACTTAGTCACATAATCCACAGCTACCAAAATATACCTGTTCCCACAAGAAGAAGGGAATGGTCCCATGAAATCAATTCCCCACACATCAAAGGGCTCAATCTCCAAAATTCCCATCCGTGGCATCTCCTGTCTCTTTGAAATGTTGCCCGTTCTTTGACACTCATTACAAGAGAGGCAAAAAGCACGGACATCTTTGAAGATAGTAGGCCAGTAGAACCCACTCTGGAGAACTCTATAAGTCGTGGGGCTCGTGAGCCAAGATGCCCACTACAAGGCATACTATGACAGTGTTGTAGGATGCCAGCTATCTCCCAATCGGCAACACATCGTCTGAACAAGCCATCTGAACACTTCTTGTATAGAAGTGGGTCTTCCCAATAGTAATGCTTAGCATCATGATAAAACTTCTTGCGTTGTTGGTACGTCAAATCTGGAGGAGGAGAACCACCAACACAATAGTTAGCAAAATCAGCATACCATGGAGATTGAATAGATACGGCAAAAAGATGATCATTAGGAAAAGAATCATCTATGGGACCATCAGCACTTGACTCAAATCTCAATCTGGAGAGATGATCTGCAACAACATTCTCAGCACCCTTCTTATCACGGATCTCCAAATCAAACTCTTGTAATAAGAGTATCCAGCGAATAAGTCGTGGCTTGGCTTCCTTCTTAGCCAGTAGATACTTCAGTGCAGCATGATCGGTGTGGACAATAACTTTCGAACCTATGAGGTAGGTTCGAAACTTGTCAAGAGCATATACAATGACCAATAACTCCTTCTCTCGTAGTAGCATAGTTGACCCGAGCTTCATCTAATGTCTTCTTTGGCATAGTAAATAGCATGGAGGGTCTTGTTCTTCCGTTGGCCAAGTACAAGCACCAACTGCATAATCACTAGCATCACACATGATCTCGAAAGGAAGACTCCAATCTGGAGGTTATATGATAGGGGCAGTGATCAATGCTTCCTTAATCCTGTCAAAAGACTCCACACAAGCGTCAGTAAAATCAAAGGTGGCATCCTTGAGCAACAATTGAGTAAGGGGTTTCGCAATTTTGGAAAAATCTTTGATGAATCTGCGATAAAACCCCGCATGACCCAGAAAACTCCTCACTCCCTTGACATTCACATGAGGAGGAAGTTTCTCAATCACCTCAATTTTTGCCCGATCAACTTGGATGCCACGTTCAGAAACAAGATGACCAAGTACCACTCCCTCATGGACCATGAAGTGACATTTTTCCCAGTTTAAAACCAAATTAACATCAGTACAACGTCTCAGTACTCTGGAAAGATTATGCAAACACACATCAAAGTCAGACCCATAGACACCGAAATCATCCATAAATACCTCCATGATATTCTCAATGAAATCGGGAAAAAATGGCCATCATACATCTTTGAAATGTGGCAGGGGCGTTACACAAGCCAAAAGGCATTCGGCGGTAAGCAAAGGTGCCATAAGGACATGTGAACGTCGTCTTCTCCTGATCTTCTGGGTGAATGGGAATCTGAAAGAAACCTGAATATCCATCCAAATAACAGAAAAAGCTATGTTTTGCTAATCTTTCTAACATCTGGTCAATAAAAGGGGGGGGAAGTGATCTTTCAAGGTGGCTATGTTTAATCTGCGATAGTCAATACACATTCGCCAACCTGTAACAGTACGAGTAGGAATTAGTTCATCTCTATCGTTCTTAATAACAGTAGTCCCCCCCTTTTTAGGAACAACTTGGACCAGGCTCACCCACTTAGAATCTGAGATGGGATAGATGATGCCCGCGTCAAGCAGTTTCATTATTTCCTTCTTCACTACCTCTTGCATATTAGGATTCAAACGTCTTTGGGGTTGTATGCAAGGGCGGTGATTTTCTTCCAAATTTATTCTATGCATATAAAAATCAGGACTAATACCCTTTAGATCATCAATACTATACCCAATAGCCTTTTTGTGCATGCAAAGCACTGTAAGAAGTTGTGAAAGCTGGCTATCTGTGAGTTTAGTACTGACAATCACAGGGCATTCCTCATTATCATCAAGAAATGCATATTTGAGGTGAGAAGGTAAAGGTTTAAGTTCTAACTTCTTTACCTGTGGCTCAGAAGTAGAGCAAATAGTCTCCATTACCTCACATTCGACTGCCTCATCGACATTAAGGTCATCTAGTTCAAGAATTTTATCCAATGGATCATCTGGCAGAAATTGGTGATAGTCACCTCCCGAAATCTCTTCCAGTACATCAATCCTGCAGCATGTGTGCTCAAGCATATGAGACTTAATAGCATTGGTTAGTTTGAAAGTAATAGTATCATCACCAACACTTAAAGTCAAAGAGCCAGATTTAACATCAATCACAGCACCGGCAGTACACAAGAAAGGCCTACCTAAAATAATGGGGATCTGACTATCCTCCTCCATATCCAGCACTACAAAGTCTACAGGAATATAGAATTTTCCAACCCTGACAGGAACATCCTCTAAAATACCCAAAGGATATTTCACAGAACGATCCGCCATCTGCAAAGTAATCTGGGTGCACTTCAAAACTCCCAAGTTCAGTTTATTACAGATAGATAGAGGCATAACAGATACACCAGCTCCTAGATCACATAAAGCTTTATCTATAAACAATGCACCTACATGACATGGGATGGAAAAACTACCAGGATCCTTTAATTTTGAGGGATTTTATTTTGCAAAACAGCACTACACTCTTTAGTTAGAGCAACTCTATCTAGACCACCAAAATCCTTTTTCTTAGTAATCATGTCTTTCAAAAATTTGGCATAAACAGGCACTTGAGAGATTAAATCAGTAAAAGGAACTGTTACCTCAAGATTCTTGACCATCGACATGAACTTACCAAGCTGTTGATCAACCTTGGATTTTTGCATCCTGTGAGGGAAAGGTAGTGGTGGTGTAGGAGAGTCAGTAACCTTCTCCTTTTGCTGGTTTGCTTCATCTACTTTCCCTTGCTCAACTTCAGCTTTTGAGCTATCTTCACCTTCCTTTTCATCCACTACATCATTATTGTCTGGAGGTGGCAAATCATCAGTAGGCATAAGTGGAGCATCATATTGTGTTCCGCTTCGAAGAGTGACAGCATTAGCAGTCTCTTTAGGAATTGGTTGCCCTGGCAAATGACCTGGTTGCCTCTGCACATTATTTCCGGCCACCTGAGCAAGTTGAGTCTCCAAATGCTTTGTAGTATTCTTCAACTCTTTGATGCTCTCCTCGTGATTTTTCTGCATAGAAGCAATCATTTTCATGAGATTAGACATAGTAGGCTCTTGAGAGCTGGCACTCTGAGGAGTTTGCTGCTGATAGCCTTGGTGTGAAGGCCTATTGAAACCAGGAGGGGGATTCTGAGGATTATTTTGAGGAGCCCCTTGATAATATTGTTGTCTAGCAGCATGTGGTGGTGGGTTTTGATGAGGTGGTTAGTAGGATGTTTGCGGCATAGGTTGAGGGTTCTGAACATTATTGTTTTTGTAGGAAAAATTAGGATGATCCCTCCAACCTGGGTTGAATGTGTTAGAGTAGGGGTTGTGTGGAGGTCTCTGCTGAAAAGCATTTGCATGCTCCACTCGATTCGGATCGGGTTGATCGTAGCAACAATCATGACCAAAGTGGCCTTGAACACCACACACTTCACAAAAGGAAGAAGTAATAGGAGCCATGGAAGACATCGCATTAATACTCATAGGAGGAGTACTAGACTGCGAAGATTTCAGTGAGTCCATCTTCATGCTCAACTGGGCAACTTGTGCAGACAACAGGGAATATGCATCAGCATCCAACTTTTTCTTTGTAATAGTCCTGGAAGAACTATGATCATTTGCTGTTAAGTTGGCCAAAAAACTGTACCCTTCATCTACCTCCTTGTCTAGGAAAACACCCCCTGCAGATGAATCGATTATACTCTTGATATGGGGTTGTAGACCATTGTAGAATGCCTGAGTGATGAACCACTTGTCTAGATTGTGGTGTGGGCATTCTCTCTGCAGATCCTTGAACCTATTACATGCTTCCTTCAGTGTCTCATCAGGTTCTTGTTGGAAGGTAGCAAGCTTGTGTCTGATTTCTGCAGTCTTGGTAGGAGGGTAATATTCTTTCAGAAATAGCACTCCACTCAGTTTCATTAACATCGTTCAGCCATTTCTGTGCCTTGTCCCTTAGTGAGAATTCGAAGACCATGACCTTCAACTGATCAGGAGTGACCCCTTGGTGCTTAACGGTACGGCAAAGTTGTTGAAACCGTTGTAGATGATTTGCAGGGTCTTCAGATGGATGCCCTCCAAACTGGTTCTGTTGGATCATATTGATGAGGGCAGGCTTGATCTCAAAATTGGCCGCTTGAATGTCAGGCATAGTAGGACCTGTGGAAATACCACCAGGAGAAGGTACCCCATAAGATTTCAATGACTTAGGAGGCATTATTGACTCTGAAGGACCTTCTGTGGATTTTCCCTGGTTAGCAGACTGCTTCTTCTTCTTTTGTTGCTTTTTGAGTTACCGGATGGTTTTCTCAAGATCAGGATCAGTTGGAACTGGAGTACCTGTTCTCTTAGACCTGGGCATAAAAGAAACAAAGAAAAATGTGCAGTGAGATGGCCTCAATTGGAACTTGAAGTTCCAATGAGACAGCAGAAATAGTTCAAATAATTAATCAGAAAGCTATAGAAACTAGCCGTCTCCCCGGCAACGGCGCCAAAAACTTGATGGGTTTTAAAATATACCGCAAGTGCACGGTGTCCGTCTAGCGTAAACCGGCAAATACGGGTCGATCCACAGGGAGAGGAGTTCTACAGATTTATGCTCAATTATCTAACTACTTCAAGAGAGGAAATTGATTGAAGAATTAATAACTAAACTAGAATAAACTATAACACAAAAAGATGAAATTTATCAAATAATTAAAAACCTAGGGCAATCGATCGGTCCACCATGCTTATACCAATTTGATCACTACAATATAGTTCGACAATACTTGGATTGAGGTTCGAATAAATAAAGTATTTCGTTAATCCTTGGTCAGGCATTAACAACTCTTAGATTAACATATGCCAGTACGGTCGCTCAACATAATCAAATCTACCTATTGTAACACGCCTCTAATGAATACGATCTTTCGATTCTAATTCTTATTAGCTAAACATAACTCATGATATTGCGCAATTACATGAATTAAACAAGCATAACAAATCAACAGGAATTATTCTAATTCAATCCAAATAACGAAGAACCTTAAACCACAATCAAAAAGGTATAAACATGGCTTCCCTCTCTAAGCCCTAGAAAAAGACTACTCACGCATGATAATAATAAAATCAATAAACATAATCAACGTAAAAGAATTCATTAAATTAAACAAAGTAAAGAAAAATACCGAATGATTCAAGAACAATGAAAACCAAAATCGATGATCTTTATAATCTTCAAGGGCAAGAGTTAATACAAACTAGAGAGAGAAACTAAGTGTTTTGCCCTAAAAACGTAGATAATAAGATAGTCTAATTGGAATTACTAAAAACCTATTTATACTTTTCTTACAAAACCGGCTAAAAAAAGCAAATAAACCCGTCCCGAGAAAACCGCCCGGTCGGGCGACGGTGATTAAAAACTACGACTGAGAAGTAATTTCGCCCGGTCGGGAGCGCAAGCAGAATATCGTCTCTTCTCGCCCGGTTGACCGGGCGAACAAAGCTCATAGGCAGCAAAAATTTTGTGGCTCGCCCGGTCGGGCAAAACCGCCCGGTCGATCGGGCGAGAGTGTTTTTCGCTCTTTCTTTGGTGTAATCTTGTCCGAATCACTTGTGCAATATCTTGGATCTTCTATGGGCTATAAGTGGACCGTTGGACTTCCGTTCTGCAACTCAAATGAGGGTGTTAAACGCTTAATCTGCACAAAAACATCTAACACACGGAAACAAATCCAAACATATCAAATAGCTCAAGAATCGAGCTCCAATGAGCTCAAATCAACTATCAAAGCTAAAGGAATAGAGCTAAATAATCTATATAAAATAGATACATCAAAACACTTCCCTAGGTTCATCAAGGTGTCCTCCATACTGGGCAAGTGTTAGTTTTGAAGTTCCGTTCCTGTAACCCTAAGAAAAACCAAGCAAGGTAAGGTATGGCTGAATTTCAGCATACATGAGGTATCTTAGTTTGAAACTTGAATTCTTTGGGTCAATTACTAACTTTAAGATGATGAATGTTTTGTCTAAGGACCTAAGAGGTTGCTGGAGTGGTGGTAAAAGTTACTAAGTAAGATTTGATTCCTAGACACCAAGTTAAGATACACAAGCTCCACAACCTAAACTCTGTTTCTAGCTTTGATCATGAAAATTGTTTGTGGAATTGTGAATACTTGGATTATGTTTGAATGTGTATAAAAACTGATTTGTATGAGTTTTATTATGGAAGATATTGTGTTAAAAATGTTTTGCATGTCAAGTTCCCTAGGACTCTCTGAATAACCGAATAAGAAAGTGATTATCCATTCACTTGAGCTATGCTGCCGTGACCTTCTCTTCCAAATATCTTTCTTTTCCACTCTGTTTTTAGCCTTGGCGTCTCTGGAAATGGTAGATCATGAAGAGTTATTGAATTTAGACCCAAAAATCACTCCATTTGGAGTTGTACATCAAAAGTTATGTTGTCCGGAAGTTGTTATGTGCATAACGAGTTCCGTCAGAAGTTTGTCAATCCTTGCTATATCTCGATTGCGTTTTGTTTAAGGATCGTGTTGTGGTTAAACTTCCATGATATTCCCTTGGAACATTTATGTATTGATTATCAAATGAACCTTTGCTTCATTTACCTGATTAAACACGCAACCTCAATTCGTGGAGGAAAATAACACCTAAAAACTCGACTGTTCGCTTAATTACTTTCTGAACTTGTAAACCCTTGTGCCTTTGATCCTTTCAATATTTTTCTAAGATGAATACCTACTGTCCTTATATATATTAAGTGTGAAACCTAAACTTTGGCTAAACCCAAGAAGTACAAGTGATCTTTGCATAAGAACCATTGTTCTTTAACACCAAACCGAAAACCATGGGAATTGATATATGTGGTGTTTGTGTGAGATAATATCTCCATATATTAAGAGCTCTTCTATAACCTTTTATATACTGTCATGTCTTGATAATACCACCTTTATCTACCTCAACTAAGTCACATTATTCTTCGAAACTTGATTGTTAAGTCACCTTTCCGAAAACAGTGGAACTTGACATAGCAAGCTTGTTTTCCGGAATTTGTTTTCATGAGTTAAGTTCGCTTTAGAAGTTGTTGTAATTGATTGCGAATAAGATTTAAGTAAAGTATTTGAGTATGAGAATTTCAGTATAAGTATTGAGCATAAGTATTTTGGTATAAGTATGAAAGTTGTTTTATAAGGGGAAGTAGCTGCGTAAGCAGTGATGAACAACACTCACAAAGCGGGTTTGCTCATTATGAGTTTGGAGCGGGTAATGCTCCGGAGCAGGTTTTGCTCCATTATGAAGGGTCATGACCTAGGAAGTCTTGCAAGCAGGAAAATAAGAAAGGTAGGGAGACGTCCCTCAAAAGTTTGGAGAGCCGGGTTTGCCTCCATTCGTGTTCCTTCCCTGGAGTTATGTTAAGTTTTGTGATAAGTTTAAGAGTATTATTGTTCTAAGTATTGAGAATGATATGTGATATTTTGAGATAACTCTTGAAGAATTTCTCCTGTGTATGCAATGCAATTTTTATGGAAGTTAAAAGAAAGAATTAACGTATTTATGAGCAAGTATAAACGTATTTCTGAATAAGAAAAAAAACCATCTCAGTGCATTAATGAATTTCTTAGCAAAAAGAAAATGAAGCTATGATTGTTATAAGTTTATGTTTGAGTATAAGAAACGACTGAATAGTTTCAGCCACCTTAATACTTCGAAATTGGTGGGACTTGTGTACCAGCGTAAGCTGACCTGTTTTGTTCTATGAACCTGTCCTGGTGGGGGCAGATTCATCTGTTTTTGCAGGATTAGAGAGGATGATTGAGTTAGCTTATGTGTGCGAATGTGAAGTCGTGATCAATGTGTTTAGCCGCTACTATGAGATAATCTGTTTTATATAATGTTCCTTGGCGGGTTAAACTCGTATTTTCAATTTGTAATATATGTATTCAAAACATATTGTAATAACTTATTTATTACAACTTATTTTCATAATAAGCTTGGATACTATGAGAATTCCTAATTTTCCTTAGCAGGGAAGGTGTGGAAATCCGTCCTAACAGTCCCTTTAATTAGTAGCTTAACTTCGTAATTATCAGTATTATGTCTTAATTGAGCTGCTATTTGGAGCGGGCTGTTACAAGTGGTATCAGAGCAAAGGTTTTCGAAATCCAATTTAAGTATTTCTAATTTGCAAGTTTTGGAAAAGCGTGTTTACACAAGTAGTTTCTTAAGAAAGGAAAATTAAAACTAATCTCATATAAATATAAAAGTTTTCCAAACATTTGAGGACTTGTATGTGTGATTATGTTTGAGCTATGTGAATTTATGTGTATGAATGTGTATGTGAAAGATACGAGATTTGGGTATAAATGGTTATGAATAGATTCCATTAAAGCATAAATAAGTACACGCTTATACAAGGAGGACGCAACACCTATTATGTTGTTGATAAATGGATAATGATATGGTTGACCATGCTTGTTAGGCAATAGGTCACAATTCGAGAATAGGAAGAGGTTACTTGTAGAAGCCATGAAAGGCGACCCAGAACTTAAACCAATGTGATAGTGAGCCATGGGCTAGTTTTCGTCAAGTATGATAGAGTATGTTAAAATTTTATTGGACTACTGAAGCTGTTTAAGGTTATGAGGAAATTATGGACAATAAGGATAAGAGGTTGGAAATGTTGGGAAAGAAACAGATGCGAGATGAATAACACTTTAGAGTGCCAAAGGCGCTATTAGTTATACCGGACAATTCTCACCATGGAACGATGTACGAACGCAAAACTCGTGGAGAGAATGACAGAGCGGAAGATAATTGGTCGTGCTAAAGCTTTGTGTCAGTATTTCTTTTATGAATGTAATTATAAACAAATTTGTTGTGGAATTATGAGGACAAATTGGAAAGATAGTGTATATATGAGGATGTAAACTCAAACTAGCTATGTTGGTATTAATTAAGTAAGCCTTGTGTTTGTATTAAGCTAGTGGTGTAAATGGAAAGCTAGAAATTTATTGTTATAACTTTATAAAGGAACGGGTATGGAGTTAGGGGTAATGAGGACATGTTCGAAAAATACTAATGTAAGTTATGGATTAGAGATTGACATGGATAATGAGTGTAAGTAATTGGAATATAAGTTTCAGGTAGATATCTACATTATGGTATATTTATGTTTGATAAGGTGATATGGGGTAAGATTTATTAATATACAATAATAATTGTTGTGAATAATTTGTTAGGAGGTAATATGGTTATCCAGGTAGAAGGTATGGGGGGGACAGTAATTTCAAAAAAAATATGGATATCCTTCTGGTAACATAACAATCAATAGATTTGTGATGGGGAATTAATTAGGTTAAAATTTTGGAGTCTATATGTCAGTTACAAGTACTTTGTGATTGGTTTTATAAATGACTTGTATACCTCTAATAACATGTGCTGTAGTTGGCTATACTATGGGTTCCGAGTATGGCGATGAACTTGAATTCGAATAAGTTCTATGTTGTTCTTACATGTTTTGCAGTAAGGACATCGTTTTGGAAGTTGGAATTATTGATATTGCTAACTACATTGGAATATGTACATAATGGATTTGGCATATGATATCCTCAAATAACTAAGTTGAACGTTGTCACGAAATATAAGTTGAAAGTCGGGCGTTCCTTTGAGGAACTGAAACTCAAGAGAATTAGGTCTTATCCGACCTTAGGGAAGTCATATGATTGTGCTCTAGAGTAAGTGCAGATGGAAACTAAAAGGAAGATTTACGGATGGGGAAATCAAGAAGCGAAGATTGAAACGTCGAGGGGAAGTCGAAGTTACACCAGAGTTGCAGGAGATTTTAAGTGATGTAAAAAAAATATTGTAAAGCCTTAGCTAATTTGTTGTGTTTGGGATTGCGCATTTATGTATCTTCATTGCGTTTTTGTTAAACTTCATTATGACAATTTATATGTCTGGTTGAGAGCCGAGTTGTTGTGAATGATTATTTAGAGATTGTGTAGCTAAGATTGCAAGGGTCAAGGTTGCATGTGGGTTTAATATTTCTCGATTTGGAGTATTATAATATAATTTTGGAGGATGTCTTGGCTGAGAGAGAACCAAGCAAAGATAGTATTGTATAGCAGGGTGTTGTTGTCAAGCTCAGAAGATCAGGGAGATGCGTTACAAAGAAGATATTGATTACATCACTCAAATAGTAGATAATCATAAGGAACTAATGGAGGATGGGAAGAACTCCGGTAGATGATGAGTGTGCAGATGTATTATCCGAGAAATTGCGAGCATTGCGATTATATAAGGTGATTGATTTTTATATATGATAGGTGGCAGGGACCACGCCTACTTTTAAAGCTAAGATGGCCAGGTTAGTGACGTAGTTAGAAAAATAGTGCAAAAAGATTATATTCAACCAATGTTTTAACGGGGAGATGAATCGATGAAATTATGTGAAGATAATCAGTAGACTAATAAGATTACATTTAGGAGTAGGAAATTCGTAGTTTCTAATAGATGATTCATGCGATCAATTAAAGGAGTTGGGGTATTTGAAGTAGATCAAAGATCAAGAATATTACTAGATGCACCCAGCAAAGGAATTTTTTTTTTTTTTCAAATATGACGTTTAGGATGGGTTATGGTCACCATGAATTGTGAAAACATCGATCGAGCGTAGTAACGCACTAGTAGCGTTTATAGATACGATGTAGTGATATTTTAAATCTTGTTAGACTGAATTATGACAATTCTTGTAGATGATATTTTGGTATGTTCAAAGAATCAAGAAGTGCGTCTTAAAGAAGTATTAAGGAATGAATAGAGTTCGAGTGGTCGGGAAATGGCGCGGAAATTTTTCCATAAGTTGAAGAAAGGTTGACCAATGCCTAGTTTTAGTTTCGGCTTCGGGGACAAAAGGACTTAAAATGTGTCTCGCCATGTTTCTCAGGAAAATTTGGCATGTATATTAGCATCAGCAAGCGGCAGCCTGAGCCTCTATGTAGTTAAAGCCATGAGAAAATTACTTTGAGCATGATCTGGAATGGAATAAGGAATTACCTTAAAGATTTTCTTAAATTAAATAACTTCAAAGGTGTTTACTGACCATCAAAACTTAAGGTACATCTTTATTTGGAAAGAGATGAAAGTTAGATAGTGAAGGTAGCTAGAATTGCCCAAGGATGGTGATGTAGACATTTAGTACCTTTCGAGGAAGACAGATGGGATAGTAAATGCTTTGAACAAGAAAACCTCAGCAGGAAAATGATGTCATCGTTTCGATACCATCAGAGTTATATGAAGAGTAATGCAATTGGAGTTGAATGTAGGTAAGAAAGGAGATCTACAAGGAGAACTAAATGTTTTGTGATAAAAGTACTCCATTTGAGAAAACTTGAGTTAAGTAAGTGCAATTAAGGTTATCAAGGAACTAAGGTCAAAGATAGAAAAAAAAAAAACACACCAGATAACGGATTTCCAAGTATATGATTGTGAAAGCCTACGTATATGTAGGAAAGTGGGTGTACCGATGATTCGAAGCTATAAAAATAATAATAATAATAATAATAATAATAATAATAATAATAATAATAATAATAATAATAATAATAATAATAATAATAATAATAATAATAATGTACATATATATATATATTATGAGGGAGGCGCTTAGCAGGGTGCACTCAGTTCAGCATTAAAGGGGCGTGATGATTCAGGATATAACGAGGTATTCTTGATGAAGAGGGTTGAAGCAAGACGTGCCGCAATTTGTTGCATAATACTTAAATTGCCAAGAAAGGAAGTGTGAGAGGAGAAGTGGCATGAGCAAATAGGGTGTTCTATCGAATGTTGAAAGCTTACATATTGGTATGTAAGGGTTTATGGGGAGGTAAGCTAGCATGAACGAATGTCTTCTATAAAAAAAAAATTGTCAATCGGGCATAATGATAAGATGTTTTTTTAGTGTGTCGTTAATGCACCAAAAATCGCTTTTCAAACAATATTTATAAAACCTAACGAGCAATTACCAAGAACGTAGTAAAGGCAAGTCAAGGGTCGATCCACAGGGAAATTAATTGGGATTAATCAAAGTCTATTAAGTCTAAATAACCTAATTGAAGGGTTTTTGGGGGTTTTAAAAAGGTTTGGTGACAACTACGACTAGATAATATCAAGCACTAGCAAATAACACAAGATGAAAAATTATAGGAAGACACTAGAGTTAAGGTTACTAGTATGGATCAAAGCGGATAACGATTATTAATGCAATTGTGATTCAAATGTGACGATTAGGCAAGGTTTAGTTTTCCTCTAAAATACCCGAGTCCTCTCTCGAATGGTCCTCGAGAATGATCGCTTAATCAATCAACTAAATTCTCTCTCGAATGGTCTTTAGTCAATTGATTAAGAGATCCAATGAATTTGGAAAACCCCTAATATAAGATCCCCTTAATTTCTACCCAATATCTTGGCCTAGAAATTAAGTTGATTCATGGGGATGATAAAATAATTCATAATTCAATTAAGAACATTTGAAATCAAAATACCAAAACACAAATGTGATCAATACCTATCCTAAGGCCTCAAAACACCAAGATCAATGCATAAACGTCTTTAAATCATCACAATCACATTAACAATACATTTAAATCCTAATCCATACTTTCACCCTAACTCTAGATGGGAAACTACTCACTAATCATGGATTCTAAGCAATAAAACATGAAATCTATGACTAATCTAGGGCTAAACATGATTAAGAGATAATTAATCTAATGAAAGTAACAACTATGAAACTATAATAAAGTAGATCTAATAAAAGGGAAGAACAAATAATAGCAATGAAAAGAGATAATAAAAACTGAAACTTTGAAATTAAATTGAATAAAAGTACCTTCAATGTTGTAGAAATCACAAACTATGATCTATAATCTCAAACCTTGATCAAAAACTAAATGTTTTTCTCTCTAACGTAAGCCCTAATAATCTTCTCTAAAACATAGAATAAAACATGAGTTCAAAAACTATTCAACTCCAATGTTATTAAGGCAAGCCTCGTTTTTTTCCTTCGCGGATTTGAATGGTGCGGGCGCACCATTTCTCCTGACTTTTGGGTTTCATAAGTTCCAGATGGTGCGGGCGCACCTCAGTAAGTGGTGCGGGAGCACCAAAATCAGGTGCGGGCGCACCATTTCCTCTGCTCTGGTCGGACATTTCAACTTAAAACGCGCATAACTCTTTCGTTTTAGATCCAAATCAAGCTTATGACCAGGGAAAGCTATCGAAACAAGCTTTCACCTCCAACTGGAATTACTTTCATCCGATTTGTGGTTTGAAAGTTATGTCCATTTGAAATTCTCTGTTCAAGATTATATTGTGCAATGTGCTCCTTTGTGCGAGCGGACAAGGGGCATGGTGCAAGCGCACCACTTCTCAACGTGTGCTCTATTTTCATTGCTTCCTTTGCCAACTCTACAACACATAGCCATCTTAGTAGTTCCACCTATATTAAGAACATGGCAAAACAGGGTGAAAGCAAATGTACTAGAAATTCGGTCAAAAATGACTGAAAATTTAGCAAAATGTCAATATGATCAAGAATGATCAAGTGAATGAAATAGAAGGGGAAAGGGAGAAGAAAGAGGGAAGAAAGGGGAGAAAGATGATCAAAATGAGCTAAAAAGGAGTCCATAAAGTGCGTTAGAAATGCACTTATCACATAACAGGATGAAGCTCTATGTAAAGATAAAGGTCGAACACTTATTGTTGGGATGACGTAAGCCTGGAATTTCCGCAGGGCCTGTAAAGTCACGAGACTCAGAGACGAGTGTGAAAATTTCAAGGAAAAAAAAATGGAGATAGTTCAGGTTATGGGCATTTAACCTTTGTTTCAAAAGTTATAATGGTTAATTTACGAATACTCTGAGAGGTGTTTGTCATAATTATGATTGTCATATGTGGTCATCAATTGCCATCATAAAGGCGTTATGAGTACGATTATAAGCAACATGAATTCCGATATGTTCTATCTAGATTGTTCCTTTTAAGTGACTTAGAGAGAACAAACTTAAGTTCCGCGATTTGTTGCACTAAATGGCCTGGTTACGACCAATCGAATCTGTTAATGGATTTGTAGCTCTGGTCCTCCTCTAGATTACTGGAAGAAGTTGTATGATATTGTTACCTTAAGAAATTTGGGTAAACGTTATAAAATTTTTGAAACCTTGGGTTATGAATTTTGGAGATATGAATATGTGTAATTAAGAATTAAGTAATGTTACATTAAGACTCTTGATAGAAAGAAAAGTATTACAAGGCCGACATTATTTTAGCCAAGGAGCTAAGAACCAATTAGGTAACAGGAAGAGCAATATGTACGAATAAATTAGATACGCAAGATCGATATCCTCAGTATTCTAAGGTACGATATAAGTTTCGGGACGAAACCTCTTAAAGGGAGGTGGAGTGTAATAGCCTCACTTTTCTAAGACGATATCATTAAGATAAACGAGATACGTTAGCATACTAATCAGTACTTAATCAATTGCATAAGAAAATTTTGAATAACCCTATATAAAGTCTGTCTGTGAATCTAAATATTATATGTTATTATGTGATTATGAATGAAAATTATAAGTTAAGATAAGTTATTAACGAATTACGTTAATAAGGTTGAGCATTATTATGGAATTTGAGACTTTGAGTGTATTGTGTTTGAGATACTCTGTGTTTATGATTTAAGGGCTGAATGAGCCAAAATATGTTTATTAAGTTATAAGACATATTTTAAGGATTTAGTTTAAGTATAATAAAAGGATTAGAGCTTAATTACAGAGGGTTAAGGATTAAGTGAAACCAGAAAATTCTGGAATGTTCTTAAGCTGTGAAAAGACGATTTTGCCCTCATTACTAAACCGAAATCACGAGCTTGCCATTACCCATTCTCAATATATATGGTACTAAGCCCCTAATCCATTTTTTTGGAGATTCATTTCACAAACAAACACAACAAAACAACACATTTTTCTCTCTCTCATTCACGCAATTTCTGGCGAGTTGCAGGCAGCCATTGCCAGCTTGTTTTCTCTTGGCTCCTTGCTCTGAAACTTGCATGCAAACACTTCCCTAGGTTCATCAAGGTGTCCTCCATACTGGGCAAGTGTTAGTTTTGAAGTTCCAATCCTGTAACCCTAAGAAAAACCAAGCAAGGTAAGGTATGGCTGAATTTCAGCATACATGAGGTATCTTAGTTTGAAACTTGAATTCTTTGGGTTAATTACTAACTTTAAGATGATGAATGTTTTGTCTAAGGACCTAAGAGGTTGCTGGAGTGGTGGTAAAAGTTACTAAGTAAGATTTAATTCCTAGACACCAAGTTAAGGTACACAAGCACTACAAAAAAATCACTCTATAGCGACGGACATAATCCGTCTCTAAATCGTCAAAATCCGTCGCTATATGTACTCAGAGACGGGTTTAGAGACGGATCATGTCCGTTACTAAAGTCCTCGTCGCTAAACGAACTTAGAGACGGAATCCCAAATATCCGTCTCTAATTTAGCGACGAAATAATATCCGTTTCTAAACCCGTAGCAAAAAATTAGAGACAGATTTAAAAAATCCGTCTCTAACTTAGACAGATTTAAAAAACGCAGCCCTTTATGGGTTTTTGTTTTTAATAATTTTAAAACGAATTGCGCGGGCCTTTAGATGTTATAAGCGGGTAAGGGTTTCTCACAAACATAATCTCACGCCTCATCTCCCTCATCTCACGCCGCTTCTCTCTCATAAACATAATCTCCGCTTCTCTCTTCTCCCTCATCCTGATTTCATCAAACATCAAACCAACAAAAAAAAAAACCGAGTAGATTAAACCTACGAACAAGTGATAGTAGGAGAGAGAAAGCGCCGGCATTAAGCACCAGCATCGACTTGCGGTTCGTCGTTCGTTCACCATCTCCGGCGGATACTGGATCTTCTCAGTTGGTTCACCAATTCTCAGGCACCATCACCGGCGGACCTCACTTTCACTTTCATCTCTTCCAAATTCTCTCTCCTCTCGTCGATTCTCAGGCACCATCTCCGTCGCACACCTCGCCCTCTACTCGCCTCTTCTTTGCGCTGAAATTCTGCCGCCTTGCCGTGCCTTGCCGCGCCATGTTGTTCTTCCTCGTCGTCGAACTCCGATAGCAATTCAACAAGTGAAATTTTTCATTTTTCAAATCTATAATTTCTTGATCTTTGTTTTGATTAATGTTTATGTAATTTCAGATCTATAATTTCTTGATCTTTGTTTTGATTAATGTTTATGTAATTTCAGATTTATAATTTTTTCTCTTTTATATTTTCGTTTGTTTTTTTTATTTTTGTTCGTTTTTTATCATTTTCTTTCCCTTTTTTTCCATTTTTGTTCGTTTTTTATCATTTTCGTTCTGTTTTTTTTTTCATTTTCGTTCTTTTTTTCATTTTCAGATCTATAAATTTCTACTGTTCATGTTGATCTTCCCTGTTGTAAATTTCTTGATATATTTAGGAGTAAAATAAAGAGAATTTTTTTTTTTTTTGGGTCAAAAGGGCTGCGGTTTTGGTCAAAACCGCAGCCCTTTGTACAAAGAAGGGCTGCGTTTTAGGCCCAAAACCGCAGCCCTTCCAATATTGAAGGGCTGCGTTTTTGGGCCTCAACCGCAGCCCTTTGTTGTGAAGGGCTGCGGTTAAACAAACGCAGCCCTTTACTTTTAGTGAAGGGCTGCTACGGAAAGGGCTGCAGGCAAAAAACGCAGCCCTTAGGGCTGTTTTGACCGCAGCCCTTCCGTTTTTTTCCACTAGTGGTAGTTCAAGTTTTGGGCATTTAACCTTTGTTTCAAAAGTTATAATGGTTAATTTACGAATACTCTGAGAGGTGTTTGTCATAATTATGATTGTCATATGTGGTCATCAATTGCCATCATAAAGGCGTTATGAGTACGATTATAAGCAACATGAATTCCGATATGTTCTATGTAGATTGTTCCTTTTAAGTGACTTAGAGAGAACAAACTTAAGTTCCGCGATTTGTTGCACTAAATGGCCTGGTTACGACCAATCGAATCTGTTAATGGATTTGTAGCTCTGGTCCTCCTCTAGATTACCGGAAGAAGTTGTATGATATTGTTACCTTAAGAAATTTGGGTAAACGTTATAAAATTTTTGAAACCTTGGGTTATGAATTTTGGAGATATGAATATGTGTAATTAAGAATTAAGTAATGTTACATTAAGACTCTTGATAGAAAGAAAAGTATTACAAGGCCGACATTATTTTAGCCAAGGAGCTAAGAACCAATTAGGTAACAGGAAGAGCAATATGTACGAATAAATTAGATACGCAAGATCGATATCCTCAGTATTCTAAGGTACGATATAAGTTTCGGGACGAAACCTCTTAAAGGGAGGTAGAGTGTAATAGCCTCACTTTTCTAAGACGATATCATTAAGATAAACGAGATACGTTAGCATACTAATCAGTACTTAATCAATTGCATAAGAAAATTTTGAATAACCCTATATAAAGTCTGTCTGTGAATCTAAATATTATATGTTATTATGTGATTATGAATGAAAATTATAAGTTAAGATAAGTTATTAACTAATTACGTTAATAAGGTTGAGCATTATTATGGAATTTGAGACTTTGAGTGTATTGTGTTTGAGATACTCTGTGTTTATGATTTAAGGGCTGAATGAGCCAAAATATGTTTATTAAGTTATAAGACATATTTTAAGGATTTAGTTTAAGTATAATAAAGGATTAGAGCTTAATTACAGAGGGTTAAGGATTAAGTGAAACCAGAAAATTCTGGAATGTTCTTAAGCTGTGAAAAGACGATTTTGCCCTCATTACTAAACCGAAATCACGAGCTTGCCATTACCCATTCTCTATATATATGGTACTAAACCCCTAATCCATTTTTTTGGAGATTCATTTCACAAACAAACACAACAAAACAACACATTTTTCTCTCTCTCATTCACGCCATTTCTGGCGAGTTGCAGGCAGCCATTGCCAGCTTGTTTTCTCTTGGCTCCTTGCTCTGAAACTTGCATGCAAACACTTCCCTAGGTTCATCAAGGTGTCCTCCATACTGGGCAAGTGTTAGTTTTGAAGTTCCATTCCTGTAACCCTAAGAAAAACCAAGCAAGGTAAGGTATGGCTGAATTTCAGCATACATGAGGTATCTTAGTTTGAAACTTGAATTCTTTGGGTTAATTGCTAACTTTAAGATGATGAATGTTTTGTCTAAGGACCTAAGAGGTTGCTGGAGTGGTGGTAAAAGTTACTAAGTAGGATTTAATTCCTAGACACCAAGTTAAGGTACACAAGCACTACAAAAAAATCACTCTATAGCGACGGACATAATCCGTCTCTAAATCGTCAAAATCCGTCGCTATATGTACTCAGAGACGGATTTAGAGACGGATCATGTCCGTTACTAAAGTCCTCGTCGCTAAACGAACTTAGAGACAGAATCCCAAATATCCGTCTCTAATTTAGCGACGAAATAATATCCGTTTCTAAACCCGTAGCAAAAAAATTAGAGACAGATTTAAAAAATCCGTCTCTAAGTTTAGGAATGGTTTTTTTAAAATCACCTATTGTTAGTTGTTCGGTTCAACCCGGTTCACAATCTCACTCGGTTCGCAACCTCGCTTTGGTCAACCCGGTTTGGCTTTATAGGCAAGGCTCTTGGAAGCAGTGGAAATTGGTAAAGGGAATCCCCATTCTCAAGAACCGCAGTTGGTAGAATCGAACCTGAAACCTCTAAGTCACAAGGAGAAACTCATACCAACTACACCAAGTACTACTTGTTTACTTTTACGTGTGGAATTGATAATGATTGAAAGCAATATTAGAAACGGATCTTAAAAATCCGTCTCTAATTTAGAGACAAATTTGAATTTCCGTCTCTAAATTAGAGACGGAAATGAAAATCCATCTCTAATTTAGAGACGGATTTGAATTTCCCTCTCTAATTTAGAGACGGATTTGAAAGTGCATTATAAAAAATATCTACTTGACTAATTTAGGGACGGGATTTGAAACTCCGTCCCTAAATTAGAGACGGATTTTGAAAATCCGTCTCTAACTTAGAGACGGAATTCAAAAATCTGTCTCTAATTTAGAGACGGAATTTCAAAATCCGTCTCTAAATTAGATCTAACTTTTTGACAAAAGTCTGGAAAAATTGGTAAAACACACCAGAAACGGATTTTATAATTCCGTCTCTAACTTAGGGACGGATGTTAAAATCCGTCTCTAACTTAGGGACGGATTTTAAAATCCGTCTCTAATTTAGGGATGGATTTTAAAATCCGTCCCTATATTTTTTTAGAAACGGATTATTAATTTTCCGTCTCTAAATTAGAAACGGATACACCTCCGTCGCTATACGAGCATTTTTTTGTAGTGAAGCTCCACCATCTAAACTCTGTTTCTAGCTTTGATCATGAAAATTGTTTGTGGAATTGTGAATACTTGGATTATGTTTGAATGTGTATAAAAACTGATTTATATGAGTTTTATTATGGAAGATATTGTGTTAAAAATGTTTTGCATGTCAAGTTCCCTAGGACTCTCTGAATAACCGAATAAGAAAGTGATTATCCATTCACTTGAGCTATGCTGCCGTGACCTTCTCTTCCAAATATATTTCTTTTCCACTCTGTTTTTAGCCTTGGTGTCTCTTGGAAATGGTAGATCATGAAGAGTTATTGAATTTAGACCTAAAAATCACTCCATTTGGAGTTGTACATCAAAAGTTATGTTGTCCGGAAGTTGTTATGTGCACAATGAGTTCCGTCAGAAGTTTGTCAATCCTTGCTATATCTCGATTGCGTTTTGATTAAGGATCGTGTTGTGGTTAAACTTCCATGATATTCCCTTGGAACATTTATGTCTTGATTATCAAATGAAACTTTGCTTCATTTACCTGATTAAACACGCAACCTCAATTCGTGGAGGAAAATAACACCTAAAAACTCGACTGTTCGCTTAATTACTTTCTGAACTTGTAAACCCTTGTGCCTTTGATCCTTTCAATATTTTTCTAAGATGAATACCTACTGTCCTTATATATATTAAGTGTGAAACCTAAACTTTGGCTAAACCCAAGAAGTACAAGTGATCTTTGCATAAGAACCATTGTTCTTTAACACCAAACCGAAAACCATGGTTATTGATATATGTGGTGTTTGTGTGAGATAATATATCCATATATTAAGAGCTCTTCTATAACCTTTTATATACTGTCATGTCTTGATAATACCACCTTTATCTACCTCAACCAAGTCACATTATTCTTCGAAACTTGATTGTTAAGTCACCTTTCCGAAAACAGTGGAACTTGACATAGCAAGCTTGTTTTCCGGAATTTGTTTTCACGAGTTAAGTTCGCTTTAGAAGTTGTTGTAATTGATTGCGAATAAGATTTAAGTAAAGTATTTGAGTATGAGAATTTCAGTATAAGTATTGAGCATAAGTATTTTGGTATAAGTATGAAAGTTGTTTTATAAGGGGAAGTAGCTGCGTAAGCAGTGATGAACAACACTCACAAAGCGGGTTTGCTCATTATTGCTCCGGAGCGGGTTTTGCTCCATTATGAAGGGTCATGACCTAGGAAGTCTTGCAAGCAGGAAAATAAGAAAGGTAGGGAGACGTCCCTCAAAAGTTTGGAGAGCCGGGTTTGCCTCCATTCGTGTTCCTTCCCTGGAGTTATGTTAAGTTTTGTGATAAGTTTAAGAGTATTGCTGTTCTAAGTATTGAAAATGATATGTGATATTTTGAGATAATTCTTGAAGAATTTCTCCTGTGTATGCAATGCAATTTTTATGGAAGTTAAAAGAAAGAATTAACGTATTTATGAGCAAGTATAAACGTATTTCTGAATAAGAACAAAAACCATCTCAGTGCATTAATGAATTTCTGAGCAAAAAGAAAATGAAGCTATGATTGTTATAAGTTTATGTTTGAGTATAAGAAACGACTGAATAGTTTCAGCCACCTTAATACTTCGAAATTGGTGGGACTTGTGTACCAGCGTAAGCTGACCTGTTTTGTTCTATGAACCTGTCCTGGTGGGGGCAGATTCATCTGTTTTTGCAGGATTAGAGAGGATGACTGAGTTAGCTTATGTGTGCGAATGTGAAGTCGTGATCAATGTGTTTAGCCGCTGCTATGAGATAATCTGTTTTATATAATGTTCCTTGGCGGGTTAAACTCGTATTTTCAATTTGTAATATATGTATTCAAAACATATTGTAATAACTTATTTATTACAACTTATTTTCATAATAAGCTTGGATACTATGAGAATTCCTAATTTTCCTTAGCAGAGAAGGTGTGGAAATCCGTCCTAACAGTCCCTTTAATTAGCAGCTTAACTTCGTAATTATCAGTATTATGTCTTAATTGAGCTGCTATTTGGAGCGGGCTTTTACAGATAATCACCAAAGAGTCTTGCTGCCATGTACACAGCTTTGCACTCAGCCATGTCAGGTGGCCAGCAAGCTCGTAGCCTGCGCACCACCGAGAACATCACCTGGCCCATGCTGTCACGTCCCACCACACCCAAACCAACCCAACCCTCTTCGCTTAAGGATGCATCATTCGCATTAACCTTGAGTCCTTGACAACTCTTTCCAAACGTAACACTATATTGTCAATTAAAAGTCTAACAGTGCTTCTTTTCTTTCTTTATTTTCCTTGCAAGAAAAATGCAATTAGAAAAAGTAAACCCTAACAATGCAAATACAAAGAAGTACCACGTCTACCGCACAGGCGCACACTATTACGGAATGCAAATTTAACCAATTAAATAGAGTTAGTAAATTTACCATTAGTAAACCTTTTATACACAGTATCAGTGTATCACCTTTACAAACATAAACAACCAGACATGCAGAACATCAGTATAATCTCTTCAATTTAGAGTGTATGGACTATGTAGTGATTAAGCTTTGAATTTCCTGGAAAACCAAACATGTGATTTGTGAAAGTAGGATAATAATGCATAATATTACCAACGTTGTGTGTTTTCACCAAGGGGCACTCAGTTCTTCCTGAAACTCAAACTCATATCTCTTCGCATTCAACTTCAAGGACTCAATGTGAGCATCATATTGTGAGAAAAACTTCTGTAATTCCGCAAGCAAAACTTCTAGGTTAGTTATCTCGGCTTGAACACACGCAAGCCAGGAATTCCCTTCTCTGTATTTATCCTCTAGAGGCTTAAACTTCATGTCATCAGAAACCTTCCTTAACTTAGCAAGTACTAGTTTAAGTTTCTTTACTTCACCTTCTGCAAGTCCACGTTCATGAGATGCTTCTTTATATCGGCTCCTGTGATCTGCTGCGCCTTCTAAACTGAAAACAACGCTCCTCAAGTGGTGTAGACGAGCAAGAAGGAAGCCAACATTCATTCCAAGACCTTCATAGGCATTCAAGGTATCTTCCCATAGCGCACACTTATAGAGGAAGGTAGAGAGCTTGCAAATTTTTAAAGCATTGGCTATACTGACAGTTTCGAAGATAATTCTTTTAATGGCCTCAGTAATGATCTGATAATTCAACGTGGGGTTGATTCCTTTCAATAGATGAGCATGAAGAAAGGCATTCTGACTACAACAGAGTTCATAATAATCATGCAGGGTACTGTAAGGCAGCTTGTGGTTTTGAAGCAACTTGAGCATGATAGCTTTGAAATCTTCAAAGTTTGTGATATTACTGAAAAGTATCTCCCCAGGATATAACATAGAACCTGCTCCAGCATTTTTTGACTTGAGTCTTAGACTCCTCCTATTGTAGATTTCTGCTACTTGATGTTCTTTCCCTCTCCTATAGACAATAAGCTTTTGGTTGGTTGTTTGGCTTGAAACGCTTTGCTTTACATGATTGACGGGATTCAGGAGATGAACAGGCAGAGTTACTTCATTAGCAGATGTTCTGATTATATATACCTACAAAATAATAGAGTTTTATTTTCCAAATCCAGCAAAATCTATTGTTATCTGTAGGAGTTTAAACTACATTTCTAAACTATACTACTTGCCAACTTATTCTTGGTTCGACCAATTCTAACAGCATCTAGAGAGTGTTTGGTTGGGAGGAAAACATTTTCGTGGAAAAGTGATTTCATTTTACATTTGTAAAAGATGGAAAATTGTTTTCTGAAGGGTGGAATATTTATCTTGCAGATGTAAAAAACTTCTCCATTCCTTATTTTCCTCCCTATTTCTCTTTCTCTTCTCCAATTCATCATCCCCCCTGCATTTCCAATTTTCCTTCTCTCCAACTTTTCTTGTAAGTAACCAAAAATAGAAAAAACCAGTTTACAGTTGTGTTTTCCCTCAGAAAGTGTTTTTCATAGCGAATAGTTTTTTGTTGAAAGTGTTTTGCATCCAACCAGATAGACACACAAAGCTAATGGGATTATGTTAAGTTGAATGTGCAGAATTACAGGTCAAACTAGATTGCAGTAAATGTAATTGAAATCTAGAGCATAACTGGGTCAATAAAATAGCTACTAATTTTATCAAGTATCAGATGGATAACAAACAGATTCTTGTGTTCTTTAGCTGTTATCTAGTCATCCGTGATATCTTTTTTACATCACATTATCTCTACAGGTGCCGTTACTCTCAGTCTCCTAAGGCCTAACTTACAGTTGATACTGACAAAGTGTAAATCTGCTGTATCTCATATTTTGTTGAGTTGTTGACAACACTGGCATTCAAAACTGCAACTTACTGAAAGAACATATTATAACTATGGGATTTCAGATCTACTACATTGTTGTTTACTAGTTTCCTGAACTGAAAACCCCCATGTGTAAACCTCCAGGAACGATTTTCAGATCACGGCAAATGAGATAACCTCATCTAGAATCACTATTATGGTCTAAAATGATTCCGAGATTACAAGATTATCTCAAGTATATAGTTTGATCAATGTAGGGAGGCCCAAAAGACAAAAAGTCATAGTGCCAAAACCACAATGTTTATCATGCCAAATAATCCAGAAACGAAATAATGGCAATAATCAAGGATCATAAATAAGAGGAACAAGCTTTAATAACAAGAAATGCAAATCTGACAAACTGTAACCAACAATTACCTTGAATTTGGTAGCTTCAACTAAGGTAAATACAACAGCATCCCCTGCTTCCAATTTGTTATCCTTGGCAAAATTTCTCCACCCACCACTGAGTCTACAATGTCTAGCCAGATACTTGGCTTCATACTGCTCTCCAGTTTTTGTCTCAAGTACCATAATAGTATCTTCCGGTGGTAAATGCGCCCTACAAAACAGCGTAGGAAGTGCCTGTACACCACCAGATTAACCAAATTAAGAAAGCACCTGAAGATAACCACATAGTAGTTTGTAGCATTTACCTAATGAAAAAGCACCTCCAAGATATAAACACATACTAACCAAATTGTAACCCCTCGAAACGTGCGATTCCAGCAACTGTTTCACAGTAGCAGGATGTTCAACAATCAGCTTTGATGGAACTCTTTTAACTTGAACCATACGGCATTTCCCTAAGACCTGCCCAGGCTACTAAATTTCATGAGATTGTCATAATTATCACATCAACAATAAACTTAAAGATAAGATGGTCACAGTGATGGACATATCTTAGTAAATTACTCGCACAGACAAATGACAAGAGTGAGCGACCGCTCACCGCCCCCAATTTTAAAGGGTCCACCTATATTTTATTTTCTTAGTTTTTAGGTTCTATGAGTTTAGATGAAAAATACGTTAATCCAAAATTTTTGCCCCTAATTCATATACATTTTTTCATATTTCATAGTTTATTTTAGTTTTATCTTTGATATCTTTACTATATTGTTAAAACTAATGTGTCTCCTCGCTAAAAATGAAAATAACATTGAAGTATTTAAGGAAGTTAATCATTTTTGAATAATAAAATTAGATTAGTTATTAATAATATGGGATTGTGGATCCGTTTTATAGCCCTATAAGGTCTATGTTTCGTGTCTGGCACAATAGGGCCCCAAAATTGTCTGAGACGTCTCCTTTACTCCCAATCAATTATAGTTTGAGCAGATAGCAAAATCACATCATTTAAAGTAAAAACTTAAATTAGCGTATGTAATCATATACTACTACTAATTAAAGTGTATAAGGGACATTAATATATACCCTTTTCCTCCTAATCTTATTAGCTCTCAACCTTTTTAACTTCCCCTGCAAAATAATCAATCACCCATCTGTAATAACCTGAAATTTCTTTTGCCAAGTTCGAATTTGTGTTCCACATTGTTCATAATATGACTAATATATATATTTTAAACACACTTACACGATTTTCCTTGTTGATTTTCTCGTCCCTTGACTTCTTTTTCTTACCCTGCATGTAAAGCAAAGCACCCACATTTCACATTAAAAAGAAGAAGAAGAAGAGAGAAAAAAAAAGAAGAAGCTTAATTATCAGGGAGTAGAACGAACTGGGTTTCTCATGGTTTTGGGGTTTAAGATGATGGAAAAAACCCAGAAGATCAAGATGCCGTTTTAGTCATAGAAGAAAAAAAAAAAAAGGTTGGTTCACACAAAAATGACAAAATTTGGGGTTTAAGATAATTTAAAGCACCCACATTTCACATTGAAATGAATTGGAGTATTATTTTCCGAGGAAGAATGGCCACTATAGTCTATAGCACAGTAGCACTAGCACCCACCCAGGGGACTTACGTCACTCTGCCAGATTGGACATAAATTCCAACCTCGATGGTAGTTTTTTCGTCCCCTTTGTTTTTTTTTTCTTTGAAAGTTTTTCCTTTTAAAAAAATATTTTCAACTTTTTCTTAAAAAAGGATATAGATAAAGTATTTGCAATTGATGTTAAAGAAAAAACTAAAAACACAACATAATTTAATCAAATAAAGTTTTTTTTAACTATAACACTATGATGATAATAATAATAATAATAATAATAATAATAAGGAAAATTTGTCAGAAACAACTTTCTATAAAACACTTTTTTGTCATAAACAACCTTTTAAATTTTTTTTTGTCAAAATCAACCTTAAAGTTAAAATTTTTTGTCACATTAAACCTTTGACCGGAAAAAGACCCTTGACTTAGTTTTCAGGCGTTGACCATCCCACCCCCACCCACGAAACCACCCCACCCCACGAAATCGGCCCTCACTTTCCCCCACCCTCGAAACCACCGCTTTCTTCCCCCCACCCTCAAAACCACCAACCCTTACTTCCCCCACCCCGAAACCACCCATTCCGTTTTCTTTGTTAGGGTTTAGGTTTGTTTGGGTGGGGATTTAGGGTTTGAGGGGCACGGTTGAGGGTGGAAGGAGGGGTCAGGGTCGGTTTTGGGGGTGGGGGGAAGTGAGGGTTGGTGGTTTTGAGGGTGGGGGGAAGAAAGCGATGGTTTCGAGGGTGGGGGAAAGCGAGGGGGCTGATTTCGTGGGGTGGGGGTGGTTTCATGGATGGGGCTGGGATGGTCAATGCCTGAAAACTAAGTCAAGGGTCTTTTTCCGACCAAAGGTTTAATGTGACAAAAATATTTTGGTTTAAGGTTTGTTTTGACAAAAAAAAAATAAAAGGTTGTTTATGACAAAAAGTGTCTTATAAAAGGTTGTTTCTGACAAATTTTCCTAATAATAAATCAGAGAAAAGTCTTCTTTTGTTGGCTATCATTCTGGCATAGTTTTGAGAATAAGTCTTTTTATTGGACCGTGTAGATAGCGTACGAAAATTCAATACCGATTGGAAATTTGTATAGCAAACAATCAAGGAACAATATTTTTGCAATAAACCATAAGATTCAAACTTTAAACTTCCACAAGGGGAGACTACCAAATCAAACTCCAAAATCCACTAATAGAGACAAAGAACCCAATAATTAGGTAGAAAACTCTACAATACAGAAAAAAGAGGATTATTATTAACGAAAATTAGGAAACAATCGTTTAAAAGTAGAAATTGGGGATTACCACAAACAAAAAGGATGGTGGTAGCTCTAAAATGGCTAAAGAAATAATAGAATTTTTTTTTGAGAAATAATGGAGAGAAACGTAGAGAGGTTTAGTCGTTTAGATGTTAGTTGATGAGTATAAAGAAAAACAAACAATGAAATATACCGTCGACTCCAAAATAGAAAATTCTGGATTAAAATAATGAAAGCTCACATAAACAAAATACAATTTTTATTTGTGTGTGATTTGTTGTTGTTTAAGAACTAAGTAGAGTGGTAAATTTAGATAAAAAACATTATAATTAGAAATTTATTTGAAGTTACGTTTTTGGCAAAGAAGTATAGTTCATTAGTTCCCTTTCCTTGAAATAATTTGATTTGGTTTAAATTTATTCTCATTTAATTTGGAATTAATTTTTTTTTTGGTTACATTGGTAAGACAAAAAAAGATGAGAGAGAAAGAGTTAGAGAGAGGAGCTCTACAGCAGAAAAAAGAACCCAATTACCTATCTCAAATTCCTCGACAAAAAACCCCCAAATTATCAAAGAACCCTAGTCCCCAAATTACGTTTCAAATTCAAGCAACAATTACTCTATATCTGGTTTGTTTCATCATTAGCTTGGTTTCTATCTGTGAAATCCAGCTATTAAACCCATGTTTTGGGTTTCCGCAAATCAATTTCTCGACATTTCACCCATCCTATAGTTATAGGGTTTTTCCCCAAATTTTTGATTTGCTACGTGATTGTTCTGAAAAAGGTAGATGGAAGGCGGCTTTAGTTAATAAAGTTTCGCAACAGTCATTCAATTGGAGTAAAGGGTTCAATTTTTTACAATTTAAATATAAGAGGAGAGAGTTTTCTAGGGTTCTAGTCTGCAGAGCATTAATTGTGAGTGAGGTTTCAAGGGTTTTTAGTGATAATTTGCATTATGGTGGTATGCAAGGGTGGCTGCAGATGAAGCATTTGGTTCCTAGAGGGGGCTATTTTGTTTCAATAGACTACTCTACTGTCAAAAGTAGACTTAGCAATTCATATTGCTCATTAATTGCGATGGAATGTATCAGAGACAATTTGGTAAGCTTAGTTCCAGAGGATTCACTCTTCTTTTGCTGTAAAAGAGGAGACCAGGTAAAGAATTTTCTCACATCTCTTTTTCATCACTCTTCTCTTGTAAGACATGTTCTAAAGTTTAGTTTTTCTGAAAGTTGGTTAATATTAAAGATGGATCAGTCAAAAAATTTTAAGGATGCTCTTGTGTCCAATCCTCATCCTATTATTGGTGAATCTGGGAGTTCCTCTTCCACTTCACCTAACCTTATTTCTGCTATCCCATTAAATGCTGAAGTTCCCTTATCTACTATAAATATTATTCCTTCAGGTGGTGATGTTTCTGCTGTTCCTTATGTAGCAGACCCTCCCCCCCCTCCTACTTTTCCTGAGAGTATCATTCTTGATAACCTCCCTCAGGTTAAGAAGGATATCATAGAATTAACAAAATCATGTCTCATAGGAAAAATGTTGTCTGTTCCCCTAGACTTACGTACAATCATTGCCAAGACCAAGGCAGATTGGAGATTTGTCAAAGGGGAAGTTGAGTACTTGGAGATGGGTAATCACTGGATATTATTGAGGTTTGCAAATCCTCAGGATTTGGCATTAGTCTGGTCTGAAAGACCTTGGCATGTCCAAGGTGATTTATTTGTGTTGTACCCATGGAAACCATCATTTGACCCTTATTTGGAAGAGGTCAAGTGGGTGGATTTATGGGTCAGAATTCCCAGGTTACCTACTGAGTTGCTAAACTTCGATTCTATTGCTAACTTGCTGAGTGCTAATGATATAGGAGCTTTGATTAAGCTTGATCAAAGGTCCTTATTAAGGAACAAGATCAGGTTTGCAAGAGCTTGCATAAGAGTTGATATTCAAGCCCCTCTCTTGGAGTTTGCAGAGGTTAGTAGAACTGGTGATTGATCAATGGATACATAATATGGTATGAAGACTTTTCTACAGGGTGTTCATTTTGTGGTGAGTCTGTTCATGTCATTGATGCTTGTCCATTACTTACCTCTCCTCAAAAAGAGGTAACTATTAAACTAATCAAGAACCCCAAACAGAAATGTCTTTATAATATACTTGCTAAAGCTAATGGGCAAGATAACCATGACACCACAGCTGATGTGGTGCATGTTCAGTCCAAGCACTTACCCAAACACAAACCCCTTTCTCTTCCTATTAAGAAAAGAGCTTTGAAAAACGATGTGAACAATTCAACCCCTTCTTCTAAGGGTATTGTGATAAAAGATCTAAGTAAGTCCATTGAGAAAGATGCTGATCTAGCCATTCATGCTGCTAGTAAATATACTGGTAAAGGTAAAGGAAAAATGTTATTTGCTGCCACTCATATTTCTGATGAGTCCTCTGATGATGAGGCTCCTGTGCATATTCCTCCAGTCTCTCCTTCAGGTGTAGAACGAGAGTTTGAGAGGGTTGAAGGTACTGATGTGTTGGTGCCTCCCTTGACTCAGTCAGCCCCAACTCGAGTGTTTGTATCCTCAGCCCTAATTGATGCCAGTAAGTACATTCCTCTCACTCCATCTGAAGGTTCTCCTATGATGATATTTGATGAAAATGAGTTTAATGAGGAAACTCTCTTAATGGAGCCTACTGTGGGTGAGGTTTTTGAGGAGCTAAACCCCCTGCCTGAGAATTCTTTCAACTCACTGCACTCAGACAATTCGATTGTCAGACAAATTGAGAATTTGGGAATGGACCCAGCACTCCCAGTGGAACTCTCCTCTCAGACTGGTTTTACTAAAAGAAGGATTGATGACATAGAGGAAGATGATGCTTCCTCAGCCCTGAAGAGGAAAAGAAATTAAGATGTGCAGCCCCCCTCTTGAGAAATTATGTTTTGCAAATCATCATCTCAGTAAGTTGACTGGTTAGTTTTTGCTTAAATAAATATGTCTATAGGTTTTTGGAACATAAGGGGTGTGGGTAGAAAAAATGGGTTATCAGAATGCAAAGATTTTTGTAAGAGCAACAAGATTAATATCTTGATGCTTTGTGAAGTTAAGGTTCAGTCTCCCCCTAACTTATCTAGTGATAGAAAATGTGCATTTCAATATTTTGATCATGTTCCAACAGTAGGATTTTCAGGAGGGGTGTGGTTATTATGGAAAGACTGTATTGTTAATCCTTTTAAGCTTGATGTAATATATAAGTCTTCGCGTTTTATGGCTTGTTCTATAAATTTTCTAAGAATTAATTTCCCTTTTATTGCTGTGTTTATATATGCACCTGCAAAAACCTCTCATAAATAAGAATTTTGGGATGAATTATGTATCTATATCAATTCGTTAAATTCCCCTTTTATCATTGTTGGGGATTTTAATGAGTTAATCAATGATCAAGATAAGCATGGAGGTTCTGTGTATAGAGATAATCGCAGCAACATTATGCAAAGTTTCTCAAGTAGAACGGCTACTACGGAAATTCCCTTAAAGGAAACATATTTACTTGGCGTAAAAAGCCATCTGGGTCACAAAATGTGTATGAACGTTTGGACAAAGGCGTTGCTTGTGTGAACTGGATTGCAAATTTCCCTTCAGCAAAAATTAAACACCATGCCTTTACCTCTTCGGATCATTGTCAAATTTCTTTAGATTTTCTTTCTTCTAATAATCTAAAGGCACCTCCATTTAAGTTCGAAAAAATGTGGTGTCTTAGAAAGGACTATGATATACTAATTAAGAAAACCTGGGGTACTAATTTTTATGGGTCGTACATGTATTGTCTTGTTCAAAAGTGTAAATTACTAAAGAAAAAATCTAAAGAATGGAACCAAAGAGTTGGTGGTAATATATTTCGGCAGATGAGAATTGTGGATGAGAGACTTAATCATGTACAAGCTCAATTGTTAATTAATGAGGATGATACCAAATTACAGCAACAACAACATCGATATTTATGTAAGAGAGACAAATTAGTTGAATTTGATGCAGAATATTGGAAGCAGAGGAGTAAAGTTAATTATCAATTTAAAGGAGATGTTAACTCGAAATTTTTTCATGCTAATGCTGCTATAAGACATAATAGAAACCAAATTAAAGAAATATCTCTAGATTCAGGGGATGTAATCACCAACCCTACGTTAATAGTTGAGGAAATCACTAAAGAATTCAGAACAAGATTCACTAGTAATCAAAATACTCACTTTAATGTAAATGAAGATTTTAATCTCTTTGAGCCCATTATTTCTTTAGAAGACAATAATTTTTTATGTGCCCCGGTGTTGGGAGAGGAGATAAAAGATGCGGTCTTTGATTTGGCTCCGGATAAGTCTCCAGGCCCAGATGGCTACCCTCCTTTTTTCTTTCAAAAATACTGGACTCTGGTGGGAAACTCTGTAATTCGTGCTGTTCAAGCTTTTTTCCACTTTGGAAAATTACTTAAAGAAGTAAATCATACTTTTTTAGCCTTAATTCTCAAAATTGATAATCCCTCAACTGCAAATCATTTTAGACCAATTAGTCTTTGTTCTACTAGTTATAAAATAATCTCAAAAGTTATTGCAAATATATTAAAGGTTATTCTTGGTAAAATCATTCACCCTTTACAAGGTGCATTTGTAACTGAAAGACTAATTCAAGACAATATTCTTATAGCACATGAAGTGTTCCATTCATTTAAGAAAAAAACAGGTAAGCAAGGTTGGTTAGCTATCAAACTAGATATGGAAAAGGCATATGATAGATTAGAATGGAATTACATCCAGGTAACTCTTGAAAAATTGGGTTTTTCGTCTCAATGGAGAAATTGGATTAAAAATTGTATTGAATCTGTCTCTTTTACGGTTTTGGTTAATGGCATCCCAGGAGAAAGATTTTTTCCTACTAGGGGCATTAGACAAGGGGATCCTCTGTCACCCTATTTATTTATTTTATGTGCGGAATTATTAGCTAGAGAGACTGCAACAGCTAGCAATCATCCAGAAAAGCTTATAGGGGTTTCGGTTGGTAAGTCAGGAATCAAAATTCCTTTTCTAACTTTTGCAGATGATATGATGCTTTTTGCTAAAGCTAATGATCAAAGCTGTACTAGAATCAAAACTATACTTGATAAGTATTGTTCCATGTCAGGGCAACTGGTTAATTTTAACAAATCAACATTTCAAGTTACAGATAATGTGTTGGAAATTGAAAAGCGAAATTTTGCTCTTATCCTTGGGATGACTGAATCTGAAGATCTTGGTCAATATTTAGGTTGTCCAATCATTAAAAATAGAGTTACAAAAGATACTTTCTCTCCTGTAGTTAACAGGGCTAAATCTCAGCTTTCTAAATGGAAAGCAAATTCTCTGTCACAGGCAGGAAGAACAGTGCTCATCCAAGCAAATTTGGCTACAAAAGCTAATTTTCAAATGCAAAGTTTTCTCCTTCCTAAATCAATTCTTAGCAGTTTAGACAAGGTATATAGGAATTTTTTTTGGAATAAGGATTCTTGTAGTAAATCACCGAATCTTATAGGTTGGGATAGAATCTGTCGCCCAAAGAAATATGGGGGAATTGGCTTCCGTAAAGCAGAGCTGAATAATATTGCTCTTCAAATGAAACTTTTGTGGAAAATCATCAAAAATGATAATAATATTTGGGTAAAACTAGTTAAAAATAAATATTTTAAACGTAAAGCCTTTTTTGATCATAAGCCTTCTGCTGTGGCCTCTTGGCAATGGAAACAGCTTATGGGTCTAAGGGAGATTTTCAAGAAAGGTTTAAGATGGCAAATAGGGGATGGTACTAGAATTAGCTTCTGGCATGATAACTGGATATTTCAATATCCACTTAAGAATATCATTCAAGTTGCTGATTACCCATATCAGCTGAAAGTAAGCCATTGTATTCTTCCAAATCATCAATGGAATAAGGAGCTTGTGTTTTCTCTGGTTCCTCGGAGAATTGCTAAGATTATTTGTAATTTATTTATCCCTAGGTTCCCGCAATCGGATAATTTGATCTGGGGCCTGACTGCAAATGGTGTTTATTCAGTTAAAACAGGTGCGCTTTTAGCGCAAGGTATGTTGCCTTCCGCTCCGGATACTGTAGATTTCTGCTGGATTTGGAAACTTCAGATTGCCCCTAAAATAATTTTTTTTTAATGGAAAGCATGTAATGATGGTCTTCCTACCAAATCTAGATTAGAAAAAAGCCATGTTTTTCTCCCTCAACAATGTGTGTTTTGCAACCATCATTGTGAGTCTGCAACGCATCTTTTTTTCCTGTGCCCCTTCACGGTAGACATTTTCCATCATCTTCATGCTAGTTTTAACTGGCCTATCCTTCCTAACATTCCAAATCTCTCTTCTTCCAGTACATTTTGTGATTCTTTAGCTTGGCTTCGGCTTTTTTCCATTGATGATGATCTGGTTCTTTTTTCTTCTATTTGGTGGTTTGTTTGGTATTTTCGTAATAAGCTTATTTTCAATGATGATCCTATTTCTTCTAGAAAAGCTAGCTTTGCGATCTATTCCTTTGTGGAAAAGTGGAAAAATCCTTCCCCTTTGATGAAAGATGAGGTTAGTTTTAGCCCAAGGGCTGCAACAGGTAGAAATAGAAAGGATACTTTTTGGCATCCCCCTTCAGTCAATGTTTATAAAATCAATTTTGATGGCTCTAAGCTGAATAATGCTAATAGTTCTTTTGGGTTTGTTATCCGGGATCATGCAGGTGAGGTTCTTCTAGCTGGTGCGAAATCTTTGGGGGTCCATACGAGCATTCTTCAAGCAGAAGCCTGGGGTCTCCTAGAGGCCATTAGGGGGCTCGCTTTCTGAATCTCGAGAATATTATTGTCGAGGGAGATAATTTAGTGGTTGTTAATGCTATTAATAATGTTTGGCACATTCCGTGGGAAATTAATAATTATTTGGGATGCAGGAAAAGAATTGGAGAAGTTCGTTTCCTTCTCAGTAGATCATTGCTTTCGGGAGGCCAACCGTGCAGCGGATTTCATGGCTCATAGGGGGCATTCAGTGAATTCGCTTTTGTATTGTTTCCCTCCTTTTGATGTTGATTTCTCTCTTCTCATCCGTAAGGATGTTTTAGGTTGGCCTTCGGACTAGGGGTCTTTCCTAAGTTTTTCTTTCCTTTTCAAAAAAAAAAAAAAAAAAATTGGAATTAATTTATTAACATTTGATAAGGTCTAGTCTAAAAATGTAGTTTGTGGTCCGGTATCTTGATTTGAGTGAACTCTAACCATAATTTGACGTTAATTTAGAAGAAAAAATGTGTATGTGAGATCTAATTAAATTCGTCTTAGTGTTACTTTTCAGTAAAGTTATCTTATGATTCTCACTAATATTAAATATAATATATAATAAGAATAAGTAATAAATTTATATGATAAGGTGAAAATAACATAGCTTTAATAGGGACAACTTATTAGTAGCTCTCTAGTAAGACGCTCAATTTTTTTTTTAAATATATATATATATATATATATATATATATATATATATATATATATATATATATAATTGGAAAGCTTATTGTGGAAGATTATTAGGAGTTTGAGCATCATGAGTAGTTTTGACTTTTAAGCATAGTGTAAGCATAAGACCTTCTCTTATGGTAGTAGTGGACCTTTAGACTTGTTGTCTTTTGGGCTACTTAGCCTTGTATCCAACCTATGAGTTGGTGTGACATACTCCCTCCGTTTCTTTTTAATCTACACACTTTCCTTTTTGGTCTGTTTCTTTTTAATCTACACACTGTTGCTTTTTCTATTTTTGGTAATATGTCACATCTACTTTATCATCTTTTTCCACCCATCTCATCCACTTTTTGATATTTTAACTCATCTTTTAGTTTCTCTCTCTCACTTTTCAATTTCTATCTCCACCTTTTCAGATTCTCTCTCATACTTTTGCACTTTCTCCTTGGTTTTCCCCCAAAGTGAAGTGAGTAAATTAAAATGAAACGGAGGGAGTACATGCTAGGACCTTAGTAAGGGTTGGTATTCGGCTCCGTTTTCTTTCTTTATTTAAAAAAAGTAAAATAAAAAAGGCAAAATTGGCCTCAACACGAAAAACTATGGCGCGGGTATACCCAGTAGCACCAACTTTGACTAGTAGGCAAAACACCCCAAAATATTGGCCTGAGTGCAGCGAGTGTCATAAATGACGCCGAAACTAACTTTTCTTGCCGGCGGCGGGGAATTCATGTTATTTTTTTCTTCCTATTTTTTCTTTTTTCTTTTATTTATCCTACTTCTTTCACATGACCATGTGTCGAGAATCGTTAGTTTCAACATCAATTATAACACTTACTGTACTCAGGCCAATAGTTTGTGGTGTTTTGGCAACTAGTCAAAGTTGGTAGCGTTGGGCGCACCCACGCTACAATTTTGTGATGTTGAGACCAATTTTGTCTAAAAAAAAAAAATCCGTTATGTACATCGAAAATAATAGTCTTATGATCAGAGATTAAATGAGACATATGATCTTAACCTTATGATAAGTTTGGAACAAGTTATAGGATTTTCAAACTCAACTTGAGACCCAAGTACCCAACCACAAATATGTGTCACATCACAGACTCATGGTATGGATCTTTTTAGCCCTAATAGAACAAATTATTACTTGTCACCTGGTTTTCAAGTTCTGATAGATATAACGGCAATTCAATGGGGTGATGAAATCTCTAGTTTGATAATATGTGAGAGATAAACTCTGTAATTGCGCCATTTAGATTTTACACTATCACATACTTCATTCATTTCTTTTTAATCTACACATTTTTTTTTTTGGTCCGTTTTTTTTAATTTACACATTTTTGTATTTCCTATTTTTAGAAACATGCCCTATCTACTTTCTCCTATATATTTCCACCAATGTCATCCACTTTTTAATATTTTAACCCACATTTTAGTTTCTATCACCACCTTTTCAGTTTGTCTCTCATACTTTTAGATTTAATCCTTGGTTCTCTCCTAAAGTGAAGTGAATAAACTAAAAAGAAAGGATGTATTATTTATTTGACAAATTTTTTATTATTTATATATTAGGAAAATATAGTCATGTAAGTTTTTGTTAAATTCATCTTGATATATATAATCTCAAAATTTCTATTTTTTATAAGTAGAGATATGGACAGTCTTAAATTATGCATTGACTAGCTTTTTATGCACGCTATGCGTGCAGAGACATTTTAGGCATAACTATAACTCAGTAGTAACACAAACCAAAAACGAAAGTTCGTATCTAAGTTCTCCTTCATTTTGTGAGTGATAAAGATTGAAATACTTACATGTTCTACCCATCACCCTATGTATACCTCTTATAAACCAATTTATATTTTACATAAAAATCTTAATCAACCATTCTAAGCTTATTCATAACTATACCTCTCACCTGGTCCTAAAATCCTCATTTTCACTCACATAACATCACTTCTCTCTCTCTCTCTCTTATTTTCATAATTTTACTCTGACCGTAATTTTGCACTATTTCTACCTTCCAAAAATTGAATTTTTTTAAATTTTACAATTATAATTTTCATGTAATTGAAAGGAAGTCTTAGAAATTTTTCCTTGTAGATTCGTTTTTTTATTGTAGTTTTCAAACTCGATTCTAATTATCTATGACTTTTTTTACGGTATTTAGGACCTTTTTAATTTAATTCTTACAATTCTAATTTATATATATTTTAAAAAATAATAATTCAATGTGTATCAGCGAGTCCTACGTTTTTTCCAAAATTTATTGTTTGTACTCTTTTCTTTTAAAATTTAATTTTACAACTAAAAATTATGTATTACTGGGATTACCGACCTTTATCGGTTGTTTGCATTTCAATTGATATATTTTATTGCACAACTGGGAAAATTTTTTCATGGCAAAAAAAGTTTTATTCATGGGTTTCACTTAACATTTCTAAGTGCTATTCATAGTTGTAACTAGAGATGGAAATGGATCCTGGACCCGGCTTGGACCCGTGGACCCGGATCCGTTATTTAGGATATGGATCCCAAAATTTCAGACTCGTTGGATCCGGGTCGGATCCGGGTCTTGTCATCAGAATGCGGACCCGGGTCTGATCCCAAGACCCGGATCTGTAGATCCCTTTTTTAAAAAAAAATTAACTTAGCAGTGGGCTACTAGGTTGATGGGCTTTAAACATTTGATCCGTTTTCTTTAAAACTCACGCTTCACTGAAATATAGAGTGAGAAGCATTATTTTCTCATCTAACTCGTTCTTTTTCTTGTAAATATAGAGTGAGAAGCATGTGATATTGAGCAAGAAAGATAAGTAAACAAAGTACCTACCTTGATTCAAAGTGTGGTATTCAGAATTTGAGAGTGTTGAGATGTTGAGATGTTGAGATGTTGCAGGCAATTATGGAACACTGATGTGTTTTTTGAGTTTGTGTTTCAAATTGATATTTTTTTTAAAGAAGCACCTTTGATTTTTGTATTGTTCAATTCAGCATTATTTCTGTGTTTTTTTTGTTTCAGTGTCCTATTTTGTTATGGTAAGTTTTTGATTTATTATTTTCGTCAATAATAGTAGTGCAATTTGCATTGGTTGTGTTGCTAATTAAGGCCAATTAAATTTTATTGAAACTGACAAGTTTTTGCAATGTAGAAGGGTTTAAATGTCAAGTTTTTGGAATGTAATATTTATGTTGTGGAGGGGTAATTAAGTAAATTCCAAGGGGGACACCATTGCTCCCCCTTGGCTTATATAATAGAGATAATTATAATACCTTACATAAATTATCTAATTATATAGATAACTCAATATTGATGTGAACAAATCTGCCAAAATGCAAATTTCATTTGAAAAATCCATGTGTGACATACTGACATTTACCAATATATAACCCGCATGTCTTTTTCAAAATTTGAGAGGATGTAGTTAAATATTTGTTTTATGTATTGTGTCATTTTGTGTATATGTATTTACATGATAAGGCTTTCTTCAAGATACTTATTCTTAACCAAGGACCCTTGGGTCCAATGGTATGGCTTCCTATCTCCCACATGGGAGACCAAGGTTCAAATCGTGGTGGCAGCAAAATTTTACTATTGTTGGGGGGAGGGGGTTTGGGGCTTGTTGGGCCTTTGGGTGAGTGACCATGTGCGAGGGGAGCCAAGAGGAAATTCATCTTACCACGGGTTCTCGAAAAGGGGCCCCAAAAAAAAAAAAAGATACTTATTCTTTAGCAAACAACTATAGGGTGGTGCGGATCATCCCAGACATAGAATAATACACATAATTGTCACATTATCCCAGAATAACCACTATACCACTAAAACACTATCCCAAGTAATATAATTGTAAGATAAACAATGGATGTCAACAAATAACTTGTATACAAACTCACAGTTTTCTCTCGCCTGTTTTCCTCTTCCTCTCACTCAAACAATAATGGCACCAAAAAATAAATCTCTTAAATTGGTATTGTTTATCTCTATTATCCAACCCAGAAAACTGATACTCTTCAAATTCATCCTCTATGTCGCTTCAATTTCCTCTCTCTTTTTTTTCTCTCTTTCCTCTCACCTTAACATCCGGAGACTACACTTTAGATCTGATTTTTGGGTCTATTTTATTTTCTAACAAAGATAGGTAATTGCTTAAATGTAGATATCAGTAATTTCTCTATGATACCGAACTTTTATCCGGAAAGTATACACCAATTTTAGTTTTTTCCCCTTCTTTCTATAGTTGTTCATCAGTCTCATATTTAAATTTTTCTCCTTTTCTAAAATGTTAACACTTTCAATTTCAATTATATTTGAAATTTTAAATTTTTTATACACAGTTTGAATTTCAATTATAGTGTTATTATTAAATTTATTCAAACATAGTACATATACATACTCTTATTTTCAACTTACAATCTGCGTACCTGATTAACGGTGAAGTTGCTGCAAATTTGAGACTGCCTTGAAGCTCCAAGTAATGAAGAAAACGGATTTTTTTTTTGGAGTTTGTGTTTGTAATTGATTTTGGGTTGAGTTTGTGTTTGTAATTGTTTGGAATGCCGTGAATATGATTTTGAGTTGTATGTAATGAGAATGTCTTGCTTTTTTTCTATTTTTATGTGGTATTAATTTGGGTAATTTTTTTGATTATGAATCTTTTTTATTGGCAATTATATCAGTTGATTGGGTTTTTAGAGATTTGATTGAAATTATTTTGGCAAGTTTATGCGTGATTTACGTTTGATTTAGTGTTGATGGCGGGAGCTGTGATTTAGCAAGTTTAGGCGTGATTTTTTGTTTTTGTTTGAGGGCAATTATGTAAATGCCTTGGGGGACACCATTGCTCCCCCCTTGGCTTATATAATAGAGATATGAGTGAAATTCAAATGATAAAATTTAGATAAGAGGAAGTGTATTTTATTATATATATACACACACACATACATATATACGAAATTATATAACATATCTACCTAAACTCTACACTTTTAAGTAACTATCAACTAATTGTTGCTATCCAATTTTATTAAATATTCCGTCTGCTCTTTATTAATTACAACAACTTATTTTTCACACTTACCAATGCAACATTTTGAATTTAATTGTCTTAATTATCTGTAAGTAAAGATTATGAAATATTGATATTATGAAACTATACGATGAGACGAATCTAATAAGATTCCGCATAACTACAAATGATGTTTAAATTCAAACTTTAGATCTGATTTTTGGGTCTATTTTATTTTCTAACAAAGATAGGTAATTGCTTAAATGTAGATATCAGTAATTTCTCTATGATACCGAACTTTTATCCGGAAAGTATACACCAATTTTAGTTTTTTCCCCTTCTTTCTATAGTTGTTCATCAGTCTCATATTTAAATTTTTCTCCTTTTCTAAAATGTTAACACTTTCAATTTCAATTATATTTGAAATTTTAAATTTTTTATACACAGTTTGAATTTCAATTATAGTGTTATTATTAAATTTATTCAAACATAGTACATATACATACTCTTATTTTCAACTTACAATCTGCGTACCTGATTAACGGTGAAGTTGCTGCAAATTTGAGACTGCCTTGAAGCTCCAAGTAATGAAGAAAACGGATTTTTTTTTTGGAGTTTGTGTTTGTAATTGATTTTGGGTTGAGTTTGTGTTTGTAATTGTTTGGAATGCCGTGAATATGATTTTGAGTTGTATGTAATGAGAATGTCTTGCTTTTTTTCTATTTTTATGTGGTATTAATTTGGGTAATTTTTTTGATTATGAATCTTTTTTATTGGCAATTATATCAGTTGATTGGGTTTTTAGAGATTTGATTGAAATTATTTTGGCAAGTTTATGCGTGATTTACGTTTGATTTAGTGTTGATGGCGGGAGCTGTGATTTAGCAAGTTTAGGCGTGATTTTTTGTTTTTGTTTGAGGGCAATTATGTAAATGCCTTGGGGGACACCATTGCTCCCCCCTTGGCTTATATAATAGAGATATGAGTGAAATTCAAATGATAAAATTTAGATAAGAGGAAGTGTATTTTATTATATATATACACACACATACATATATACGAAATTATATAACATATCTACCTAAACTCTACACTTTTAAGTAACTATCAACTAATTGTTGCTATCCAATTTTATTAAATATTCCGTCTGCTCTTTATTAATTACAACAACTTATTTTTCACACTTACCAATGCAACATTTTGAATTTAATTGTCTTAATTATCTGTAAGTAAAGATTATGAAATATTGATATTATGAAACTATACGATGAGACGAATCTAATAAGATTCCGCATAACTACAAATGATGTTTAAAATAAAACATAGGAATAGTGTAAAAGTCAAACTGTTGCAATTAACAGAATAACAAGAAGTCAAACAACTAATACAAGCTATTGACTAAATCAAGCTCATACAACTATTTCAACTAACAAGCTTAGTAACAACCAAAAGACAACGAACATGTATGCCCTTAATTTTTGACTTCATTACTTTTACCAAAACTTGTCTTTTTAACTTCGGAAGTTCCAAAAAAACCAGACCAGGCTGTGGGCCCCACCCCCATGCCTGATCGTAATATCACTCGTCCCACCACTTTTTTTTTTTTCTTCCAATCACCATACAATCTTTGTTTTAATTGTGGTTAAAACCAAAAAATTTAAGATTATGTTCACAATCTTATTTCTCAATCATAATTGATGTTGCTCTAATAGCCTAAAAAGAATGACATGAATCACCACTTCACCTTCTTACCCATTGTTCCAAATTGCTATGTCCTCTCATAAGTCATAACTAAAAGTCAAGTCAAAAATATTAAGAATTTACGACAAACTTGACAATTGGTCAACTTAATTAATAAATGTTTGACTTTTCCTCCTGAATTTCTTTGAAACCCTCTAGAAATAACAACAACAATCCAACATCAGGAGGATTTGAACAGGGATTGCAACTTCCATTCAGAGAGGAAAATGGTCAATGACTGAAACTTTGAATATGGTATTTGTCCTCTTTTATTTTATTTTTTATTTTATTTTTATCTATTAATTGAAAGAATCTATACCATAATTCAGTGCCGTGTATGTATGTTTAACAGTTTAAGCCACCAAATCTTTAAGATTTTTTTTTCTCTTAATATTCTACTTGATTATGATTAGTTGTTAACTTGTTAGTAGTAGTACTTCTAATTGCTGGCTTATTTGACTATTAAATTGGCAATTTAAGTCATTTTTGTGTTTCTAGTTAAATCATTTCTCTGATTTTCTCTGTTGAATTCTTTATATTTTTCTTACTTCTTGGAGGTCACGTCTTTGTCTGTCCCTTGTTCACTTTCATTCAACAAACTTGGTCTTCTCACCTTCTACCTTAGTTTATAATTTTCTTTTCTGGGCAAGTTTGTATATTTAGATGTAATTTGGTATTTTTGAGTGATGATGCAAAATATGTCAAACAACTGGGACTGGGATGGCCTGTTGAAGATCATTTATGTGGTCTTTGCTTTCTGTGCTGCCCTTTTCCTAGGCGCCCTAAAAGGTTTATTTTTTTATCTTTGTCTTGTAGAATTAACCTATGTTTGATGTGGGTTTTTTTTCTTCTTTTTTGTCCTTAATTTCTGTTTTTGGGAATTTTTCTGGTTTGATCATGAACTAAAATTGAATACCTTGTTCATTATTTTTGTTTGTTGTTGTTGTTGTTGTTGTAGCTTTGCTGGTGGGTCCAATTGCTGGTCTGATATTGATTATAGGAAATGTTGGAGTTATTCTGGGCCTTTTTCCATTACATGTTGCTTGGACATTTTACACCATAATAAAGTAATTATTTGCACTGCCTAGATCAAACTTTCAATTTCCTTACTTTTGGGTCTAATTTGTGATTACATGGTTCTAATTTGATGAGTATTGTTTGGTGGTGTTTTTGTGGCCATTGCTTAAATGCAGAACTAACAGGTTTGATGTACCACTCAAGATATCAATTTTATTGGGTTTGCCAGCTCTTGCTGCTCTTTGGTTGGCTTTGAGCATAGCAGGAAGTGTTGTTGTGGGTGTTGGATATGGATTTTTCACTCCTTGGGTTTCGGCTTTTGAAGCTTTCAGACAAGAGAATGAATCCAAGAAATACATACACTGCCTTGTGGTAAAATTCTGAAATAGTTTCCTGTTTTGTGATGTGGTATTTGAGCTTCATTCTTGGTCCTTTTCTCATTTGATCTTCTTACTGTTTTTCTGAAACAAGTAGGATGGAACATGGGATACTGTCAAAGGAAGCTGTACTGTTGTGCGCGATTTTGCAGATATCTGCATTCATTCGTATCCTGTTTACTTGACGGAAATTCGTGAATCTTCAAACTCTGATGAACTTCAGACTCTAAGGTACCTTTTTCTTATGATGTTCAGATTCTTTTATTATCATGTAGAAGATAAAAGGGATTGACGAATCATGGAGAAGTCTGGTGTATAAAGCAAGACTAAAACCATAATTCACTATTGATTGCTAAAACAAAAGTTTTTGGCTTATAATGCAGGTTTATTCATATACCAGCGATCATAATTGTTGGTTTGATGGGCTTAATCATTGATGTTCCTTCTTTCACTGCTATCGCCATAATTAAAAGTCCTTTAATGTTACTCAAGGGATGGCAGCGACTTACCCACGATCTTATTAGCCGTCAGGGGCCTTTTCTTGAAACAGCTTGTATTCCAATTGCTGGTTTGACAATCCTCTTGTGGCCCTTATTTGTCATTGGAAGCATTGTATTAGCTATCTTCTCAAGCGTGTTTGTGGGTTTGTATGGCTCAATTGTTGTATATCAGGTATATACGAGTTTCGACATTTTTATTTTTCAATTGCTACACTGCTTTTATCTTCCCATCTAAGCATGACTCATATGGATTTCCTTCAATGCTGAAATGGACATAGGAAAGATCTTTCCGGAGAGGCCTTGCTTATGTATTTGCAATGATTGCTGAATTCGACGAGTACACTAATGATTGGCTTTACCTGAGAGAAGGGACTATACTACCAAAGTAATTACTCTACCAATCACCTGTGATTTGCTTTACCACATCTCAGTATAGAGGTTTCTGTTGTTGCTTGCGTTTTTTTCTTTAATTGTTTATTGATCAGAAATTTATGACATCCAGGCCCCGATACAGAAAGAAGCAGGCTTCCTACTCATCAGATGGTACTATTGGTCATAATCGTGTTCGTGGTGAAAGGTTCAATGCTTCATCGATGGATACGCCTACGATGCTTATGCCGAGCTTAGGACCTTCTAGATCAGTCAGGGAGACAATACAGGAAGTGAAGATGGTCCAGGTATACTTGTCTGGTTGTGAAATATTTTGCTTATACTCTTAATTTCTGGCTAATTGAGGATGTTGATTTTCCTTCTTATAATTTTAAATGTTTCCGTTCTTTTCTTGTCACTACAACTCTATAGGACCAAATTGTATTTGCTAATTTAAAATTAATAGTAAATTATTATCATGGTTAAAGCCTTGAACAATCTAAGAAACCCAACCAAATTTGTACGACCAAAGAAATAAATGTGGACTTGCTCCCAAGACCCATCTCCAAACTGGCACAAAACTTTCTTTGTATGCGACAAACTAACAGCATAGGATGCAGTGGAAGCCTTTTCTGCTATTTTGTGTTGTAAAATGCTCATCTCTTTAGTCTTTGAAGTTCACAAGCAAGTCGCAAGTGTAAAAGGATTTATGTTTAGTTTGTAATCTAAAGAGTAGTTTAGACACTATAATAATCTATTCTGATCTTTTGTAATTTGTTTCTGCTTTCCTTATCAATAAACTTAATATATGTGTTGTAGGTGTGGGGAAACATGATGCGTACATGTGAAATACGGGGCAGAGAACTTCTCGATGCTAATGTATTAACTCAGGCTGATCTTCATGAATGGTTGAAGGCAAAGAACGGCCATGAAGCACCCATAATTGGAGTTGGTCTTCCTAGTTATTCATGTTTGTATACTCTTCTGCACTCCATACAAGCCGGAGCAGATGGTATTCTGCTATTTGACAATGTGATCATCAACCATGAAAATAGACCCCAAGATAGACTTGTAGACTGGTTTTTTAACCCTCTAATGGTATTAAAAGAGCAGATCAAAATCTTAAAATTGGGTGATGGTGAATTGCAATATTTGGAGAGAGTTCTTCTTTTCGGGAGCCATCCCCAGAGAATGGAGGCCTGGGAAAATGGTTGTGTGATTCCCCAAGACCCTCTCAGGGCTGCTCAAATTCAAGGCATTAGCAGAAGGTATTACTACACTTTTGTTGATAACTTTACTTTTTAACTGGCTAGCAAAGTATTTTTTTTTAGGCGAAAATGACCCTATAATTATAAACCTTCTAGACCCCCACTAATCCAGCTTTGAGGAAGACATACCCAATTGAGAGCAAATCTCTCCCAACAAGTGCATTGCATTCCAAAGGCTGGTATTTGATACCTCTGCTTAATTGGGACAACCCCTTTACCAACTGATCCAAACACTTATTAGTAAGAAGCTGTAGTTATAACAATAATTAATAGCACCTCAAATACATCTCTCCTTTGCGATTGTTGTTGTAATAAACTATTCCTGCCATTCTGTACAGGTCACGTCAAATATCTCAGAGTAATTCTCCAGTTTCCTCTTTTTGTATTCTCACAGTAACATACATATACTTGAAACTAACCTGAAAGGGAAGTTAGTGTTGAACTTGAATGAGATATGTTATTATGTGTTCTAATTTACAGTTTAGACTAGGCTACTCAAACTTGAATACTTGTTTTCGACACGAGTACAAGTGTCAGACTGGATTATTTCATACAAACATATGATTGGTTCAAAATGAGGTGAAGTGTCCACACCCATGTATTATCGAGGATCTGACATAAAGGAGGTGAAATGAAGAATCGAGTAACAAAGCCTATAAAGTTTACATTAATAAGAAGTCTTGAGTGAGACCGTCTCTCGTAGTTTATGATACTAAAAGTTGCCCCTAAAAGAATAGGTCATCTTAGTTTGACAATAAGCTATTGTTAGACTGTCTCATACAGGATCTTGCCATAGATGGGAAGTAATTAAGTTGTTGCTTCCTAAAACTCTGGAATATTGACCATTGATTTGAAACTGTCAGATTGCATTGATCTAAACAACAGATTTAAATCCACATGATAGGGACTGGCATCCTGGATTAGTTGGCCAAGTCTTAATTGAAGCTGTCAAATCTTTGTGAACTTGTTTCCTCAGAAAGTTGAATTCAACTCTCCTAGACCATATTACTTGGACTCGAGTACTTGTGTGAGACATGGAAACAGGTCCACCGTCCAAGTATCCGACTCGACTATTTAATGATTTTTTTCCCATTATCTGAGCCTAAATTGGAGTATCGATGTGTCCATACCCATGTTGAAGTATCGTTGATCAAAGAGGCACTTGAAATGAAGAAAAGAATTCTAGTAACATAGCTCCTGCTGCATTCCTCGTCTTACAAGTTCTAACTTCTTTATTGTTAACAGTAGCTCTTGTAGTGTACTAGATAATTGTGTCAAAATTCCAAAAAAAGAATTACACTATCCTGAAACACAATGATTTTGATACCAAATTAAGTGATTGTTCTGATTTCTCTGTTGCTGTACAGTCCATTTGCAGTTCCTTTTTCACCTCATCCACTTAATGCGCTAATTTTATGTTTAAGCAGCTACGAAATTTACCTCCAATTCCAAAAACAATATGATGTGTGTAAAGAAGTTATGTACATATCATAGTTATATGTATTGCCTATGTATATATCTGCTAGTGTAATTTTTTGTTCTTTTCCTTGGTGTCGGATCCTAGGAGGATTTGTTTGTCCATATGTGCAGCTTTCTCTTAATGTTTTGTGTCCTAGTCAACTAGGTTTAGCTGAGCTTGTGTATATATACAACTCTAGGAACTTTGTGCCGGTAAGGCAAAGAAAATGTTACTTGCAGTCTGGTGTTTTGAAACCAGCAAAGAAAACACAAAAGATTTAGTCTTGGTTTCTTCAATGTGACAGGATGTCAGGAATGTCAAGAAGCATGTCAAAGCTGCCCACATATCGGAGGAGATACCGCCATCTCATCAAAGATTTGCTTGCATACCAATCCGAAAAGGAAGGCGTCTCAACCAAGTTTGAGTCTATAAGATCCATCTCATCAATGGAACTAGTGTAGAATTCTACCCTTCTTTTTCTCAAATGTATATACATGTATTATTGCAAAAGAGAGAAATTCAATAGATAGGCATTCTTTGTTTACGCTTCAATTTATGGTTTTTCCACCTTTCCAATTGGTATAGCTATTTACATACTACTTTTTTATTATTATTTGCGAGTAATAATGTATATAAAAGTTAGAGAAGTCTTACTTCAACAGTTGCATACTCTACATGCTTATATTATGTAAAGTGGTGGTTGGAGAATATTATGCTAATTTGTAGTTCTTGTCCTTCACATATCAAATGATTTGTTGCAATCTATGTTTTCAATAACTTCATGTACATTTCAAATATGTTGTGGGAGATGAAACAATGTTATAACATAGAGAATCAATTCTTCTATAGTGTATCCAGCCTCCAGGAATACTGACTATAATGTTTGATCATACGCACGTGCATACATAAGTAATAAGTTGGGGGCATGATTGATTATATTCGCCGAAGGGATCACCATGCAAAAGAATTGGGGCGATCTTTTGAGTGAGTAATAATTTTCCTTTAAGAATGGAGCTCATAGTGTGATGTAGTGGGTTAAATGCTTTATGATAAATCTAATAATGTGATTTAAGGGTTCAAGTTGATTAGGTTTTAGACGGTCAAGACTTAGGAATCAAACATCCACACTGACAAAATCTAATAATAATATAATACTTCCACAACGTAGGAGTATTGACCTTTACATGAAGATTTTTGTTTCTCGTTCAAGCTCCTCCAATTTGTTTAGTAGCGGGTGATAAAGGATAGTAATGATAATAGATACATATATTTTCCATGCGAATTTCAAATGCATAGTAATGAGATAGTAGCATCATTCTCAAACATATAATTTTCTTTATAATTTTCTGTTCTTTATTAATCACCTTTATCGTGGTAAAAGTCTTGGTTTTATTATAGATGAATTTTCAGTTACCGCTTTCATAATCGATTTTAACATCGTGCTAAGGACACTGACGGCTCCTATAAATACCCCCATGATTTGAGTCATAATGTACGTTCACATATACTAATGTACTCTAATTGAGATATACCGGCTTTACTCTTTACCGACTTAGGCATCGGAGGGGCGTTCCTCGGATCAACCCCCGAGGTTAGTTCACGTGTTCCATCTTGCAGGACATCAAACCGGCTTATTATACTGAGGAGATACCGGTTCACTCCCAAGCATTTATTCCATACCGGAACAATAAGTATACTAGTAGCATAGAAGGTAGGTCAAGGTTGCGTTTTCTAGATCATGGAAGGATACATGTCGTACTATATCCTTGTAGTACTTATGCTACTCCACTTAAAATAGAATGCTGCGACTCTGACAGTATACTGATTATACTTGATCCAAGAGATTTAGTGGCTTAAAGAAACGACTAATATGCTCATGTTTTGACCACTTTTCCCATCCTACAGCCGATTTGGGAAATAATCACTTTTTTTTTTGACAACGATAAAATTTGTATTAACTAAAAATTGGAGTACAGCCTAAACCTAATACAACCAAACAGAAACAACTGACAGTAACAAAACTACATTAACGCATACAATGATACAAATGATTTAAAGAAAACACTAGCTATTATGTGTCTAGTCCGAAGGAAGTTTGTCTTGAGCGATGGTGGGTGAGGTTGGATATGAGAGGAAATATGTTGAGATACACAACTCTGACGATCTTCATAGAGAGATCGTCGTACAACTGCTAGTAAAAACAGTATTAGTATTTTAATTATTTTTCATATATGAATCTGGATTCCCTCAAGTGCAAGGCATTAAAAAAGATTATACGAAGACTCCAACTCTAAGATTCCACTCTTCAATAAATCATATCTATAGGTGCAAAATACATACTTTGTTCTATTTAGATATACCTTTGTTCTCTTGACTTTTAGCACTATTTATATATTTCACTTCAATTCAATCTTATAATAATATATTAAAAAAAAAAATTTAACATGTATTAGAACGTTATTGATCTTACCTCAATGTATATTTTTAATATATCAACTTTTTATAAATCTTATACTAATCAATTGTTAAAGATGTAAACGATCAATAATAATGCGTTGACAAGCTAAGAGTAAATAAGAATCGAGAAGCTAAGGTATTTGCTATAAAATATGCTAGTGTTATGTTGGTTTTAATTATTACTCCATAGTACAGTAAGGAGTTGTCCCACTGAATCAAAACTTTGCACTGAACAATTTGGTCTAACTACACAACTGGAGCTTAGAGACACTTTCAGAGTAGGGAAAGGATAAGAATAATCATCAAAGAGCGTCTAATGGGGTTTGATCTAACAATAATGAAACAAAAATTTTACCACTAGACCAAGCAATGTTTATTAAAAATTTGAACTTATTAATGATGATGATGGTATGGATTTAATAAAGTCTATAGGGATGATGATGGTATGGATCTAATGAAGTCTATAAGGATGATGATGATATGGATTTAATAGAGTCTATCTTCTACTCATTTTTTCCATTACCACTTTTTACATTTTTTTATTCTTCTTTGAATTGCATAATCCGTCATTCTTATCAATAAAATCAAATCAATTAGTGTCAAATATGGAAGGAATAGCTAATAGATTGAATTTAATTTTGTGAGTGCTCTACACGTTCCTTAAAAATTTCCCATCATATAACAACAAAATCAAGAAAGAATAAGTTTGTGAAAAATTAGTTCTTTTAATCTTTTTGGATAGAAGAAATAACTTAATGTAAAAACTAAGATGGTCATGCAATGAAGTAAGGGAGAGAAAAATCCCCTCAAAAAAAAAAGTAAGGGAGAGTAAAATAGTGAAAACTAAACAAGAATGAAATAAAACAAAGTAGGAAATAAGTTTGATGAATGAGCTGAAATAAAAAGGAGGAAAAATATTTTCGAAGGGAGTGTAATTTCGAATTTAAGACTCTTATTAGAAAATCAAAAAAAATTATGAATTGTTTGTCTAATGCCTTCCCATTAGGTCATGTCAACCTCCATTATTTTGTCTTATTTCTTTAGGTAGTACGAAGGGGTGTCATATAGAGATGGCGGGTTTGGGTATAAGGAATTTCGAAATTTTTAACAAAGCAGTCTTGGCAAAGCAGGCTTGGAGGATACTCACTATGCCAAATTCTCTTATGACACGGTTGTTAAGGTAAGTACTTTCCCTCTAGTACTTTCTTGGAAGCTAAGGACAATTCTAATATAAGCGTCACATGGAGATCAATACTTTCGGCAAGAAGTGTTGTGTTAAAAGGGATGTGTCGTGTTGTGGAAGATGGGAGAGACACGAGTATATAGCATGACCCTTGGGTGCCAGGGCTGCCATAGTGCCGTGTGAAGCCTAGGGAAAGTGGGATTGGTGAGGGAGAGCCACAAAAAGTGAGTGAGTTGGCTTCGGAAGGGAATTGGAAGGTGGAGGTCCTGAACAGTTTGTTCAGCTCAGTTTAGAGCCAAGCTATCCAAAGCATTCCATTACCGAAGCATAACTCGAATGATGAGTGGATGTGGTATCCTAACTCCAACGGAAATTTTTCAGTTCGTAGTGCCTATTTAATGGAGCTGAGTGAAGATTGAAGTTCTAAGTCGTTGTCGTCTGTTATCCCAAACAAGAAAGTGTGGCAGCAGCTTTGGGGAGCCAATGTTCCACCGAAAGTGAAGATGTTCTGGTGGAGGCTGCTTCGAAATAGGCTCCCTGTCAGCAGCAACCTCGCTAGCCGAGGTATGGACGTAGCTCGAGTGTGCCAACGCTGTGGTGAAGGGGATGAAACACTAGAACATATGATGATGAAATGTGTTGAAAGTTCGCAGTATTTCTCACCTCTTCGACTGGAGTCCGACAAAGTGGATAGAGGGACCTTTCGGGATTGGGTTGAATCTCTTCTGTTGAGCAAGAAGGATGAGGAGTGGTGGTTGATGTTTTGGATGATGTGTTGGAATATTTGGTTGGGCCGAAATGCATGGATTTTTTAAGGCAAAAAGTTTGTTTTTATGGAGGTGGTCAATAAAGCAGTTAGGGGGGGTCTAGAGTTTGATAAGGCAAATGAGGGTATGAGGAGAAGTTTGGAAGGGAGTGATGTTGAGGTGCGGTGGAGTGCGCCAATGGAGGGGGTTTACAAACTCAACACAGATGCATCGATTATAAAGGACAAAGGAATTGGAATAGGAGGTGTGGTTCGTGACTTAGAAGGGGATGTAATGATGGCTACCTGTTGTGGCATGATGGGTATAGTGAATGTGAAGATAGCCGAAGCTTTAAGTGCGAGACATGGCCTTCAAATTGCTGTTGAAGCGGGGTTGAGAAATCTAATTGTTGAAGTTGATTGTAAAAAACTTTTCAACCACCTACAGGCAAGAATATGTGATGTGTCTCCCTTTAGGAAATAGTGAATGATATATTAGCGTATGCTTCTCAATGTTCCTTTATCTCTTTTTCTCATGTTAAGAGACAAGGAAACAAAGTTGCCCACCTCTTAGCCCAAATGTGCAAATCTGCCATGGAGCTTAAAGTGTGGTTAGAGGAAGCTCCACTTGATTTAACTAGTGCTGTAATGGCTAATAAACCTTCTGCTTAATAAAATCATTCTTTATTACTCTCAAAAAAGAAGGGGTGTCATACTAAAACTTGTACAGTTTAACCTATAAGCCCACTACACATACAAACCCCTTTATGAGTAGGAGGAAAGATAGGAAAATCCTCCAATCCAAAATGCCTATAAAAAGTGTTATATGTTTCACGTTATTTTTGAAAATATCTAGTGCATTCAACAATGTGAAAAGCTAGTAGCAACCATATTTAAACCATCTATTTGGAGGTCTCTTTCGGAGAGTTTTATAAGATACCTTTTAAGAGCATATATGAGGCATATTACAAGTTTGGTGACCTATCCTAAGAAGTTATTGTCAGAACAGAATATACCTTTCATTTTTATAGTCACTCCTCACTATCCAATGAAAAAGTTTGACAATTAGTGATAAGAAATAGTTTTGTCAAGATAAGTATATGAGCACGTATATGTCACAAGTATTCTACTACAATCGATCTCATATATATTTTTTACTTCATTGCTCTTTTTACAGTGTTATAAGACAACTTAATCAAGTAATATCTCTAATATTTCACCAAAAAAAAAATATCTCTAATGACACAAGTATGCAAAATATACCATGACCATGAAATTCACCGTTAGGGAGCACAAACACATATATGACATGATTGTTGTTGCATTTATGATATAGTTGTATGAAATGGATAAAACTTGGTTGACCCATTGGGTAGATTACCCACTACTAATATAATATAATATAAGGTGAAATCCAACTCAACATTAATAATTATTTTTTAATGATTTATTAGGAGTGGGTGATCTATCTAGTGGGTAGATGTAGTTGACTGATGAGCCTTGCTTGACTTAATTCCAATACAGGCTAATTAAGATCCTCCAAATCTGTAGCGGTCATCAAAATAAACGAGAATAGACTCCCGTTGATGGTTTAGATGAGACTTCAATTTTTTAATTCACAATTAGTTACTCTTGATCTTGACAAGCGGTTGAAAAAAAAGAGAAGAAAAGCAAATGATAAATGAATTGGTGGATGAAATGACATAATAATTGTGTAGAAATCATTCTCACTCCTTTCACTCTCACCCTTATGCAGGATTAGAAAATTGGAGGCAGATGAGATATTGAACTCTAGCTTATTTCAATAAGCTGTTCTGAAATGCTAGCATCATCTAAAGAGGTTCTTTGCAAATATTGAACAATAATATGAAGTATTTTTTGTTTCAAACAACTTTAACAGTGCCAGAAAGGCGGAGAGTGTTGCCTGCGGAGACGTAAAACGGTAAAAGTACCAGCCCGTCACCTACATCCACATGCATGATCATTATGAACAAAACTTAAGTGGCAGTGGACAATATATTACTACTATAAAAGTATATATAAAAATTAGATTAAAATAAAGTTCGTTTAAAATTATTAGCTTATGCCAACTTTTGTGTAGTATAAAATTCCACTCCTCTGTCAAAAAAAGATCCCATTGCGATTTGCGCATATTCCTTCAAAAAGGAAATCCTCATCCCCATCATTATATATTCTAAAATTCCATCAAAAGTTAAATACTTTTTTAAATTTCATTGTAGAGCTGATTTTGTAAGCTAAAACATATACCAAACCAATCATGAATTAGGGAATCTACAAAAATAAAGTTCGAATTGTTTTTGGTTCCCAAACAAAAGGCAAACAATTGATTTAATTCATCTAAGTTGATCTGTGGTGGGATTTGGAATGTTTTGAGCATTCAAAATGTTATTAGTTTCAAATAATTATTAGAATGTTGAAATTCTGGTAAAAGAAATTGTTGCTATTAGAGAAGTTCTTTGCAAAAATCTATTAGAAATTAATTTTGGAGTAAAAGGAAATTAGTACAATCAACACCCACATTCTTTAACAGCTAGTTTAGTATTATTTTTTTAAAGTAAAATTAATTCATTAATAAAAGAGTCATACGACATCTACAATAGAAATCAGGAATAACAAATACATAACAATTTTGAACAAATAAAATTCAGAATTTGCAAAACCACGATCGTTGTGTAGTAGATCTAACAATTCCGCATACCCTCTTCCACATCGGTTTTTGATACATCCTTTCGATATGCTGTAGTTTTGAAATAGAATTAAATCTGATACCATTGATTGTAATTGTAGATTTGAAATCTGCTTCGATACCACATAATTCTTCATCAATGATCCAATATTACGATAATTCATCTAGAAACAAAGGAGTAAACTAAAGTCTCTCCCAAGGATAAGAAAATAAACCCTTTCTTTCAAGGGAGAAATGATTCTCTCATTAAAGGAGGAAGTATAATTCAAACAAGAACGAACATAAACAAAGCTAAATAACAATGAAAATTAAAATTAAGGTGAGACTATCTACCGATAAAATCGATGGAAGCCCCTTTGAAATTCACTAATGGAGGCTAGGGTTTAGGAGAGAAAGGGAGAGAAGGGTTTTTTAGCTAGTTTAGTATATATCTAACAATTTTTTTTAGGGAAAAAGTAGAAATATTATATTAATATCTAACATCTGAATTCTAACAACTTATAGAACAACTTTTGATTATTATACGTGACACCTAATTATGAGTTTCTAATGCATGGTCCTTAAATGCAATAACATCTATTTATAGAAGCCAATTTTATTAGAAAATATTAATTGAAAATGAGCAACAACTTAGAATAATACTTGTACAAGCCAAAATCACAAAACGAACCTAAAGCACCTAATGTTATACACCGTAATTAGGCTATGTCTGACAACACTACTTATAAAGAAATGATAAGTTAGTTGGAGCTAAAAATGCGTCAATTGAAACTAATAAGTAGCTGAAATTGATTATATATTGAGGAAAACTAGCTGGTTAAGTAGTTGAACTTTTTTATAAATGTTTTTAGGCAAGAAAAAAGATGGGATAAATTACTAAACGTCATGCTCTTTTTTATTTTTAGAGAAACTACTCATAAAGTATCATAATGTCAATCTAAGTCAAGTCGAGTTCCTTATATTCTTCTAAGATACTTGCCAAACAATTAGTTCACTATTTATCTTATATGTATAAGCTCTCGATCATGTAAGATTGATTAAATGGGTTGTTAAACATAGCCTAAATGCGAGTGAAAAAGGATAATGAACCTAATGGGTTAGGTTTGTGGAGATTGCTTACTTTAGCAGAACACTTATCGATAACAAAATCATGTAGATACATCATGAGCTTCTCAGAGTTGAGTAGATGACTACCGAATGTATGCCTCTTGCCAAGAGCAAATTTGACAGTAAAGTATACTACACGGTCTTGCAATTTTTTATTTTTAGAACCTTTTTTTTAACGTTAAGAAGAATTATATTACCCAGTTTAGACCTCAACCCACACATACGGTGTTCTTGCATCTGCCGGCCACACACTTGAGAGTAAGGGGGAAAGGTAAGGGTCGGGGATTGGATTGGAAAACTCAATGTGCCCTAATATGTATACGCCATCTAGGCATTTGTGAACACAATTCTCATATTAGGTCTCTTGTGGCATTGTTTCTTTATAATTCCTGTTAGTAATTTCTGCATTACCATTTAAATGCACAAATTTGGGAGGTACCAATAGGATCCTAACTAATAACGCAGTGAATACATTATAATACATACAAATTCCTACAACTTCATCCAATTTCAAATCACTGCCTTTTCATTTTTTTTGGAGTGGTGGGAGTGGTAGGGGAACGGGTTAACTAAACAAAATTTGGAGTAGAGTATAAATTTGAACATCTGGAATTTAGGACAATCAGACATATGTATTATGTCCCAACCCAAGCGAACTAGAAAGTCAAATATTGCCAATCTACTACGTACTAGTGTTTTTAGTGTCAAAATTTTGTTTGTGAATCCCAACAAAACTGAGGAAGAGAATCTCTGGCATGTGCATCTCCTCTATATATTCTTGCCCATGAAATGCAATCATAACGAAGTTGGTGGCGAGCAAGACAGACCCCAGAGCCCAGACCTTACTCGTTCTATACTAAAGTGGGCGCTCCATCTCTTTATTCAGTTTTTTTTTTTTTTTTTTTTTAACATCGAAAAAACGTGCATTAATTAAAAAACAAAGTACAACCTATTGCTAATACAACCATACATAAAACAAAGAAAAACCTAAAAGAGCTTTATGAGCTCTTTTTTCAGTTTTAGGACCACTTTGAACCCTAACCATCCTCTAAAGTGCAATTGTTACTACCACAACACTCAAGTTATATGTATGGTAATCCCTTATCTAAGTTTTAGGGAAGATGTATTTATTTGAGTTTAGTATTCACGTTATACTCCGCATGTTTTGAAACAAAATCATCACCTCCTCTCTCATTCTTTTGAGAACAATATAATATATTTACAATTTGTTTGATAGCAATAATGAAGAAAGAAGTAAGGTTGCATTTCCTTATAAATCTTTACAATAGTAGAAGGATTTGGTTTATAAAGATTGGAGCTCAGAACAATAAATTATCTCAATCTAAACGAGTGAAAATGTGAACCTTCCCTTCTCTTCCTTTCTCTACTAGTTCCCTTATCAGATCAAAACAAACTACAAATGTAAATAATAAAGGAATATTGAAAATGGTATCTGATAATTCTTTATATAGTAATGTATCGCAACTGTTCATAAATCATTTCTTTTATAAGCTTTCACCAACACGTGCATAAGAGTAATGAAGATGTATTATTGTGAACATTAGTATGAGTCGTTTTACACAAGATTACAGATAAATGCATTTAATTCATTCCCAATTTGCACTATAATAGGTAGTCAAACATTTTTCAAGAATCCAGCTAGTAAGTAGCTTTTTTTTTTTTTTTGAGGGGAGCTAGTAAGTAGCTTCATATATGCACATAGTGTACACAAAGTTTTAGGAAATTCGAGACCATCAATTAATTAGGCAAAAAGTAGTAAAAGTTACAAAAAAAGATAATAAAGTTAAATAGAAGTATATATCTATATACAAAAAACTTAAAAGTTAAATGATTACAAAATATTACTACTCAAAACTTATGAAAAATTAAATAAATATTAGGTGGTCTAACCATAATGATTTGGTTAGACGGTACATCACAATAACTTTTTGCATAATATTGGCACAAATATCTATAATAATCTTATACTTTTTTGCATAATCTATAATACTAGTTGTTTTTTCTCAAAATTATATAAACATAACATTATGTATACAGCTATTTGCATATTATTATAGAGTATAAATTAGAAAATCAATTTCGTGAAACTAGTTAGTAGCTACTTTAGGATATGTGTCAAAGGATCAACTCAACCAAAAGTTTAAGCTTATGTTGGAGCCCAAAAATAGTTTTATATTCTATCACGCCCCCTCACGCGGAGCCCATTGGGCTTGAAATGTGGATGCAACTCAAATCTCCCTCGTACCTAGCGCTAAATAGTCCACTTAGGAAAAAGGGTGGACGAGATTTGAAACCGTGACCTTGATGTGATACCATTTCAGAGGACCAACTCAACCAAAAGGTTAAACTTATGGTTGAAATCCCATGAATAGTTTTATACTCTATCAGTCTTGAGCTTGGTATCTACCATTGTGAACGGAAAAATATTTTCCTTAAACAATAATGCTATTACATGTTTAATTCTCAGTCGTCTTTTTAGGAAAATCTCATCATTTACAAATAATCTTTGAGTAAAGGGAGGAAAAAAAAAAGCAAAAGATCCGGCCTAAAACTTGAATAAAAGCAATGAACAATTTTGGGTTACAACTTTCAATCATGTATCTCTAATCTATGCCCAAACGAAACAAGTGACATAAAGGGAGAAAATCAACAGGGAAAAAAGTCACCTTTATAATCTAATTGATTCAATTAGCTTCTTTATCTGTAACACTGGCACATCTTTTTCACAAATGCACCACACTTTCCGTGTGATGGTTGGACCTAAATCATTTCACCAACCTCTTAGTCCTAAATTTTCGTATTGACTTTAAAATTAAAAAATAATAATAATTGATCAATCAATCTTTATTTTTCCAGAAATATTTACTCAATTAATCCTAATCTTATAATACTTCATCGGTTCTTATCCACTTGCAAGTTGCAACATTTACCAATTTGGATTGTTTCAATCTACTTATAAAACTATCTTTTTTGAATATTCTTCTCTCTAGATCTCTCTCCTTATCACATATGGTCACCTTTTAACCAAGTATGTCTTGGCTTAGTGGTTAAGATTGAGGTGCTGTGAATGATAGGTCACAGGTTCGAATCACCCCTCCCCTTTTTTGTACTTTGTATTGCCTTCATGGCTCATATGGATAAAAAAAAAAACATATTGGTCAACTTTTTTTTTTTTTTTTTTTTTCTCTTCTCCTCGACTAAATTATAGTGTTTCCTTCTTGTTGCAAGTAAATCAAAAGTCAGAACGGAGGAAGTACTTGTATGGAATAATACCATCGCTGAACCATCGCAACAGGGAAGAAGGAAGATGGAGTTCAGTGGAAGTCTGTAAATCACATGGAATAAGATTAGATTCCCAATCTTACTCAACACGTGTCCGTGACTTACACGGCAAGGCTGGCATGATTTACTCTTACCGCTACAGTACCATTGTACCATAACCCCCCTTGTTATTGTTCTTGTACAATTTCTCCAGCATTCAATTAATTACAAAAACATACAGAACATAAATTAAAATTGTAGCAAAAAAAAAAAACTACGTATGCAGAAAAAGACGGGGGTAAGAAAACAACAAAAAACCGCATATTCCCAAAATAAATTCTCTGCTACTCCAGCAGCAAAAATTTAGCAGCAAGAGAGGGAGAAAAAAGGAGGCCCAGAAGAAAATCAATCAATGCTCAGTTATGAGAGAAAAATGTTAAAATCAACACTGACTGCCGCTCAACTTTGATCGTACCAGGAGAGAGAAAAGTGATTAAAACAGATATAGATGTAGATATAACAGAAATATAGTGCAATTTCTGCAGCTAATAATTCAGACCAACCTAATTTTGGAGGCCCAGAAATACTTCAAAATTAATTTCAGTACCCAAAAAATTAATTGGGGGAAATTAATTATTGGAGTGATTTTTTTTTTGTGTGTACTTGGAACAAACTGACTGCTCTGAAAGTAATAAGTAGATACTATACTACTACTACTACTACTGAAGATACAAATGGAGACAGAATGTACATCAACTCGTACTATTACTAATACTACTTCTACTACTTACTTCTTCTCTAGCCACATTGCTAGTGAGTGGAATCCTTCTTCCCCAACAACAAAAATCATTCAACTAAAAAACTAAAAAAAGTTACTAGCTAATAAAGTTAATTACCAGCTAATTGTACTTTTTTTTTTAATCTCCTTGAGGAATTAGAGCAATTGCTAAAAGAAAAAACTAAAAAAAGTAAAAGTTACTTGAGAATTTACTGGCTAAATTTGGCGTAATTGTGGAAGAATTCATCATTATCATCAGACTTAGCTTTGTTGTTGTTTATGGCTGTAATGGAACCCACTCGTAACGACCATTCAGTGGAACATCATTCACAATGTCGAAATTGTACCTAAAACGACGCGTTTCCGTGAGATTTAAGAAAAAACCTGAAGGAAAGAGAAAGAAAAAGAAGAAAATGAGAGTTTAACTTACTTATCGCTAAAGCGTTTGTGGAGGTCTTTCTCAGCAGTAGAGAAGAATTCTTCGATTTCTGAATCAGACGGCATATTGATCTCGACCGTTGATTTTGCTGCATCTGGAAGCTTCGTGGACGGAGAATTCTGGTTGTCCGATTTTGAGGCTTCACTGAGAGTTGACATCGCGAGGTTAGATTAGGAGAGAGAAAATAATGAAGAAAAAAAATAAAGAGAGAAGAAGAAAATTGGAGAGAGAAAAAGGGAGAGGAATTTAAAGATTTAAGATCACTCGTTTTGAATTTCGAATTTCCGGTACATTGTAGAGAAAACGTATGAGGAACTTATATCACATGAATTGAATCGTAAATTAAATTAAATTTGAATATTGAATGAGTTACATGAGAAACAGTAATTGAGAGAATCTTTGAAACAGTCTCTTACCTCGCTTCTGTTCTATGGCAGTCGAAATACCTTGACGACGCCTCACCACTCTCTACCTGATAATTTCAAAAAAAAAAAAAAAAATCACAATTCAAACCGAATTCACAATAAATTAAATCAAATTAAAAAATTTTAAAAAAACGACAAGCAATTAAACAGAATACAGAGACAGCAGTAATAGCAAGAATTTAAGGAATTATGGAAGTTCAAAAATTCTCAACATCCTTGCACAAATTCAGAGAAATAAATAAATAAATACGAATAAATGAACTCTTTCATACCTCTGGATCTGCGATACTAATTCTCAAACGATCCTTGACGACTTCGTTCGAATTCGACTGATCATTATTGCTTGAGCTGCAAGGAGGCGGAAAATCCGATTTATTTGTAGTAATCACCTCACTTTTCGAACAATTCGCAACATCTTCTTCAACAACTACTTCAGACGAAGACGACGTCGTTTCTTTCTCATCGAAATTCTCCGGCACCGACATAATTTTCCGGCGATTTCTTAGCTGATAAAAGTTCTTCGACCTCGGAACTTTCTTGATCTTCTTCACCGGCGGCGATGAAGTAGAAGTAGCAGCAGCAGCAGCCGCCATAGCTAAAGCAGCTCGAGCTCTGGTTTTTACTCCTACAACCGCAATTTCGCCTACTACTCCTTTGCGTTTCCCCAAATACCTCCCCATAATTTTCTCTCTCCTCTAAAACTCGCTTCACCGATTTTCTCTCTCCTGTCTGTTATCCTTTCGTCAATTTGAGAGAGATGGTTCTTTTCTTTTTTATTTTTAGAGAGAGAAAGGGATTCCGTATCAACGGTTGAGATCGAGGTTTATAACAAGTGGTCCTAACGCCGTTACGGTAACGGGGGGAGAGGGTTCTCTTGTGACGGCGCCGTTATGAGAGAGTAAGATTAAGCTAAATGTGGTTCTAGCTAATGAAATAATGCCACGTAATGTTGTTTTTCTTGTTGAAGTAACCGGTGATTGCCGGTATATTAATGTTGTAAGAAGGAAATCGGGAAAAGTTTCGGTTAGAATCGTGCGGTTAAGATAAGATCAGATCATATGATATAATCATTTTTTTTTACTTCTTTTGTTTGGTAAAGAATTGGTCTTAAGCGTAATTAATGTGGACAACATTACGGTTGTTTTGACAATTTTGCCCCTGATGAATTTCTCAATCCTATGGTGGTTTGTGTGTGTGGTTATCTTAGTCTTGGAAGTTTGATTTTGATATTTGAAAGCGAGGGAAAAAATGGTCCAAACTTAAAAACAGAAGGTTATAAATATATATTGATCAAAAGAAGACAAAAATATCGTGATAGGAAGAAGGGGAAGAACAACGTTCATTGATTTAAGAGGCAAAATGCCAAAGAAGGCCGAAAATGGATTGCATGCTTAAGTTACAAGTGCTTTTGGAGCTACTTTTATGCCACTATAGTCAGTAATCGGTTGAAAGTTATCATTAATATTGTAACATCAACTTATCTAAAACAATAATCATGGCAATAAGAAAAAGCTAATCAATAGGAAATCTTGACACATAGTGTGTAATATAATAATAATGATAGTGGATATCTTGGGTATAACATATTATACCACAACTTATTGTGTACTCAGAGGATCATCTTAGTCAAGGCTGGTAGGGGGGCGAGTCTGACACCTGATAATTTCTTTTGGCATATTAGCTAATCTATAGATTTAATCCAATAATCCATATTTAAATAATATTTTCTCCTTCCTACTTGTGATATATATTGAACAAGTTAACAATGGAATTGAATTTGAAATTTCAATTAAATATTAAATTAAGAAGAATGTGATTTTCTCTTCTTACATATGTGTGAAAAAATATGATAAAAAATTAAATTGACAATATAACTTGATTGACAAAATTAGAAGAAAAAATAAAAACTTGAATTTCATATTTAAAATTATACTGATAATATTTTAAAACCTAAGTGTTGATTATTATTCCCTAATCTCTATTATATAAATCAAACTTTTCTACTTATTAATATTCAACGATTGAACCTCATACACAAATTATTCCTTTTTATTTTAGCACAAGTTTTCTTCTGCTTTATATTTCATTCTCTCAATACTATATTTGAATAATGATGAATAAAATAACTAAAAAAACCCAACGAAACATTGATTTAAAAAAAACTAGCCTCGTATGCACGCGATGCGTGCGACGACATATTAATATTATTAACACTGATATTAGGAATCGTAAAAAACATTAATATATATGCAAAAAATAAACATGTACTTCGTACTTAAACTTTATTTTTACAAAACATAGGATTGAAAATGAAGATAAGAAAAGTTGGTCTATACTTACTTTTTCTCATTAGGTTTAACTATTTCGCTTGAATAAACATCTTGACTATGACAATTATGAAATCGAAAAATACAAAGTTGAGTTATACTCTTTTTTTCTCGGTAATTTTATGAATTTTTAATTTATATCCTTTGTAACTGATATTGAATATTTAGGTAAAAGAAAACTTTGTATTTTTGGCTTTATAATCGTTGGAAAATTTATTTCTTATGTTAGATTCCTTAATGTAAGTAATCTTTTGATGGAAATCTTAAACTTTTCTATGTTAGTTTTCTCTTTTTACAACGTTCCTTATTATGCATAATTGTAATTCAGGAAATGAATGAGAAATTTTGAATAGTTTTTTTTATGTTTCAAATTAGGGGTATATAAGTCTTTTCATGGGGGACACCATAGCTTCCCCTTGGCTTATATAATAGACATATATTTAAATAATTATAAATGCCTTTCGAAATCAAATTTTGTAAAACTGATGAATAACTAATTGAGAAAAAAGCGTTAATATGACACGCACGCATACCGTGCAAAAAATGCTAGTTATACCATAAGGCAACTTAATTAAAGTATATGAACCATTGGGAGTTAATTTGCGCCCAAAACATAAACCATCGGAGGAGTTAGTTCTATAAATGATCAAAAGTGTTCGGTGATCTAACTAAATAGATGAGGGAAAAATAATCTTAACTTCAAGCTAATGGTTATTTAATTTGCTTTGTAGTTGTGATAAATTTCGGAAGAGAGCTTGACCATACACAAGTTTGGCAATGTTCCATTTTAAAACCAATTGGTTAAAAGTGGAGTAACCCACCTGTCTTATATGTTAGTCGTTTGCTTCCTAACTGATCACATGTGTTCTTTCCATAATCCCATTTACCCCTAATTGTACACTCACGAACGAGATTTTACTTTTTAATAAACAAGAAACCAAAATCTCTTACTTCTACCATATAGAAGTATATCAATATCAACCCAATATTTAATAAGTACCTTGACTTGGAGAATGGTTCAAAGGCGTTTTTTAAAGCCAATTTCAACTGTTTTCTTATCCTATTTTCGTGCAAGTACTTTTGTATTCCCCTTCTTTCCCACGGAGAGTACTCATCTAACCCAAGAATGAACGTCAGAACGTGCATAAACCGATATCTAAGATTAATTAAGCTAATTTACAATAGTTTTGGTACAAATTAGAGCTATAAACCACCTTTCAACTATTCTCACAATGGTGAAAGTGTAAGCTAGATTTGATAATAAATAAATAAACAATAATGATCTTAACCTAAAAACCACCGGAATAACGATTTTGATGGTTCATCCTTTTTACATGAGCTTTGCATGCAGAATGGAATAAATTCAATCATCAACAAAATTAGTATACATTAACAGTAAGGAATGATTATTTTTTAAATCTTAACAAGGTCAATAAATAAACCTACACTATAAAAGAGCATAAACTAAAGAAGATTTAGCTACAGAGTATTTGGAAGCTATAACTAGCTAAGATAGGTTGTTTTAAGCACATGCATGAAGGCATTGACAAAAATTTAGATGGAAAGAAACATTGAAGTATGGGACGTTTGATATGTCCTATAATGAATATGTAATTACATATATTTGACATAAGAGAAGGTACTCGTGACAAACTCGTTTGACCGTAGCTTATGATCAGACGAGTATACATTTAAAAATATGATAAAAAAATTTGAATATATGATTTGAAACTTTGATTAGCTGATATGAAAATTTGATTATCTGATATATAACGTACTTTGAATATCTGACATAATTTTTGATTATCTAACCCATACAATTGAATGTCTGAAATCAGATATTCAATGTCTGATATCAAATTTTTCAAAGTATTGTGTCAGATATTCAATGTATTATATTAGATATTCAATTTATGATATCAGATATTCAAAGTATTGTATCAGATATTCAAAGTATTATATCAGATATCCAATGTCTGATATCATATATGCAAACTTCGAATATCTTATTTGAAACTTTGATTATATGATTTTAAATTTCAATATATGATTTTAAATTTCAATATATGATTATATGTTTTTTTCCTATTAAGAAGTCAAACGAAAAGTGGAGCCCGTCTATATCTTTCTCGCATCTGCCTTTCCCTTGCCTGATGCCCTAACTCTATCGGCATTCCCTTTTGTCACCGGAGATTCGTCTCCTCTCGCCGATGCTGGTGCCCGAACTCTCTCTCTTCCTTGTTGTTGGTGGTGGTGGTGTCATGAACTAGCAATGCAATTGCACCTTTTCTCTCTCCCCTTGGCGATGTTGTCATCGCCATTCTTGCCAGAGTTGTGTTGTCGCTCTGCTTTGCTATTCTCTCTTGCTTTTTTCTCGTTGTTGGGCTGCCGTGGCTGCTGCTCAACGCCACTCTTCTCTCTCAACTATCGAGCGCTAATGTGTTGTGATCCTGCCGTTGCCGAGCACCATCCCGCTACTGTCGTGTCTTCCTCCCCCTTCTATGTCTACCTACCAGTGTTGGATGGGAGATTGATGGGAGGAGAGGTAAAGTGGAGGAAGCCATGGATGGGAGGAGAGAGAAAGTCAAAATTGATGGGTGAATTGTTGGAGGGGAAAAGGAATGAGTTTTGATGGGCTCAAGGGTGGGATGTCTGACTAAATATATGGGTCAAACAGTCTAACCCAATACTTTCACAGTTTCACTTACCATAAACATATTGTATAGTTTTGGTTGAGACCGTACAATCAAGCAATTGACTGAAACGGTAAGCCAAAACCACCACAATTTGTGGCCTGTAGTCGACAAGGAGCTCCACCATATTCTTCGTCAACTTCACCATCCTCCACTGTCTCCACCACCACAATGGATTTTGCAAATCGTTAATCACCTCAACTCAATTCATTTTGAAACCCTAATTTCAAATTGATATTCCAAATTTATCTCCAAACCGCCATGGAAGCTCAAATTTGTTTTCAAATCTATAGCTTTTTAAACAATCTCAATGATTTCGGCTAAAAAAATTTATGAAAACCACATGCTAGTTTCGAGTGAAATTGGTCGGTAGTAGAAGAATAGCAAGGAAGCGAATGACAATGGGTGGCGAAGGAGGGATTATACAACGGTTTTGGGCAGGATGCATGTGGTTCTTAGCGGTGTTAGTGGCGGTGGCGGTGGAGGCGAGAAATTTGTTAAAATGATATGAAATAAATATGTATAAACTGATATGAAATATGTTAAAATGACATGAAATAAATATACATAAACTGATATCAAACGTGGATAAAACGTGAACTGATAATAAACATGCATAAGATGAAATTGCAAGATCCCATCTCAGTCATTCGATATTGACAACAAAAACTTAAAAACCATTTTTGTAATTTCAAAATGAATTGAAAGCTAGAATTGATAAGGATAATTAATAGACTCATGAAGGCTCGTTGGTATCATAGTCGTAACTCGTAAGTATCGTTATCTACATTTAAAATTAGTCATACAATCAAATCATTCCTACTTTATTTTGAAAATCGATTTAGGAACTTCTTTTAATTTTAATTCCATGATTTAGTTTTTAGTTCTTAATAAACTGAAAACAAAAATCGATAAAAAATAATTTAAATGCTAAAAGGACTCGTTTGAGCTTCGACATCTGACATGACAGCAAAATTTCAAGTTTGATTTCAAGATTTAAAATACCATATAATATAAGTAATATAGTATAATTCAATCAATTAAAGATTAGTCATACTTATATTAATCTTATCAATTTTAAAAATAGATAATTAAAAAATCGAATAATTAAAACAAAATATAATAACAAACTGGCTAGCTACAGGCATATTCGGCATCACTGTGACTTTCCAGTTTTTGGTTCTATAAATATAAAAATCATATGATATAAGGGGTATAATAAACTTAAAATTAGTCCATATATATACCAAACATGTCAATTTGAAAACTAATAACATAATACTGAAAAACTGAAAAAAAAATAAATAATAAAAAGCCCTAATAAATTTTCGAATTTGTTGATTCAGTATTGAGGGAGGGTGAATGGAGTAAAGGGAGATGTAAGCAGATATCACAATTCACACACATGGGGTATTAAATTTAACAATTTGTAATTCCTAGGAAATTGACTAATGTGTTTGGTTGACATTAAGGAATTTGTAATTTCCATGAATTGATGTGGAAATTCTGAATGACAAAGGGGGTTAGGTGAATAAATTCCCACGTTTTGTGGGAATTTCAATTTCTATTGCCTATATAATTTACTGTATACCAAACAACCACTTAGAGTACCATAACGGCATTAGGATAACAATCTGGGTAAGTAAAGGGATTTGAATGCAAGTGCCATCCTCTTAATGGTTAAGGTGGTTCATTTATTAGTACCTAGTGTTAAAAGTAAACGATAGGTGCGTTAATAAGCAAAATAATTGGAAGAAAAATAGATTTAAAAGTTCTTTTTTTTTTAGGGAATTTAAAAGTTAATTTCATCACTAGTCAATGACATTTTTCTAAGCATCTATACTAATATATTAAAGGCGTTTAACAAGAAAGTTTTGCATGTACTCCACATAAATAAAAAAAAAAATTTAGATTATGCATGGTATAAGATTTGATCCCATGACCTCAAGCTTGTGTACTAATGTCTTAACCACTAAACCAAGTAATATTTGGTGTTATAAATTTCAATGTAAAATACTAATAAATGAAATATATAAGTACCCAGGGCATAGCCTGGGCCTAAAAACTATTTTAAGAGAAACCAATGTAAAGTCCTCAAGTATTCCCGTATAGAATAGAGATATTAATTAGTATTAATAATGGTCTCTAATATTATAGGCCATGTAACCCCCACCCTCCCCCAAATCCCCCCCCAAACTAGGGGTAGGGTGATAATGAGTCTGACAAGCTTGCGAATAGTTCAGACTTAATTAATTGGCTCGGTCAAAGCTCGGCTCCGAGCTGAGCTAAGCAAAGCTTGGCTCGAAAAGCTCGTGAACAGCTCGATTAATATTTTATATTAAAAGAATATTTTATATTAAAAAAAAATTTATATATTAAAAATCATATCAAGTATTTCTTTTAAAATATTAACTCAACCAAGGTATATACATGTTTTTCGCAAAATAAATTTCCCAAACGAGTTCGAGCTTGAAAACGAGCTCACGAGCCGAGCCGAGCCCATGAAAAGTTAAACGAGCTCGAGCCGATCCCAGTGCTATTCGGGCTCGACTCGTTCGATAAGCACCCCTACGCCCAACCCGGCCCCCCACCCTATTTGATGAGCTCCATCATTTTGATACATCTCACATTTCACCTCATTTTGATCATAACTTACAATGTTCCCTTTGTCCCATAATATAGTGTTTGTATTTTTTCTTGGGTGTTCCATGTATGTTGTTCTAGTTTCTTTTTTCAGTTCCATATTTTCCTTGATTTGCGTAACAGAACCGTGCCAATTAACAATTATCTACTTCTTCAAATTAGTTTAATTCTTTGTTTATTCAGCCGAAGGGTTGAATTAATCAGACATATAATGCTCTTTCACCCTTTATTTTAAAAAAACTAATATGAACCCGGCGCACAGTGTGCACCACCTTATCCATCTTACGTGAGTTTTAATGATTACAACTTTCCGTTTTTGCCGCGTTCAGTCTTCCGCTCTTTTCTCTCTCCTGATAACTTCTCTCTTCTCTGATAACTTCACTCTCCTGATAGTGTATATTTGAAATAATATAGTGTATTTTGAAATAATATAGTGTATTTTAAAATGATATAGTGTATTTTAAAATGATAGTGTTTTGCTGAGTTTTTTGGCATGATAGTGTTGCATGTTATAGTGTATATCGACATGATATAGTGTATTTTGAAATGATATAGTGTATTTTGACATGATAGTATTTTGCTGTGTTTTTTAACATGATAGAGTTGGATGATATAGTGTGTTTTGACATGATATAGTGTATTTTAAAATGTTATAGTGTAGTTTATTTGTATATTACACAAAATTATCATAATCGATCGTTATAGTGTTTGACATGATAGTGTATTTTGACATGATATAGTCTATTTTAAAATGATATAGTGTATGTTTGTTCTGAACAAGTGTTTTTGTTAAAATTTTAGGGCGAGAGAATCTTATTGAAGAGAGAAAAAATCACGAGGATTTTGGAAAGCGGGAGTGACTAGTTTGTAGTGGGGCACGTGTCTAGGCCTGGTCCACACTATTTTTAAGTGAACCGGGTCCACGCAAGACGGATTGCCCTTATTTTCCATTAACTCTCCTAAAATTAGTTTTTTTTTTTCCCACCACATTATTCATTTTCCACAACCTTAACTATATATTATAGGATGATAGGAGTATTATATAAAAATATGTTTTGTAATATATAAGAATAAGATGTTGTATACTTTCACGTAAAGGCTTAACCATATATATTGTCTGGGACAGTGGGACTCTTTATTCTCCTTGAGTACGTATCAGTATTGGTAAACAATAAAGAGCACTATTATACTTTCGTTCACAAACGACTTATAACATATCGATCTTATTATTAGCTAGCAATCTATCAAGCGTAGGGAATACGATTATACGAGTACTACATATAAACATGTACGCATTCTTACAATATAATGAAGCTATAATTATGTTCCACAATTATGTTATATAGACACCCTTCATTTAACTATACTTAGAGGTCGTTTGGTTCACCTCAAATTCCACTGGAATTCAGATTCCTAAGAAGTACAAAATAGGGTAGTTGTTTGGTATGCAAAGAAAAGGGAATTCATGGGAAATAGAATTTACTAGGAAATGAAAATTCCAATGTAGTGTAGGAAATTAATCACCAACTCCCCTTGTGATTAGAAATTCTTGTGTCAATTACAAATTCCTATAAATGCTCAACCAAACACTCAAAGCCATTTTCTAGGAAATAGAAAAGGGAATTTACTTCCCATGAAATAAGACTTCCCATGGGAATTAAGTTCCAACAGTAACCAGACGAGGCCTTATATTGTAACTAAAAACGTTTATTGCTGGACAAGGTAGCACAACGAGTGTAAGATTTGAGTCAAGTCCAGTCAAGTCAGAAAGGTTTTTATTGGACAATATCTATAGTCTATACTGAATATGGCCAATACATGATCAAATTCATGTAAGCAACATATTCATAGCTATAATATTTGGAAAATTTCCTCAGGTACTCCTGAGGTTTGGCGTAATTCTCAAAATACCCCCCACATTTGGGGAATTCCTCAGATACCCCTGAGGTTTGTGTTTGGGCTCAAGATACCCTTACTATGGATGAAAACCTAACGCCGTTAGGTTTTCCCCTCAAGATGATCAAAGAATTGGTAGCAGTAAGAGTCAAAATGTTGGAGCGCAACTAGGGATGGCAATGGATCAGAGATGGGTCGGGTGGAGCTCTATCCGCCCCATCACCCACGACCCAAAACTCCATCCACACCATCCATCACCCGCCAAAAATTTCATCAATATCCACTCCACCCATCATCCGCGGGTGGGGCGGGTGGAGCGGGTGGGAAACGAGTGATACTAGGAACAAAAACTATTTTTTAGAGTTAATAATTTTAAAGAAATTAATATATGAAAAATTAATCAGAGTCTCATAGATTAACAACAAAGTGACAAAATATCAATCTTATTACACACCGAAATGTAATTATTGTGGCTGTAAAAAAATATTTTTTTATATTATAATATATATATAGGGCTGTTCAAAGACCAAGGTCGGACCGAAATCTGGATCGGACCGGATTGGAAACTGGATCGGACCGGACCGAAGATTCTGGTCCGAAGAAAATCCCGATTCTGGGTTTCCTATCCGGTCCGGTCCAAACCCGAAAAATTCCGGTCCGGACCGGTGGACCGGAATTTCCGATTTTTAAGTAAAAAAAAGAAGTTTATATGTTTAAAAGTTTAAAAAGTAGTAAAAAAGTTAAAAAATTTAGAAACCTACTATTTATAAACTTTTGAAATATTATTATTAATATTATTAAAATTTTAATATATCTAATTTATAAATATTTTTAAATCAAATTAAATTTTTTTTTTTTTTAAAAATAAAGATTCCGGTCCAACAGGTCCAAGATCGACTGGACCGGAAAAATTCAGGTCCAGACCGGACTCCGATCCGGTCTAGGTCCAAAATTTTTCCAGATTCAGGTCCACCAGTCCATTCGGTTCCGGTCCGGCCTAGACCGGTGAACACCCCTATATATATGTATATATATATGTATATATATATATATATATATATATATAGACTTCCTCCGTTCTGTTTTAAATGAAACATTGGGTGAAATGACACTATTCATTGATCAATTTTGACTCCAATTTATCGCCATTATATAAAGAAAAACATAGTCAAGTGGGATCTTGTTAGATTCGTCTCGAGGCATACTATCAAATTATAACTTTTTTATATTTTTTACGTGTGTACAACTAAAGATTTTAATGATTAAAGAAGCGCGTTGGGTTGCGTGAAAAAGCAAACGTTTCATTTAAAACAGAACGGAGGAAGAATATATATTTATATATATACATATATATATATACATATATACATATATATATATATATGAGTTCATATGAGAATGCATACTTACATGAGAAATGAAAATAAATTTTACACGCTATAACTCTAATGAACAAGTGATGTAACTATAATGGAAAAGTGATGTAACTCCAAAAAAATATATTTAAAAAATAATTTTGAATAAAAGTAATTTTTTTTGGGCTCGAAGTTTTTTTCGGGGATATAACTCTAATGAACAAGTGGTGTAACTCTAATCCAATCATGTGGTTGAGATTCATTCTCATTTCTCATGTAAGAGGCATTCTCATGTGATCCTGCCCCTATATATATAGATATGGGTGGATGGATGGAACGGGTGATATGGCGGGTGATAGATCCAAAAAATAGCATCCATATCCGATCCGACCCACCACCTGATCCACCCATGACCCGCTAGTCACCCGCTTCACCGCGGGTGATCACCCATTTATTCGGGGTAGGTGGGTGGATAATCCATTCACCCATGAATAATTGCCTATCTCTAAGCACAACCATCTTATCCACTAAATAGCTCCATAAATCTCTATCATTCCACAGCTTTGCCCGTCACCCACATGTTGTTGACTTCCATATCTTTGGCCTATACCCATGAATGACGTGACTTGCTATTGACCCGCTCCAATCCAAGAAATACATCTACTTGTAGCTTGTAACAATTCGTTGAGAACAAAATATAATGTGGCAAAAAAATGTTCTAGCTATTAAGCTATGTCTCCAAATAATATGTTATATTTGACTTCTTTTAACTTGTTTGCACTAAGCAGAATCTATATAATCCTTAATTGACTTGAATTATTTTAAATTGATAAAAAAAATTAAGACTTTATTAAATCTCATTTTAACTTATTTTGGATTTATAATTTAAAAAAAATAAAAATAAATAGAACATAACACTATCAAAACTTGCTGACAATTTCATATCCACGAGATTTTCATAACAATCATCCTGAATCCTAATAGAGCCATAATGACGGCATCCTGGTGAAAGTCATATCAACTACGGATGAATACTCTATTACGGGTCTTCTAAGCACCACAAATTGGTTGAGGGGATCCCTTTGACTCTTTAAGGCCGCTAATATTATTATTCCTTTCTACATAAATCTTTTTTTTTTTTGACAGGAAGAAAAATAATTTCATTCATAAGGGATAGCCAAACGGCACTTACAATCAATTCCTGAAAAATCAAAAATTCCAACATAGGTATATAACACCTTAAAACTAAATACATCGTAGATTTGATTAAAAATAGCCTTAATAAAAAACTTCATCTGAAGTAATACAATCTGTGAGTTCGCCCTGATTCGGCTTAACTTCCGCTGATGCATAGTCGTTTGGGTGAAAATACTTCTGTGGTCTTCTAGATTCTTACAGGGAATAGTGATTGTTAGATCTTCCTTCTTCATTATACGAACAAAAAAAGAAATTGAACACCCTAAAATAAATACCATCTTAAAGATGGGATATACTTATTGGAAGCAATTAAAGGGGTTTTTGGGGCTTACCACCAGTACGAACACCAGTGGAAGCCCCTACAAAGATTAACAATTGAGACTAAGAAGAAAAGTGATGAAAAAACAAAGCGAAAGAAGAAAGAATGAAGAAAAAACCTTCAAAAAAGAAGAAAAACCTAGCGATGGAGGCTAGGAAAAAACCCTCCTAAGGAGAAACCCTAGAGAGAAAAAACCCCCACAAGGAGAAATCCTAGAGGGAACCGTTAAATCTAATACTATTAAAGCCACAAATCTCCTACCTTCGTATATAAGCCAACTCATACTTTTCTAATACTTAATATACAAGTATATGGTAAAATTAAAGGAGTAATTTCAACTTCCAAGAATTAAGTTTTATATTATTTCCTCTTTTCAGAATCATTATGCCATTTTGCTTTTAATTTGAAAACAACAAACAAGTAGAGAGGAAAAAATAGATGGATGAATATGAACACAAACATCAGAGAAAAAGGTTACCATATGGGTTCATTAATGAAGCAAAAATTACGGGATAAACTAGAAGGAAATTGAAACAAAGATTTTAACGACACTTGAATTAGATTGTAGTAATATATTTCATATAATCTACTCAACCAATTCGTCTTTGGTGAGAACATCTTGATCATCTAAGCTACAAGTGAAGTCACAATGGCAGATCTTGGTCAAAAAAATGAGAATTCAAGGTTTGAAATCGCAACCTCTTATTTGGTACATTTTTTAGCTTATAAAATTAATCATTCAAAAAATTATTATGGAATAGGCCCTAACTATAGCCTTAGTGGAAGACCCTCCGATCCCCTTAGTAGTTAAGAGTTTTAAACTTTAAGTCTCTAATACTAATGCACCACATAGACTTTAGTTCATAGAGATGACTTAATGACTACATGTCTACATGTAAGCAAGGTAAGATTTTATGGTAAAATCGATTGACAATAAATGTAGTAAACTAGTATTTGGGCTCGAGCGTTGCCTCGGGTGATACCTTTTCCCGACCTTTACAAACATTTTTTTTCCATTCGCATTAAATATAATTAAAAAACTCATTATTTAAAATGTACAAATATAATAATGTAGATATTTAAATCATGATTAAAAGTTGGTTGAGATGGTAATCGTGTTATATATAATAGCAAGATGTCACGGGTTCAAATCTTGTTGCAAGCTAATTTACTTTTGTTAGTTGACATGACATATGTACACATTGGACAATTCTAGTGGAGTAAGAGAGGTGTCACGTGGCGTGTATACATTGTCAGTCACACATTTTAATATATTAGTATAGATTAGTTAATATCCTTATAACCATTAACTATTGTTGAATCACTATTTCCTGGAAATCAGGAGGCGTCGAGGACAAAATAATTGTTGGTAAATGAGCAACTAGCATAGTGAGGTAGATGGAATTCAATCTCAGTTCTCGGGTACCACCCCCACAAAAGTTTACCAACTACAGTTAGATAACATCCATACACTTTTCCCTCTCTAACAACACGAGAGATGATACACATACACTCGGTGTATGTGGGCCACACATACACTGGATGTATGTGTTACTACTAAAATGTATACTATTACTAAAAAAAATATAAACTTACAATCATTTGGACCTGTTTTGTTATTCAATGATATTTGAATTTATGTATTTAAACGATTGAAATACTATATCTTGAATTGAATTTTATTACATGGTAGGGAGAAAATATAATATTATTTTTCTACAAACAAATTAAATAATTGAAAACGACAGGGAAATTTAGTAGAAAATCAATAGTAGAAAAATGGTGAAGATGAATAAGATGAAGCTAATATATGAATAATCTGGAAAAAAAATTACATTTCTTTTTTTTAGTTTTGAACAAAGGATTCATACAAATCTAAACAAAGAAAATTTCATAAAACAGATTTTTTAAACAAAGATAAAGAACAAATCATTAAAAACAATATTATCTGTCGAAATATAGTAAGTTTGTAATATTTTTAGTAATATTATATATTTTAATAGTGACACATATACAAGGTATAAATTTTAGTAGTTACACATATATTTAGTGTATGTGTGGCTCACATACACCGAGTGTATGTGTAACCTTTGCATAAGAACACAAGTTACACCTTTAGTACTGTATTATAAATTTACCCCATGGCATCGAGGTTGAAGGAGATTGGAGTTTTATGGGAAGTAGTGAAAATAACGAAGATCCCAAAGCCAAAGGCATTATCCTCGAGGTAAGCGGAGAATGTAGATATGTAAGCAAGACTGTTGACATAAGAGGAGAAAAACGCTACTCTTATTTTTGCATGGAAAATTAATTGCAAGTTGATGCCTTCTATTTAAGAAGTACTCGTATATATCCAAAACAAGTAGTCCATAATATCTCATACTTTAGTAGCCGTTTATCGTTGAACTATAAAAGGAGCAACATCTCACGTGTTCTCTTTCTATATTCCAGTTATACCAGAGACTTTCTGTCCATTAAATACTTCAATAGCTAGCAAATGTACATGCCTCTCAAGTTCATGCAATGATGGACCTATGTCGTCCTGAATCCCAACAAAGTACAATAATGATGCATGTATATGTGTAATGTGCTGTCTTTGGTGCTTCATTTCCACAAGTATATTTTGTTGGTTTATGTAGGTTAAAATATGTCTTAAATTATCTGGCGTTAGGTTTAACCAAGCACGGAGGTAACTAACGTTCTCTCCTAAAAATAATAAAACGTTTCTTTTGTGCATGTGGATGTATCTAACACATTATTAGTGAACCACGGTAATCTTGTGTCGGTTGTACTTAATTCTTCGTTGCTTGATTGCATCCGTTATAACAATGTACAAGCTAATTAAGGTACACATAGTACACTGTATTATTATGTAGGGTGTCAAAGCCATTTAAAGAAGAAGGGTGGGTGAGGGAAGATGTAACATAATAATGTCCATGCTTCATATGCAAATTACTACAAGCGATAATTATTGAAAGATGGTGAATCCCCTGATTAGGGTTAGGATTCTCATTATCAATAAATAGTCAAGCTAGGAAATAAGCTAAGCTATACAAGGCAACAATATTAACATATAATATCCTAACATAAATACAAGATTACTATCTAATAATTATGTTGTTCCATGTGTCCAAAAATTTTTTTAACAAAAATTCTTATATATTACACGTCAAATATTAATTGAAGGTGTGGCATGTTCATACTAGAATAAGTCAATCTTTTGTAGTTTAATGAGCCACTCCTTAAGTAACCCCTTAACAATATGATTAGTAATATTTTCATAGTGTAATATGCCGTTCCTAAACAATGTATTGAGTAATCCTTAAATAATAGGGTGAGTAACCCCTAAATAATAATAATAATAATAATAATAATAACCCATAAGATCTCTAGGAGAATGAGCTGAATTCCGTATCTAAAAGACAAATTCCTTTTGACACTTGATTCAAAATGCATTTGACACTAGAATAGTACTCTTTTATGGTCTTGCTAAAACAAGAGTCATTAGTTGTTGCTTTGATATCGAAAGTTGACATATAATACCTTGTGAAGTTGTTGGTATTCTAAGTTTTTTTTTTTGACGGGGGTATTCTAAGTTGATGCCTACGTAATCGATCAATAAGTTTGTTAGGAATCTAGGTGTTGTAGTTTGATTAATGCGGAACAAAATCAATGAAATAAGAAGGATGAGAAAAGCAATAAAGAAGAGAAACAAAAGAACACAAGGATTTACGTGGTTCGGTCAATATAGACCTACGTCCACAGGTGGGGGATTCGAGCTTCTTCACTATGATGGAGAAAAACAGAGAGAATAATACAAGGAGTCCTAAATTCTAGAGGCTAAAAGTGTTTCATAAGTTGTGTATCAAATAATGAGCACTAAGAGGTCCTATTTATAATATAAGGAAACCTCGTACAAAAAACCCTAGAAAAAGCTCCATAAAAAAACCCTAAAAAGAATCAAATTCGGAAACCCGCAAAACCGCGTCAAAACCAAGTCGCCCGATCGGGTCGGGCGACATCCGCCTGATCGGACGGTCATTAAAATTAAACTGGCTGGCGTTCCGCTCCCGATCGGGCGACATCCGCCCGGTCGCAAATCGCTAGGGCCCCCGGTCGGGCGAAATTCCAGCTCGACAGCGCTTCGTAGAACATCCATAACTTTCTCGTTTCTCAGCGGAATTGGGCATATGACCTGTCGTTGGAAATCTCTTTGAACAAGCTTTCACCTCCAATTTGAATCACATCAAAATCATTTATAGATTGAAAGATATGTGCATTTAAAGTTAGCCTTATGCCATTCACAAGATTTCAAGTCACAATTAACAAAGTTACTTGTCAAATGACATATATTGAATATGTTATTATGTTTGAGCTACAAATGAGTGAATGACAATTCATTTAGAAACTTATAAATCCAAGCTCGAAACAGTAACGGAGGGGCACTAAAGGAAATAACCCAAAAGGAGGAAATTGAGCTCAACAGCAAAACCAGCCCACTTATGCTAAATTTGTAAACCATATCAATTGCCTTAATTAGCAAACATGTAGAAGAGCCAAAGTAAATCATGTTATCTTGACTTACATATCTCTCTGAAAATACACGAAATCTTCAATAAGACGGGTGTACAATAAAAATTGTAAGATGATGGTAACTGTATGTCTGTATGTCCTCAATCAGTCATTTATGTAGAAGTGACCTACATCCTTAAAGTAAAACATTACTTGTCATTTATATAAAAGTGAGCTAACCGAATAACTATTAACCAATGTAATAAAAAGCCAAAAAGATAATAGAAAATTCCAACTATAGATTAGAAAAGAACACCCCCAAAAAGATCTTTTTAGGCGCAATATTGGGGAAAGGGGGTGTTAATTCTTAAAGTAACTTACATAATCTAGCACCACAAAGCATTCTAATAGGTAGTAACGTTACCACTTGTGTAACCTACGATTAATAGTTAAAATTCCCTTCTAAGTTTCGAGAAGATCAGCAGGAATTTGAGTGCATTTTAGTTTGGCAGGTTCCATTTTGGACACAACTTGTTTGTTTTTTTTTGCACGTTGAAGAAGAGCCCGATTTTGTGGTGTTTGATTCTTTGAACTGTCCAAAAGCAATGACCCACTTTCAGCAAAAGTGTAGTTTGATTCTCATAAAGACAATGCAGAGGCAATATTGAGCATGGGATCCCAATGAAACTCATATATAATCACACTCACATGCACAAGGGCTGCAGATTCAACAATCATTTGTGAGTTGTGACATATTGCGGATACTAGTATATACTTTGCGGGCAGGTAGCCAAGCAGTAGGTAGGAACGTGAGGGCTTCCCCTTTTAGAATAACCGTACCGATTAGCCAAATTGATATAGAAAGAAGTATATGCAACTCTATGTTAAAAGAGAATTGTGGCGCTTGATTGGTAGAAAATGTTGTAATTCATTGTATTTTGGTAAAAAGAACACAAATTGTGACGTGCATAAAAAATAACATACTTCCTCCGTTTTTGTTACTTATCATGTTTCCCTTTGCACACAAGGACCGAGGAGAGAAGAAGGATAATGAACTCCAAGTGCAAGGAAAGAGAAAGAGAGAATAGATTGCTAAATATTGAAAATGTTGCAAGTAACAAAGAATTGCCAAAAGTGAAAAACGTTGCAAGTAATAAAAAAACGGAGGAAGTAAATCTTTGCTAGAGGTTGTAAAATATGACGCAGTTTTTTATGTGATCATTCTCTAAATTTGACTATATTCTCTTTGCTTAAATTAAGTTTATTAGGTGTGAATTCAATAAAATGTGGTCTGAATCAAGCTGATGTAATTTGGTCTATTGGTCCAATTGATCAATCAATTATTGGCTCATTTGACTATCGTAATTTATTTTTATCAAGGTGGCAATAAGTTCACATTTTTTAAACTAATAAGGAGTTGAGATTTTTTGTTTTTATATATTAAAATGGCAATAGACTGTTTTTATTCTAACTAATTTAGCCACTTGGTCTTTTAGCTAGAATAAATACTATCATTTTTCCCCATGTCATGTATGATAACAAAGAAATTCACATATTGGTCCTTTGGCCTTTGATTTTTGCTGCTAATTAGGTCGTATGGGAGATGTTTGGTGTTAATGAGAATTTACTTACATTAATGTTGTTCTTTTATTTAATGTAATACAAAAGAGATTTAGAAGTATCTTTTTTCGTTGTTTGTAATTTTGTTGGTGATTGATGGCACTCTTGATTGAGACCAGTGTAGTATGTGAATTCATTTAAAATAGAAGATGTTATTTTTTTCTTTGATAGGTACGATTAAGGAATCTGTCGGACAAAACTTTTCATAAGTTAATAAGGACCCCTTACCTAAAGTGTCCCTAGAGGAAATTGAACCTCCCCACTTTGAGGTTAGGACCGTTTTGACCATTTTGACCCTTTCTCAATTACCCCTTGATTCCTGTCTCAAATAAAATTGACAAATGAATTCTTTTATTTTTGATGAATAGGTAGATAATGGGTAGAATTTAGAGGTGGTCATGGGTCGGGCCTGCCGGGTTCGGCCCGACCATCCCCTTTAAAAAAATTACCCATTGGTCGGGTCACACCAAACTTCTGGCCAAAATTTTATGTCAAAGGCCCGCTATTTCGGGCCATAATCGGGCCTGTCCAAAAATTAGACTAAAAGTCATTTTCGGCTTGCCCAAAACCCGCCACAAATCCCCAAAAAATCGGGTCGGGCCGGACCCGAAACTTAGAGCAAAAAATTATGTCCAATCCCGGGGAAAATTCAGGGCTGGACTAATTTGTTCAGCTCTAGTAGAAATATAAAAAGGGTAAAATTTTAGCCATTAATAGAAGATCTGATTGAGGAGGAATTGGACAATTCTAAGATTGAGAATATTTTCGTCATATTCGTCGTTGATTGAGAGAGGAAGGTGTTTTGAATGGTAATATTGGTAAAAGAACGAGAATTACTGATAATTTAGAGAATAGAGAATGAACGAAATTTGAAAAGTTTATTTTACTCAAATTTTATGGAAATAAGACAGCAAGAGTAATTACAGGAGAGAAGATGAGTGTTTAAATTAATATTTACTAGCATTTTTTGCACGCTATACGTGCGTGTCATATTAACTTTTTTTTCTCAATTAGTTATTCATTGGTGTTACCAAAAATTTGATTCGAACAGACATTTATAATTATTTTAAATTTTTTAATATGTTTTTCTTAAATCAATGTTTTGTTGGTTTTTTTGGTTTTTTGTTCTTCATTATTCAGATATAGTATTGAGAGAAGAAAATATAAAGCAGAAGAAAGTTTGTGCTCAAATAAAGTGGAAAAATTTGTGTATCAGGTTCAATTTTAGAATATTAATAAAGTAGAAGAGTTTGATTTATATAATAGAGATTACCGAATAATAATAATCAACATTTATGTTTTAAAATATTATTAGTATACCTATTAATATGAAATTCAAGTTTTTATTTTTTCTTCTGATTGTGTCAACCAAGTTATATTTGCAATTTAATTTTTTATAAGAGTTTTTCACACATATGTAAGAAGAGGAAATCATTCTCCTTAATTTTGATATGTAATTAAAATTTCAAATTCAATTCCATTGTTAACTTGTTCATTATATATGGCAAGTAGGAAGAAGAAAAGATTATTTAATATATATGATAATATAAATTCATTAAGGATATAACAGACTTTTTCTAAGGGGGACATCATCTTCCTCTCCCCCTTCACTTTTTTTTGGAAAGGTCTCCCCCTTCATTATTTATGGCAAGTAGAGATTTGGGTGTTTGATGGGAGGGAGAGAAAGATAAATGGCATTAATAATTAAAAAAAATTGAGAACTTTGAAGATTAATGGCATTGGAAACTAATAGGCTCAAAATAATATGGGTGGGGCCCTTGAAATAATTAGGCTAGGTGTTGTGGGTCTAGTTGTACAAGCCCATAGCCGGCTCTGCTTGAGGTTAGAAAATACTCTTCTTTTCAATAGACTAAGCTTAGCTTGACAATAAACATTAAAATTATGCGCAACTTTTAGAGATTTATAAATATTATATGAGTGAAATGTGATAGGAATATGTAGTTGTCATGGTAAATAGTAAATACGCTTTTATCAAAGAATGTGTTCAAAATATGGCAAATAGAATCGACGCAATTGAAGAATTGGGCCATCAACGTTGTCCAGCTATTATAACATGTCAATTATAATATTTTATTGTATTTTTATATAAAACCAATCATGTTTTTATGCTTGAGAGGGTGATGAAAGACAAAAAGGGAGAGCTACACAGCACCACTGTCCACTTAGTTGTTTTGCAAATTTATTTGGCAAGATTTGTTATAAACTTATAATTGCTGCACCTCATCCGTCATCTGCCAACTTTTTTCAAAGCTCGATACACTATTTTATAAACAAAATGCGCTTGCATGTCTTTTTAAGGGTAATTAAAGTTAAGGAAGTACTTAAAGTGAATGTTAACACTATTTGGGTCAAAAAGAAGTTGAAAGTTTATATTAATACCTAGTTAGTACAACCATTCCATACTTCGTCGTGTTGCCATATATTTGTAAATAGTCAAATTTATTTCTAATAAGCCAATTTTTTAAAAATCTGTACTTTTAGGAGTGTTGAAAAAATTGCACTGATGACATGCTACAGCTACTATGAAGGAATTAATCTTTTAAAAACCTTTTTTTATTAAGTGATACATGAAAAAGAAAACACAAAAAAAACTCCTTTTCCGTACTTTTTTGCCTCTTCATCTATTATGGGAATTTTTATCATACACCCGGGTGTACTATGAGCATAGTACACCTAAGGCTATTCTTTTTGTTCATTGCTCCTTTGAAACGCGAAATGAGCATAATCACATAATAGGTATAGCTCCAAGTGAGTAAATGAGCAAAAATTAGTCTTGGGTATATCATACACATAGTACACCCGAGTGTAAATGCACAAATTACGGTATATAGAGACTTTTCCGTCTGTTTGTTCTTGTTGCCAAAAAAAAAGGTATATAGAGGCCAACTTCTAGTGTACCATGTACGGTGTACCCTTTAGAAAATATATGATTTCAATTTATAGGATTTTGAATGACTCGTTACATCTGTTTATATATAGTAAAGGCAATTTCTAACTGGTAAAATGTTTTGAAAATATATTAAATTCTTCCTCCGTTCTTTTTCTATTTCAACAATTGAGTTTTCACACTTGTCAATGCATAACTTCAACTATTAATATCTTTAATTACTTTTTTAGTAAAAATTATACAAATTTGATATTTTAAAAGTATATATCGAGATGGAATGATGGATATAGTATGACCCTACATGACTATATTTTTTTCCTTACATACAATAGATAGTTCAAAGGTAGTGCTCCCATTATTAAATAAAAAAAGAACGGAAGAAGTATATGCCTTCATTTTTTTTGAAGCCTTCCTCATACTTGCTTTCTTTTATTTTCTTATCTTCTCTCTGCCTACTTTAATTTTTGTTTTTTATCTGCATTTACAACCATTCTTAATCTCTTTAGTCTTTACCAACCCAAGTGCAATATATACCCTCCGTTTCATTTTAATTTACTCACTTCACTTTGCAGGGGAGAACCAATGAGGAAGTACAAAAGTATGAGAGATAAACTAAAAAGGTGGAGAGAGAAACTGAAAAGTGTGGGAGAGGAACTAAAAAGTGGGTTAAAATATTAAAAAATGGATGACATGGGTGGAAAATAGGAGAAAGTAGATGTGACATGTTACCAAAAATATAAAAAGCAACAGTGTGCAGATTAAAAAGAAACAGAAAGGGTAGTGTGTAGATTAAAAAGAAACGGAGGGAGTATTAGGAGACTAAAGGGTTTAGCCTATAACATACCACATATAAGTTGAAACAAGTTGATTTTAAATCTCCATGTTCACTTCAACTTTCTCTAAAAAAAATGTTCACATCGACTTGAAAAAATAATATTTAATCAATAAATCATTTTAAATAGCAAAGATTTGTTTCATAATATGTAGAAATTAGAATTATCCGATAACAATTAATGAACTAGTAGTATATAAGAGAAATAAAAACTAGAGAATCAACAAATATCAGTTCCAACCAACAAAAAAAGTCAGATTTAAATAACAATAATTAATATCAATTTAATAAAAATCATGTAAATAAAGTGAATAAAAACCCCTTGACAAGTATATGATAATAAGATTCTTTATCTTATCATTCATTATCTTAAGGAAAATTTCATCGTTTCTCATGGCAAATAAAAGGAACATGTCAAATATATAGGTAAATAGTGAAACTAATTCAAATTAAAGGGCACCAACCAAGATGATTAATTGGCTAAAATTTCCAATCGAGGCAAAAAAGAAGAAAAAAAAGTGTAGATTACTAGATTCCAATCCTAGGTGAAATGAGATTAAAGGAAAAACAAGGTCACAAGGACAATACCAGTACAAATTTTCTAGAATGCTAAATATCACCTCAAAACTTCTTAAAATTTCCCGATCCCACCAAACATTTCCAACTTTATCCTTCCTTTTCTTGTCTTTTCTTTTCTTTTCCCAAATCACCACCTCCTGCCACAACCAGCCCCACAACCACCTCCATCCCCCACCGCCACCTCCTCAACCACCCGTATTTCGAAATTTTGTTAGTTAAAGGCCCGAACGTCCAGGCCATCCGACCCCCTTAACTAAAAAAATAGAGATTAAAGGGCGCTTGTGCAACAGACAATGGAAGTGTTCAGGTTTCAAGTACCGAATGAAATACAATCTCACTCGGAGAGTCCCACATCCAATTTCAAGAACTCGGGAATCAGGTTTAAAGCGGGCAGACTCAGCAAGGAATACGACCCTTAGCCCCAATTAAAATAATTTTTTTACGAGGTGGGTGGTGGCAAGTGGTGGCGGGTGGCAGGGGGAGGTATGTGGTGGTGGGTGGTGGCAGGTGGTGGCGAGTGGTGGAAAAAAGAGATGGGGTAAAATAGTAAATTCAAAGTGGGCGAGGCGATTTTAAGAAATTTTAGAGCGATGTTTAACAATCTCCCAAATTTTGTGTGTACTAACGGGGCTTGGAAAACTAGAGTGAAACCTCAAACACTAAACAACAGTACAAATTTAGTGGCAACAACTCCCCTAAAACACTAGCCATTCAACTTTATATCCAAAAATTGCTTTTTTTTCTCCTCTTGCTTTTTAAAAACTTGGACTTTCTTCCCTTTTCTGTTTCTTTTTATTTCCCTCCCTATCCTTTTCTTTTATCTTTTCTGTACTCTTTTTATCTTTTTCCCTTATGTCAATTCTGATCTCTATATGATTGCAAAAGTTGCTTGAATTATTAAACGTGGCCTACACAAAAAACATATACTCCACAGTCCACAAGATCCCCTATTCATGTCCTATTTGATTCTTTTCAATATAAATTTTGGGACTTGCATCAATTTCCTAAGGGCTCAATCATTTATTCTATTGGACATCATTAGCTCCCAAATTTATTGGCTTTGGGAATATTTGGGAACATGAGCAATCACAATAAGGTAATATGAGTATACTTTTCACAAGTTTAATTTACATGCATGGCATATTGTGGGGGAGCCTATTTAGTAGAAGGGGAAATATATATCTCTATTATATAAGTTAGGGGGAGCTATGATGTCCTCCTGTGAAAAGTCTTTTTTGTCCTTAGCTAAATATGTAATTGCATATTAAGATTTTTTACAATTATATCATTTCCTAATCTAAAGACGGGATCATGGTATGTATTGGTGTCTCCTTAAAATTCCAATAGTAAACTAAATAAGCATTAACAAAATAACTTGACATAATAAGAAAATGGTTGCTTATTATTATAGTAGGGTAAATGATGATTGTCGGGGTTACTTATGTCACCTGTTGGGGATTCTAGGGGTTACTTATCTTGAGGGTTACTGGTCAATATCATTAATTATAATTTTCTAGGTTTACTTATAATTTTTTGCGGTTACTTACCATTAATTATTATTAGGATTTTTTATATAAAAAGAAGGGTTACTTATGTCTTAATATAGTTAGTATATGTTTTTACTTATATCGTAATATAATTAGTTTGTCTTTTATGTGCATGACCACATGTTTAAAAATGCTCTGGGTATATGATTAAAAAATATGGTAGTATAGCTATATAGATGGGTTAAATTACATCTAATTAACTTTCTTTATATAAAAGAAATCACCTTGATTTATTTTAAACATATGTCTTGTATCCATTATTGTTTTGGACTTTGTGTCTATCTACGAGTCTATCTATTTGTAAGTGTGGCCTTAGCTTACCAATATAACCATCTCAGGTGAACACTTGGACAATTTAGCAAACCCCTCCCCCCAAGTCCCTCTCCCAATTTTCCCATTGGAAAATCAAACTAGGAATAACTTTCTGGTAGATGAGAATGAGATGTGTTCGACTTAGACAGTCTTTGGTGAATTGATTCTCATGCAAATTTGTGTCTTCAATGATTTTGTGTCACTATTTAGACCAATTATCTTGTCAGATCACATATTTGCAATCTTAAGTCAAACTTTGCTTGAATCTATAAATCTAAAATAAGCTAAGATAACACTTTTAACCCCACAACTAAGGGGTTAAAGTTCAGTATATTGTTTGGACTTAAGCCCAATCCATACCAATTTGGAAAAAAAAAAAAAATTGAATTTCAATTTTCCATTCCAAATCCAAACTAATCAAAATTTGAGTCCAAACAAAACCAATCCAAAATTTCAAAAACTAGGTTGGATCCAATCCAAAATATTTAATTTTTTTAACACTATTCTTTTCAAGAAGTAATTACATTAGGCGCGAACATCAAAATAAAAGCGATTCGATAATAGAAGTAATTCATACAACCCCATAAATATTCAATAATAACAACTAACAAATCATACAAACCCGTAAAATTCATCGATAATACTTAATAAATCATAGTAACTAAAAGTAACTAAATTTTAACACCAATAACAACAAAAGAACAACAGTCAATAGCACGCTGGCACACCATTAGTCTGGGAGATGGAGATTAAGAGTGAATGGTGATGGTAGGTGGGAACCGTACGTGAGATTGAGATTATGAGTGAGTGGTGATGGTGGACGAGTCTGGGAGATAATATTAAAGAGAGAACGAAAGTTACCATTGGGTTAGAGTTAGTGAAGTGGGGAACCGATGAGAATTGAGATTGAGAAAGAGAAAATGAAGGTATAACCCCACCAAAGGCTAACGATAAGATATATTTTTTTTTTTTTTTACTAGTAGGCCAAGTCTTGCTTAGTATATTTGCTTTTATAATACTCTTCAATAATGTCTAACGATAAGGTATAACAAGTATGTCTACTACAATGGTATAACAAGTAGTATTGTTTTTTTTTGCATATAGTATGATCTTAAGATGTGAGAAGAGGATGGGAAAAGGCCTGCTCCAGTACCAGATTTTGAAAATGGTGACTGGCGAGTGGTGACTACTGACTACTATCAGAAGATGGCCCATTAACGCCATTATATGGGTTGGGTTCTTGCTTTTCAGGTTTCAGAGAAATATTGGTTGAATTCAGTAAACATATAAAGGTTTGGAGCCCTTTCTTGCTTTCAGAAACCGGGTCAGAAGATGTCTGTGGAATCTAACATATATGATAAGGGTGGACCACAAAAAATTATGGGTTGATAAATTGTAAAGGCTTTGCTTTAGCTGGTAAGTCTTAAAGCAGTATAGTTGAGTTGGGCTCAACATTCGTCTTTATTAATTGTTTGGGAACAAATTGGTTTGGAATATACAGTAGCAATATAAGCTGTACCTTTTTAACTTTATAAATTACTCCATCTAATTCTAACAAATTGTTATAGGCACTTTCACTTTTCATGAATGTAAATGCAAAATTTTTAGCACTAATATACCTAACTTTGTAATTAAAAAGAAAATATTTATAAAATATATATGAAGACGAATCAAACAAGAGCCCACATGACTATATGTTTCCTCACATACAGATTACAAATGATGGTCAAAGTGAAATTTGTGAATAGTGAAAAATGTCAAAGCGTAACAATTAAAAAAAAAAACGAGGTAGTAATATTTTGACAAGAAAATGAGATATTTTAGAGGAATTTTGATTTGATTTAATGATTTTGGCTATGAAATTGGGCTAGAGCCAAGACTCAGCCAAGACTCCAAGACTCCATGTTCAGGTACTCTCAGCTTAGTTTTGAGCCCATAGCCCCTCCACCTGCCCACTTTTTTGTGGTGATCAATATTTATTATATTACTTCTTCCCTCTTCCACCTTACTCATACACAACTTATCTCAATCCCATATTTTTCTTACTCATGCTTGCTATCTAATATGTGGAAATCACATTTTTCTATCTAACTTTTTTACCATACCCTACCATGTTTTCTCTCTCCTCTAATTCCATCCCATATCCCAATCCCACCATTATGGGTTATTTTACTTGCTTGGTGTAGGGGGATTCACCTTGTAACCGTGTCTGGCCCACAAATGTTATACCAAGAACACTGTGCGAGTTGAGGTCTAGACAGGGTCCTTCTCCTTATCATTAAAACAAATCTTTATGGATTATCTAAGTTTAGATTAATAGTCCCTCTATTTCAAAATATAAGGCATTCACGCTTTTATGAAAAATTGCTTTGACCACAAATATCTCTTATAATATGACAAGTAAAGATTATACCATTATACTCGTCTTAAAAAATACTACAATAATATTATTTTCTTATTATAATCAACATGAAGTGAGAGTAATTAATGGTCAAAGTTTAATCTCGAATATTGTGTGTGTCTTATGTTTTGAAACGAAGGGAGTAATAACTAACGATTGTAATTAAATCATAATTTTTTTCATTATATAATATTGACTAAATCGTTATATTTGAGTTGTTAATTAGTACGACTGATTAGTACTTAACTGTATCTTAATATACATGACTATTGCCTATGAATTTTTTTGAATCATATGGATCTATATCCATTTTTGAAGGTTTTTTATGAGGCAAACTTTAAGGTCATTGTGTGAGAAATGAAAAATAAATTCACAGAGAGCAATAAACTGAATGAGAAGTAGAGTGGTAGAGATTGCTAAAAAGATGAGAGAAAAAGAGAAAAAGAAAGGGGCGAAATTCACCCGAGAAAACCTAGAAAAACAGCCCAAAAATTCAATCCATCCTCTAATTATCCCCAATTCTCAAAGGAATCTGAAGAATCCTCTTCGAAAAAGTGTCGATTTCCACCTTTGCCTTTTAGTTCTGCTATTGATTGCTTGTAGTCTAGCTAATAAAGCTCAATCAAGTACCCCTAAAAAAGCCCTAATTCAATTTGAAGGCTACCTTGATAGCTATAGCCCGCAAAATTCATTATCCCTAGTATTTCTTTTCCCCAAATCTATTAATTCATCTCCGGTGCAAGCAAGTGTTTGCCTTATTTCTCCTTCTAAAGGTGTTGTTGGTTTAATTCGTTTTAAAGTTTAACATTTTTGCCTCAATCCTGCTGGGGACTCTAGGGTTTAGGATTCAGAGCATTTAATGCGAGCTATCTTCTCTCCTCTATTTGTGAATGGTTCAATCAATGTTGTGTAAGGGTGGCGCTGCAGAGACGAAATTCGGCCAAAGGTGGAGTAAATTCAGACTGGTGGAGTACTTCAGCTCTCCAAAGCAAAGGTATTAGTATCAGTCCATTAAATGCGATGGAATTGATCTTCAAGTCCCAGTATTTCTATCCTCATCCTTCCTCTTCAAGAAGGATTAGCTCCCCCTATAAAAAGGGTATGAAGGTGAGTTATTACAACACACCAAAATCTCACTTTTCTCTCTATTTTGTTCAATTGAAGTTTATTATTCTTCTTGCTAGTAGTTCTAAATTAAATATGGTTAACCCTAGTTCTTTCAAAGATAAGTTGTTAGGAAACCCTAACCCTAACTTGGGAAATTTTGCTTCCTCCTCTGTTATGGGTAAGTCTGCCTCCTGTGAAACGTCTAATGCTGATAGTGAGTCTGAAATGCATGCTGTTGATGAAACCCCCTGCCCTACTCCCTCCCTGAATTTGCATAGTCCTCCGATTTTTCCAAAATCCTGTGTTCTGAATTACCTTCCTCAAGTGAAAAAAGACATTTGTGAGCTCTCCAAATCTTGTCTTTTTGGTAAAATGCTCTCTGCCCCTCTTGATATTCGTACTATTATATCTCGTACTAAGGCTGATTGGAGAATTGTCAAAGGTGAAGTTGATTACTTAGAAATGGGGAATGGGTGGATTCTCTTGAGATTTGCCAATCCTCAAGACCTTGCTCTTGTGTGGAGCGAAAGGCCATGGCATATACAACGGGATTTACTTGTGTCTCCAACCCTGGAAACCTTTTTTTGATCCCTACTTAGAAGAGATAAGGTGGGTTGATCTTTGGGTGAGAATCCCAAGACTTCCCACTGAGTTGCTAAATTTTGATTCTACTGCAAATATGTTGGCTGCCAAATGATATTGGAGCTTTAATTAAGCTTGATCAAAGATCCTTGCTAAGGAATAAAATCCGGTTTGCTTGGGCTTGCATTCGAGTGGATATTTAGGGGCCTCTCTTGGAGTTTGCAGAGGTAAGTAGGTCTGGTGATCTAAGGCATCGTTATGTTGTTTGGTTTGAAGATTTTTCTTCAGTCTGCTCATTTTGTGGTGAGATTGCTCATGTGATTGATGCTTGCCCCCTTTTAAACTCTCCCAAAAAAGAAATTACTATCCAACTCTTAAAGAATCCTAAACAGTAAGCTTTTTATACAACTCTTGCTAAGGCTGCTGGGCAAGACTCTCATACTCCCACTGCTAAGCCAGCTAAAGTGGTGTATGTCAAGCCAAAGCACCTTAGCAAGAACCCTGCTGCCTTCTCTACTAAGGCTAAAAATATGAAATCTCATGCATTTGATGGTCAGCTCCCTATTCCTTCTAGTAAAGGCATTATTCTACGAGAACCTGCTGCTAATATTATCAAGCCCACTCTTCCTCCTACTTATGGTAAGGGGAAGGGAAAACTGGTTGTTTCTGACCCATATGAGTCTGAGGACTCCTCTGATGATGATGCTATTTACATAGCCCCTCAAGTCTCTCATCCTCTTGGACTTGTTGCTGATGAGAAGAGAGGAGACACATATGTGGATGTGTCCCCAATGCAGTCCCCAGCTACTCTTATAGTGATCATCCCTCCTGCTATGTCTGGTGAGACTCATTTACTGCACTCAACTGATGCTGCAGCTCAACTGCATTTCATTCCAACCCTCCCCCCTCTTATTGATGATCATAATTATTTGCTGAGTGAGGGGAATGATGATGAACTGGGTGAGCTCAATGCTTATGCTGAAAATGTATTTCACTCAATTCAATCTGACAACTCCATTGTTAAGCAAATTCAGAGCATGGGGATGAATGCTTCCTTCCCTGTGGAGCTCCCATCTCACTCTAGCACTGCCAAGAGGATGATCGAAGACACTGAGGTGGATGATGATGCCTCTTCAGCTCTGAAGAGGAAGAGGACCTAAACCCCAACCCCCTGTTTATTAAAAATCATGCAGTCAAGTGTTTATTTTGTGGGTCTTAATATTTTATTATGTCAATAGGATTTTGGAATATTAGAGGAGGTGGTAGAAAAAATGCCATGGAAGAATGTAGGGACTTTTGCAAATGTAACAACATTAAGATTTTAATGTTGTGTGAGACAAAAACTCAATCCCCCCCCCTTCCCAAGCTGTTGCTGCTGCTGCAGGCTTCCTCCACTTTGACTATATTCCCACTATGGGGTATACAGGGGGAATTTGGCTCTTTTGGAAAGATTGTAATATCAATCCCTTCTCTTTGGTAGTAGTTCATAAATCTATGCGGTTTATTGTATGTTCTTTAAGTCTCTTGAATATAAATATACAATTTACTGTCATCTTTATCTATGCTCCAGCTCAAAAGGATCATAAAGCTTCTTTTTGGAATGAACTTATAGCATATATATCTACTTTATCTTCCCCTTTTATAATTCTTGGGGACTTCAATGAGATTAGTAAAGCATCAGACAAATTAGGAGGAGCCCCCTTCTCCTCTTCTAGATCCTTTTATATGCAAAATCTGCTTTCTAAAGTTGACTGTACTGAATTATCTTTTGTTGGTCAAATTTTTACATGGAGAAAGAAAAGGGATGGCCCTAATAATATTCATGAACGTTTGGACCGATGGATGGTTAGTACTTCTTGGTTAAGCTTGTTTCCTCAAGCAACTCTCAAACATTATGTTTTTACATCTTCTGATCATTGTCAACTTACTCTTGATATCTCACTAATAATTCTACAAAGGCTCCCCCTTTTAGATTGGAAAAAATGTGGTGTACTAGGAAAGACTATGACTCACTAATAAAATGCACTTCGTGTACTAAATTTCATGGCTCCCATATGTATAACCTCTCTAAAAAGTGTAAATTACTGAAGATAAATTCTAAGGAATGGAACAAAACGCAATTTGGAAACATATTTCATCAAATTCGCGAGGTGGATGAAAAGCTCAAACAAATCCAAGGTCAAGTTCTAATAGACCCTTCTAATATTTCTCTTCAATCTCAGCAAGAAATTTTCCTTAATAAACGCTCCAAGTTATTAGACTATGATACAACCTATTGGAAACAAAAATATAAAGCTGATTATTTGGTGCTAGGAGATACTAACTCCAAGTTCTACCATTCGCATGCGACGATTAGAAAACATAGCAACCAAACTAAGGAATTTACTACAGAGGATGGCCACTCTATTACACAACCAAATCAAATTGAAAAAGAGATAACAGCATCTTTTACAAAAAGGTTTATTACTAACCCTCTATGTAGTTTCAACGCAGACGAAGATTTTAATCTTCTATCTCCAATAGTCACAGAGGAAGATAATAATTTCCTTGTTTCCCTTGTCTCATTTGAAAAAATAAAAGATGCAACCTTTGACCTTGCTCCTGACAATTGTCCCCCGGTCCGGATGGATTCCCTCCTTTTTTCTTCCAAAACTATTGGTCCTTAGTTGGGAAGTCTGTTTGCCGTGCTGTTCAAACTTTCTTTCATTCTGGTCATATGTTAAGGGAAATAAATCATACTTTTCTTGCTTTAATCCCCAAAATTGACAAACCAGTTAATGCAAATCATTTCCGGCCTATTAGTCTGTGCTTAACTATTTACAAGATAATTTCTAAAATTATTACTAATAGACTTAAGTTCACTATGGGGAAAATTATTCATCCCCTTCAAGGTGCTTTTGTTCCGGAACGTTTGATTCAAGATAATATCCTTATTGCTCATGAGGTTTTTCATTCTTTTAAGAATAAAACTGAAAAAACGGGTTGGATTTCCATCAAACTTGACATGAAAAAGGCGCATGATAGATTGGAATGGAACTACATTTTTACTACCCTAGATAAGTTGGGCTTTAATGCAAAATGGATTGGTTGGATTCGTAGTTGTATTTCTTCTACTTCCTTCTCAGTATTAGTTAACGGTATCCCTGGTGATAGATTCTTCCCCACTCGTGGGATTAGACAAGGGGACCCTCTCTCTCCCTACCTTTTTATTCTGTGTGCTGAGTTGCTAGCTAGAGAATTTTCCAAAGCATGTAATGATCCGGGGAAACTTATTGGTGTTCCTATTGGCAGGTCGGGAGCTAGAATTCCCTTCCTCACCTTTGCTAACGACACTATGATTTTTGCAAAGGCCTTTGATGTTAGCTGCATGAAAATTAGACAAATTTTAGATAATTATTGTTCGATGTCGGGACAATTAGTTAACTACCATAAGTCAGCTTTCCAGTGTTCTCCTAATGTTCAAGATATGGATAAAGTAAACTTTGCTGCTATTTTAGGGATGCAAGAGACGTCGGAGCTAGGTGACTATCTGGGGTGTCCCATCATTAATTCTCGGGTTACAAATGATACGTTCTCAGGGGTGATCAATAAAACTGTTCAACAGCTCCCTTAATGGAAAGCTAACTCGCTTTCACAAGCAGGTAGAATAGTTCTCATTCAATCCAACCTAGCTTCTAAAGCGAGCTTCCAAATGCAGAACTTTTCTCTCCCAAAAAAATTTTAAGTAAATTGGATGCCACGTATCGAATTAATTTTTGGAATAAAGACCCTATCTCCAGTTTAATAGGATGGAATAAAGTTTGTCAACCAACGGCTGTAGGGGGAATTGGGTTTAGAAAAGCGGAAGTTACTAATGTGGCGCTCCAAATGAAACTCTTAAGGAAAATAATAGTAAACAAGGATAATATCTGGGTCAAATTAGTCAACAAAAAGTATTTGAAGGAAAAAATATCTTCTTATGCAATACTCCAATTAATGCCTCTTGGCAATGGAAGAACCTTTTGCGTCACCGTCCAATTTTTAAACAAGGTCTTAGATGGTTAGTAGGCAATGGCAAAGACATTTCATTTTGGTCTGATAATTGGATCTTTCAGTTCCCGCTAAGTTCTAAATTTCATCCTACTATTGGCTCTGAACTATTCACAGTAGCAGACTGTATTGATGACTCTGGTGTTTGGGATTGCTCCAAGCTTCTTTCGCTAGTGCCTCCTAGTTTGGTTAAGTTAATCTCTTCTGTGTTTATTCCCTCTTCACCTCAAAAAGATAAGTTGGTGTGGGGGTTAACCCCGGATGGCCATTTTTCTGTCAAATCAGGGGTGTCCTTAATCCAAAGTACCAACGGATGTAGCAATGAGAAAGTTGAATATAATTGGATTTGGGGCATCAATGCTCCCTCCAAAATTAGATTTTTTTTGTGGAAAGCTTGTAATGATGGTTTGGCTACTACTAGTAGGTTGGAGAGGAGCCATATTTTTGTTCCTAAAAAATGTTGCTTCTGTGATTCTCCTTCTGAGACGATGTGTCATCTATGTTTTGAGTGCCCTTTTGTGTTGGATATTTACTCTCATTTGAAGGGTAATTTCCAATGGAATAGCCCATCTTTGGTTTTCTTCCTTGCAGCTCACCTCTTTTCGTTCGATTTTAGAAACTTGCCATCACAATTTAGATATGGCCTATCTTACTCACTTGTTGTGGCTTGGTGGCACATTTGGTACTTTAGAAATAAACTTATTTTTAACAATGAAAGTATTTCTTTCTCCCAAGCTAGTCATATTATCAACTCCTTTATTTTAAAATGGGACAAAGCTAATTTTCTGATTTCGACATTTAGTAATTCTCTTCCTCAAACCTCCAAGCTTCCTCCTCGTTCTGGCAATAACCTTGTTTGGACTCCCCTCCTCAGGATGTGGCCCAAGTAAATTTTGATGACTCTAAACTTGATAATGGCCAAACTTCTTACGGTTTTGTTATTAGAAATTATGAAGGAGAAGTTTTAATGGCTAGTGCCAAGTCGGTGGGTGAGTATCCTTCTATCCTCATGGCAGAAGCTATGGGTCTTCTTGAGAGCCTAAAAGGAGCCATTTTCGCTCCAGTATAGGAACATTGTCATTGAAGGAGACAATATTACTATCATTAATGCTATTAACAAAATCTCTTCAGTTCCCTGGTCTATTTCTAATATCATTGTGGATGCAGGTTTTATTTTGGGGCAATTTGAGGATGTAGAGATTCGGCATTGCTTCAGGGAAGCCAATCGAGCGACGGATTTCATGGCTCACAAGGGTCATCGTTATTCTGATGTTTTCATTTGGTCCCCCCCTTACTATATTGATTTCTCCCTTATCATCCGAAAGGATGTTTTAGGCTAGCCCCCTGATCAAGGAGGTTAGCTTAAGGTTTTTTTCTCCCCATCAAAAAAAATAAATAAATAAACTGAATGAGAAAGTGTATGAAAATATCCTAATATGGGTGTGGGAAAAAATTGAAACCATTGAAGGTCTTTTTTAAAATAAAAAATTTATAACTTATTGCATAACTATCGTTGCAAATCTATACTAAGGCCCTGTTCTTTTGAACTTATTTTGGCTGAACTGAACTGAACTTATTTTATTTTTGCTAAATAATAATAATAATAATAATAATAAATAATAATAATAAAAAATAAATAATAAAAAATAAATAATAATAATAATAAATAAATAATAAAAAATAAATAATAAATAATAATAATAAATAATAAATAATAATTAATAAATAATAAATAATAAATAATAAATAATAAATAATAAATAATAAATAATAAATAATAAATAATAAATAATAAATAATAAATAATAAATAATAAATAATAAATAATAAGTAATAAATAATAAATAATAAATAATAAATAATAAATAATAAATAATAAATAGTAAATAGTAAATAATAAATAATAAATAATAAATAATAAATAATAAATAATAAATAATAAATAATAAATAATAAATAATAAATAATAAATAATAAATAATAAATAATAAATAATAAATAATAAATAATAAATAATAAATAATAAATAATAAATAATAAATAATAAATAATAAATAATAAATAATAAATAATAAATAATAAATAATAAATAATAAATAATAATAATAATAATAAATAATAATAATAAATAATAATAGATAATAATAATAATAATAATTAATAATATAATAATAAATAATAAATAATAAATAATGAATAATAAATAATAAATAATGAATAATAAATAATAAATAATAAATAATAAATAATAAATAATAAATAATAAAAAATAATAATAAATAATAACAAATAATAATAAATAATAACAAATAACTAATAATAATAATAAATAATAATAAATAATAATTATAAATAATTAATAATAATAATAAATAATAATAATAAATAATAATAATAATAAATAATAATGAATAATAAATAATAAATAATAAATAATAAATAATAAATAATAAATAATAAATAATAAATAATAAATAATAAATAATAAATAATAGTAATAATAAATAATAAATCATAAATAATAATAAAATAATAATAATAAATAATAAATAACAATAAATAATAAATAATAATAATAAATAATAATAATAATAATAATAAATAATAACTAATAATAATAATAATAATAATAAATAATAAATAATAAATAATAAATAATAATAAAGGTGTTCCTCAACAGGAACTGTGCCAAGTACGCTATCCCTTAGAGTTTTGTCTTTATGTACTCCACATTCAATAAAAAAATTAGATTATGCATGGTATAAGATTTGATCCCATGACCTCAAGCTTGTGTACTAATGTCTTAACCACTAAACCAAGTAATATTTGATGTTATAATTTCAATGTAAAATACCAATTAATGATATATATAAGTACGCGAGGCATAGCCTGGGCCTAAACAAGGAACTTTGCCACGTGGCACTATTCCTTAGAATATTTACTTCATGTATTCTACATACATTAAAAAAATAGAAAATGCATGATATAAGATTTGATCCCATGACTTCAAGCTTAAATACTAAGGTCTTAACCACTAAGGGGGTGTTTGGTTGGGGGTCTATTGGGAAGGATAAGGGAATCAACTTCCTTGTTGTTTGGTTGTTCAATTTAATCATTCCCTTTACCCTCTCCTTACCCCCAAAGTCCTCTACTCTCATTCCCCCCACCCCCCAAGGGTTTCGCTTACCCTTTCTTTGACTCTATCATTGACCATCTATTTGTCCACCGAACCACCCCTAACCCAACCACTTAACCACCACCTCACCACCAATACGACCACCCAACTACCTGACCACCACTACCGACTACCCAACCACCTGACCACCACTACCAACCACCCAACCACCTGACCACCACTACCGACCACCCATGACCCAACCACCAGCAGGGCAGCACCGCAGCCTGAACCAATAATCCAGCCACCATCACCGTCGCTACCGAAAGCGGCCCATCTCCCCAAACCACGAAGTCACCCACCCACCACAACCACGAAGCCCAGAAAAATGCCCCACCTTGCGAAGCCCTCACCACCCCACCCAAAAACCTACCTCGCGAATCCCTCACTGCCACGAAGTCTAACAGTCGCGACGAACCAACCCCATATAGTAGATCTGAGGATAGAGAGCGAAAATCCACCACCGTGAAAGTGTTCTGCGTCAAGGGTAGGCAAGGTGGTGGTTGTTGTGCTTGAGGGACGGAAAGGGTGGTTGTGCTTAGTGGTTGAGGGAAGGCTTGACCACCATGAAAATCAAGATGGTGGTTGGGTTTACTGTTTAGTGGTTGAGGAAGGAAGGGTTGAAACCCTTTCTTTTTGTCCAACCAAACATGTTGGGAATTAAGGGGGTTTTACATTTCTTTCCTTTCTTTTCTCTTTCTTGATTCCATTCATTTCCCTAGTCATGAACCATACGTCCCCTAAATCAAGTAATGTTTGGTGTTATAATTTTAAAGTAAAATATTATAAATAAAAATTATAATTATCCGGGGTATAGCCCGGGCCTAAAAACTAGTTGTTAACATAGAAATCTGCTTTATTATCACCCCTTAGATTAGTGATGAAAGCGGGCAACATCGACTATTGGATGCCGTTTTCTTTCTGCCCCCTGCCATCTTTTGCTTCATTTCTCTATCTTCCACTAGGCAAATAAAATTTTGCCTTAGTTTTTCTCTCTTCTAATATTATTAATATTTTTATTACATCTCTCCTCATGCCCACATAGGAAGGCAACCGTTGGCCTTGCTCTAAGAGCTAGAATGTTATTGCATCGAATCAAACCCGCAAGATCTTTCTCAATTGAGTGGAGGAGGTACCATCTAACTACCTAAACAATGCTCATTTGGTAGTGGTTTTCCTATCATTAAAATCACCTTAATATAAAATATATATTCACGTTGATAAGCTCTCTCTATATTGTGTAATGTTCTTTAATCTTTAGTAGGCCCCTAATATTATGGGCTTAAAGGGACCTAAACCTAAACAATTTAGGAATAAAGTCCTAAGTCAATGTTAGTTATATGTGACTAAGAATGCTAAAGGGTCGAATCAAATTGAATTTCTTAAACTGTATATTTGGCTTATGAATAAAGGAACATATCACAGAAGTATTATAATGTCGCATAGTTATTCCTATTTTCAATTTTTCAAACCTGTGAAATGTGAATATTACAATAAGAGTTATTAGGTGGATATAAAACACTAGTACACCACCTTAAACAATTATCTCTAGTTGATTGGGGCCATGGGATTCACCTTGTAAGTTTGAGGTCCCAAGATCGAATCTTCCTAACTGTAATAGTTGTGTTGGAGATCCCTATATGGTACTTTTCCCTATTCTCAAGTATCTAGCTTGCAAATAATGGAACAAGAAACTACAGGAGCTAATATTTGGTTGGGGTTTTTCTTCTTACAGGCTCGAAAAAGAGTAAGCTTAGTTGGAGTAGCCCAATTTTCATAGGTTATATTCTCATGTATGCGACATTCTTGATAGTCATTTAATATGGCAAATTTGGTTAATTTTTTGTAATCAATTACAAATCCATCTTGCTTAGGCCAAGCAGATTTAAATTTATCCACATGTCATTTGAACTTTGAAGTAGGAGTTCAAGTTATTCCAGGTTATGGCCCAACTCGAATGTCTTTTTTGACATTAGATTCACTGACTTGGGTTGGTCCGGTAAATTGCCTTGAACTAAAATAACTGCATTAAAAGTGCCAAAAATTATTTATACCATGATAATTATAAATTCTACTAGTTTTTGGCACGAACTAAACTCAAAATATAATATGTGTAAGAAAATACTTTTCTTATGGGTTAATTTTGAATATTATAGCTTAAATATTCATAATTAATTCAAAATCTTAACAAAATTAATTTCTATGGTATTCGATAAGGTTATCAAAGATTTCCTGTTAATTAAAAAACGACAGTTTTTTTCAATAAAACACTCCATTTCCAAAATATTTCACAAATAATTTAGGTGGAAAAATTTTAAATGAGAGAGTGACACGTATCCCCATTGGTTATTGTTTTAGTATTATGTAATATGTGCGGCATCATGTGCAACCCAACAATTACCCATTAACAAGACTAATAATTTAGTATCCTTCTTTTAGTCAATAAAATTTCCACAATTCCCCTTCTTTTTCAGAATTTCAAGAGATGGACAATAATGACACGTAATGTAATTGTTGTATGAATGGGAAATAGTAGGGGATTAAGCTTCATTAATCACTTAATAGCGAAGTTGGGCAAACGAAAACCATCTGTTTTAGCGTATGTTCTTTTTACCTGAAAAAAATAAGTTTCGGGTCTAATGAGGTCCAATCAAATAGAAATAGGGTCTAACAGGTGTATAGATAATGTAAAATCAAGGCTAATCAGGTCCAATAAGTCTGATAAATTCATATTAATAAAGTCTTATAAAGGTGATACCTATTTTTTTTTTTTTTTTTTTTTACTATTACCTAAAACGTGAGATTGAATTGTGTTTACATCACTTTATTTAGTCACTAACTCGTATAAATTGTAGAAAAAAAAAAAACCAAGTTGAGCCAAAATGGATTATAGGATACTCCCTCTGTATTTTTTTGTCTTTCCTACTTTAACTTTGCACATTTGCCGATGCACTTATTCTACCTTAAATATCTTTCATTACATATTAGTAAAAATTATAATAATTGAATATTAATAAAATACCCATTGAAACGAATCAAACAAGACCCCACGTGACTATATTTTTTCTTATATATTGAGAAAAATTTAAAAGATTCTCTCAAATTGTAAATAGTGTCAAGATTACAAGTGAGAAATATAAAAAAATACAAAGGGAGTACGTCTTACGTCCATATTTTGTGGGCGTTCATTTAGACTTGAAAGATAACGCGAGAGCGAGCGAAAGGGTGTGTATTAGACAGAATGGCCGGGAGCTTGTGTTTACAGTCTCGGTTGGTCTCCTCTTTCGTTGGCGGCGACCGTTTTATCCACCCTTCTCACCACCCTCTTCACCACCTCTTCCGCTCTTTCCCAGGTACTTTAAAGGTGCATGTGTAACTAAGATTTGTGCTCTGGTGACTGGTGAGGCTGGATGATTAAAAGCAAAAGAGAGCATACAGAATGAGGCGTTTTAAATAATTAAGTATGATATGTTATTTTCATACCAAGGGACTAGTAATTGTGCCTTCGAGTAATGCATGTACTATTCTGTGCGTGGCTCGTTCAAATTTTCATTTTGCACATTCCCCCTCCCCCCCCCCAAAAAAAAAAAAAAGCAGAAAAATAAAAGAAAAGAAAGTAATACAAGATAGATCATAGGGCTTCCATGTTATTGGATAACTGGATTATACTTATAATCTAAGGAGATCTTGTGTCCAGTAGTGGTGCATGTTGCCTACAGCATTTGCCTTCCCATTTCATTATTGTTGTAGGTCAATATGTTTTTGGAGATGATTTTTCCTCCATACATAGTACTTATTGTTCTTATTCACAGCCAGGCGTGAAAACTGATGAAATTGATGAAGCAGTTCATCAAATGATTATTGACAATGGAGGGTATCCTTCGCCCCTTGGCTATGGTGGATTTCCTAAAAGTGTCTGCACATCAGTGAATGAATGCATTTGCCATGGGATACCAGATTCAAGGTCACTTGAGGTTAGTTTCGTTTGAAATGCTACAATTTTTGTACAATCCATTCCTGTTATCAAATAGTGACTAATATTACCATTTTTCAGGATGGTGATATTATTAACATTGATGTTACGGTGTACCTAAATGTAAGCAACGAAGTACTTTCTTTCATTCTTTTAGCTGGTAATTATCTGACAACATATGTTGTTATACAGTATTAAAGCCGAAATTCATGGAACTACCCTATGTTTTCTGGTTCACTGTTTAAATGACTTTTTATTGCTGCTCTTGCCTGCCTTTCTGAAATTTGTGTCTCATGTTAAGGCTACCTGTTTTGTTTCATCCATTGATATTTGATATTGGTTACTTTCACTTATATGTTTTACTCAAATTCTTGTATGAGACGGATGTTCAGTAATTTACTGTACAACAGGGTAATTTTTGCCTTACATGGGTCACTTGTATAAAAGTTCTGCTTTTAATAACTTACTTCGGTAACTATTTGTCCTAAATGGATCATTTAGAAGTGATCCATATAAGGTTAAAAGTTACCCTTTGTTTTAAAGTGACCCTTCTTGACTTGAATAGTGACCCGTTTTAACTTAAAAGTAAAGTGAACTAATTTGACAATAAATTTATTGTACATCTGGTGTAAACACTACTAATTGTATGTTTTATTAACGTGGTACATCGCCCATTGTATACTCTACAGTCATTTAGGTTATATAAGAACATCAACCAAATTACAATTGATACGATACAGGTATTTGATTTTTTGGGGTTAGTGTCATTGTCTGTTGTGACTTGTGAGCATACCCTTATAGACATAATTGATTTGGGTTATTGGATCGCTTAATTTCCTTACACTATATGGTTTGAGTGCAATAGACTAAAGTTTTACATGCTGTTGGATCCCGTTTCCCAGCCTGTCTTCTTTAGCTCCAGAAAATAATTTAGGCGAATGCTAATGAGTATAAGGAAGACACATTTCTTGCATTGATAATGTTTTATGCCTTGTCTCTATAAGTCCCCCCCTTTCCTAACATCGATTCTCTCATTCTTGGACTTCTAATGTTATTGTTCTGGCACAAATTTTTAAAATGTAGTTGTACAACAATAGAGGCTTTATATGTGGACAAAAAGTTCTCATATCTTTGCTTTATTCTCACTCTTGGTTTAAGCAGGGTTATCATGGTGATACCTCTGCAACCTTCTTCTGCGGGGAGGTCGATGATGAAGCCAAAAAATTGGTTCAGGTAACATCCAAAACATCAGATTCTATATCCTATGCCTTGCTCTATTTCTCATTCTTATGAAGGTGGTCTGTGGACAAACTGTTGACAACTTTTAAAGTCATTGTTGATAGAAAGGGCAGATTCTGCTTATGTTGTAAGTTTAGTGCACTATTGTTGCTACCGCCTTAACTTTCATAAGACTATGATGTTTGCTATTGTCTTGCTTATGCTATTGATTTAAATCTTGAGGTATCTATATAAAAGGGCAGATGCAATTAATTTAAGAGATTCTTGTAGCACTTTGAAAGGAAAGAAAAACAAACGATTTTGATTATTATTTTGAATTTCTTTGCAATACTCGATTATTGACATATTCTTAGATTCTAGGAACACATTTCACAAACTTCTGCATCCTTTTTTCGGTTTAATTTTTATTTTTTGAGTGAAAACAACCTTCTTAGATCTACTACTGCAACAGCACGAAACTTTCTAATGATCTTTGATTCTATGGAAGCAGCTCTTGATCACCAACTGAACAGCTTGAGAGGTAAACCCTGAACTTAATTGGATAAAGATGAATGGTGTTTCTAGAGTAGCCAAGGAGGTTTTAGGAAAATCAAAGGGAAAGTACAGTGCACAAGGATACAATCTTACAACATGGTGACATGAGGACATAACAGCAGCAGCCAAGATGAAAAGAGGAGAATGTTACTTGGGTTAGGAAAATGTAGGGACGAAGTAAATATCTTGGAATACAAGGACAGTAAAGTTAAGGCAAAAGATGTTGCTCGGTAGTCCAAGTAAGAGGTATATAAGGATGTATGCGAAAAGCTAGACTCAGGGGATAGTAAAAAAGATATTTTTTTAAGATAGCTAGGAGACAAGATCAGTCGTTTAGTGAAATTCGAGTGGGATTTACAGGAGACTTTCTCTTTCAAATTGGAAGTCAATGATATTAAGTGCGGAAAATTTAAAAAATAGAGATCGAGAATGCATTGGAGAGAATGAAACTAAGGAAATTAGTTGGGCCATGTTGTATTACTAGTGAGGTATAGATATGTTTAGGAAGGTTGGTATTGATTGGTTGACAAACTTATACAACAAGATTTGGTGGACAAACAATACCTCAAAATTGGAGAATAATCTTTTGATACCTATTTATAAGCACAGAAGAGATGCACAAGATTTCTGGAATTATGGGGGGATAGATATTATGATTTATGAGTCATGCTATGAAAATGTGAGAGAAAGTGAAAGAACATAGGTTGGGAAACTACACAAGTATATCACAAAACAAATTTGTGTTTATGACGGGGCGATCTATCGTAGAAGCCATCTATCTTATGAGACAAACAATGAATTTCTTCTAGGGGAAGGCTCTGTTTTTTTCAGGTAACATCCGATGTGCTTTGGTTGGCCGTGACAAAGAAGGCTAGAAGGGTATACCGAGTAAGTGTATTCACTGTATTGACCTAGTTTCGGATATGTAGTGAGAAAGTGGAAACAAATATTAGGACATGCTAATGAGTAACACAGGATTTCTTTGTCACGATTGGACTACACCAAGATCTGCATTAAATCCTTTCCTTTTCGCAAAATTATTATTTTGAACTTCTTTGCGATACTCGGTTATTGTTGCTCCAATATGTCTCAGATCTTCTCGTAAAAATCCACAAGCAAGAATACCTATTGATTTGTGTACTAGCTTATCTTCTCATCGTAGCCTGGCTTTGGAAACTATGATATTATTTTGCCTTCTAGTGGGCTTGCAGGAGTACTTTCATAATTTCATTATTTCAGGTGGGTCTTTTAGTGGTGGTAGAGGAGAGCTGATATCATTGCTCCAATTCTTGAAAATTCTTAAAAGCTTCAATAGTTAGGGCACTATTTAAATTTTGAAGCACTGAGAATGCTGTTTCATGAAACATTGAAGCTATGGGTTCACACAATCTTTTCTTTGCTGCATCACCAGTTCAAAGTTGAGATTACAGCTCCATTTTCTTTTGAAGCCTGAAGCAGATGGTTTTTCTTGAGAATATTACCTGTCTCCATTTTGATTAATGTATGTGGATGTCTAAGAGAAAGAACCCTGTTAAGTTTTTTCTACAAACTTTTGCTCTGCTTCAGTTTTCATCTAGTCACATTGAAAGGAAATATATTTTTACTTGTACCAGGTAACTAAAGAATGCATGGACAAGGCAATTTCAATATGTGGCCCAGGAGTGGAGTACAAGAAGATTGGCAAAACAATCCAGTAAGATATGGAATATGTTTCATGTCAAATTTGCCATGTTTCATTATCCATCTAAAATTATGCCTGCTTTTGCTGCTGGCAACCATGCCAGAGATCTTCTGTATATTATCTTTTGATACAACTATACTATTGTGTACCTCGGTTTCTTAATTTTGCATCTTTCATTGTAGTGACCATGCAGATAAATTTGGATATGGTGTTGTACGTCAGTTTGTTGGCCACGGTGTTGGTCGTGTTTTTCATGCCGAGCCTGTTATTCAGCACTGCAGTAATCATCTTGAACTTTTCCTATGCTTTTGTGTTGTTCTGCTTCTATGAGCATATTCCTCTTTACAGTGATGAAAGATCCTTGGAAGAATGTCTCCCTCAACACATAGGGAACTCAATGCCAAAAAAAAAAATTTACAGAGGTGAACTTGGTCTCTGTAATAACAACGGAACAAGTTAATATGTCTTTTCTTTTTTCGTGCAGGGAACAATGAAGGAGGGCGCATGATATTAAATCAAACTTTTACTATCGGTACTTTCTCATTGCTCGTACTCTTTGTCATGTCTTTACAATAGTTTAAGTTCCAAAGATATCCACTCATAAAAGGTATATAGAGCAATAGAGGTGGCCTGTGGTCCAGATAAGGCCAGGCTTAGGACTGGAGCTTACCAGTTAAGCTAGTGTGTGGGTCATGGGACAAGTCTCCTAAAAACGGCACCACAAACTGGCCTCTTTTAAGGCAACCCGGTTGCTTACCAATCTAAGCAATTCCAGCCTTTAGTAGCTCACCCTGATTGCTTAATTGGTCCAAGTCTGGGCCCCAACTCTGCAACCTGGCGTGGCTATGGGCATAACTCGGTTGCGTACCAATCTAAGCAATTCTAGCCTGGACTCGCTCACCTGGTTGCTTAATTTGTTAAAATATGGTCCCCAACTATGCAGCCTGGCTCGGCTATGAAACGGGCTTTCGTCCAGGTGGGCACTGGCCATCTCATACGTATATACGTTGAACATGATACTGAGTCACTTGTCTAATGTTTCAACTTCTAAACCCATAACAAGTCTTCCCATATTAGAATGATTTGTGTGTGTGTATGCATTAATGCATTAGATGTCATATTGCAGAACCAATGATTACACTAGGAAGTTATGATCCGATTATGTGGGACGATAACTGGACAGTGGTCACTGAAGATGGAAGCCTCTCAGCACAGTTTGAGCACACCATTTTGATAACCCAAGACGGAGCTGAGATTTTGACCCAATGTTGATGTGTGTTTGGTTTTTTTTTTTTGGGGGGGTGGGGTTGTGTGTTTGTAATGATTATGTTAATGAATATACCTGCATTCTTTCTTAATGATTATATTAAATTATTATTTTCAGGAGATTCTTACTTCTAATTCCTACTATCTGTGATCATCCACTGCAAGCATTAAACACACATAGCGCGACTTTACATGGAGAGATTAATCTTGTCCCGAAATAGAGTAGACAAAGTAAGATTTAATAACTTCATGAGTTTCATTACCAATTTTATACTTTTGATCATAGTTTTGTTTCATGTTTTCTATAATTATGAGTATATTTTACAGTTAAATTAAGTACGAAGAAAATTATTGTGAACCTAGTATCTACTTATAAATGGATAAGAAATTCTACATCTAAATAATATTTACATTTTTCTCTTACCAAAAATGTGAAAGTCAAGTAGTAAAGTCAATATCTTAGAAATGGTGTCCATGTAATTTTTTCTTGAGTAGCAGGTGATCTCTTGGAGTCTCACCTCTTACAAGGAGGGATCCCAAATTTCTCCCCTACTTGCAACTTGCAACTTGCAAGGGACTTCATTTTACTTTTTTTTTTTTTTTGTCTTTTGCCTGTAATTTATAGTGTCTGATTTGATACTGTAGTGTCATTCTTGACATACAAAATGATACTTTATATTAATAGATTCCTACTTGTTATAATGTAAGTGTTTGTTTGGTATACAAGGTGACAAAGGAAAAGTATAAGTGTTACAACTAAGAAAATGCTACAATATAACCTTGACCTATTGCTTCGAGGGACGCTTATATTCTTTTGGTTTTTTTTTGCTTAAATAAAATAATACATATTTATTTGTCTATCTAAAGAAACTCGAAGTACACCAACTATCCTCATATTTTGAGGAGATTTACATTATTTTTAGATGATGTATAATAATTTCAGTAGAATAGTATTATGTGTGAAAAAATAAAGTGTCTTCTGACATTATATGTTGTATGTAGGGGTGTGCACTTTTGGATCGGGATCGGAATTCGGACCGGATCGGAATTTTCCGATCCGGTCCCCAGCCCATGAAAATTTGGGATTTCGGGTTTCCGGTCGGGTACGGTCCAAACCCGGAATTTTCCGGTCCGGACCGGAATTTCTTTTTTTTAAAAAAAATAAGTTTAAAGGTTAAAAAAAAGTTTAAAATTAGAAAGTTAAAACATCATATTTATTCTCTTTTAGATTATTGCTGTAGAATTATTATATTTTAATATATTGAATTTATAAATATCATTAAACTTAAGAAATTTTTTTTTTTATAAAAAAATATAAATTTCGGTCCAACCGATCCAAAACCGGACCGGACTGGAATATTTCCGGTCCGGACCGGAATATTTCGGTCCGGACAGGAATATTCCGGTCCGATCTCGGTCCAAAAAATTTGCAGATTCCGGTCCTCCGGTCCGGTTCGATTTTGGACCGATGCACACCCCTAGTTGTATGTGATTTTGATAATGAAGTAGTGTCAGTTTGTACATTAAACAATAGTGATAAGTTTGATTTTACATTTTTATTTACAACATGTATGACACCTTATTTTGGCAATCATACATTAATGTCATCATGTAACTTGTTTTTTTTATCACAATGAACAAAAAAAAAATGGAAAAAAAAACATAACAAGCATTGAACCATTAACCTCCAACTTATTCTTTACAACTAAACTTGGTATTATATAATATATATTATTAAAAAATAATAAGTCTTAGATATTTACATATATTAGATGTTCTCACGCAATTGAATTAATATCATACTCATAAAACACAGACCATATAATCCTCTCGTTTTTAACCTCATCTATTGGAAAAAGACGATACTTTAATCTGTATTTTACTCCCTTTCTCTAACGGTCCCTCCTCCCTTGGTCTTTTCCCTTTGATTATCACACTGTTGAAGTGAAATAGGGTAGATGTTATCTTAACTTGTCATCAAAACTAACCAAAATGTGTAATTATCCAATTGCGCGTCCTTAAGTTACTTCCTGATAATCCTTTTCTATAAATAATTTTTATTCCCATGAAAAAAAGTTCCAACCATGCTTATTATTCTAAAAAAAGTACTTATTAAATGCTATCTAAAACTTATATTTAAAAGTTCTTTTAACGAGTAAACTATATTTATGTTAATCTATATGTCGTTACTCATTAACATGACTAACATCTATGATCAATAAATATTTTTTCTTAGAATTTATATAAATATTGCTATCGGGCTATAATTTCTCGATCTTAACTCATCTAGTTGACTTTCCTTTTTAAATTAGAATTCTACATTTCTTTTTGAGGTAATTAAAAAAATTATATTCCATTTTTTTTATTAAAATCCTACTTATAAAAAACCTAATACCCAAACTTGTACAATCGTATCCATCAAAACCACAACCTAGTTTTTTTTAAAAATAAAATAAGGATTACCATTATTTTATGTAGCTGTTAAATCACTAGGAGTAGTACTCCTCGCCCTATTGTTTGTTCCATCTGTAATACCAAAGTTCTTGTCCTAAGTTAAAAGCTCTATACAACACATTGGAGGGGAATTCATAAAATACACAATATTAAAGTCTATAGTTAGTTTTTACAAAAGCCATATTGGCTAGCTTGTCAGCCACCTTGTTCCTCTCTGTTCCTTCATGCTCGATTTCCACTCCTCCTCTTTGATGGAGCAATATCCTGCATTTATCCGTCAAACTAGAAACGTTATTTCTTGCCATCATTTTACTTTGAATGCCCCTAATTACCTTCATACTATCCGTAGCTAGAATTACATTTCTCCAAACTCGGCCCTGAATCCAAGTTAAGACTTGTAATATGGCCTTAAACTCAGCTCCCAATGGATTAGAGGAGAAGGATTTTGAGTAACATCCCTCCACCCAATTGCCATTACAATCTCTACAAACAACAACAGCATTACTTAGAAAAGATCCATCAGCCTAGTTGCCCCACAACTTCTTGATCTATCCGCTTCTCGAGCCCCCATAGTAATAAAAAAATAAAAATAAACGCAAATAAAACTTTGTCTCTAGTTATGCGGGGCTACGATTGATGTTTATTGATCGGATTCGGATTACAAAATCAACACAAGAATTTTCTTCCCCACAAAATTATGAAGCGTCGACGGATCTACTGAAAAAGTTGTATGAGACAACAAAACGAGAATATGCTGAATTGTTATATCTATGTATTTGGATTCACAACCCTTCACCAGTTAATTCTTGATTTATTTTGTTCAATCTGTTTTCAATATCGTTAATTGTCAATTGTAACTGCCGTATGACTTTAATTAATGAAATATAGTGTCCTTTGTGACTTCTTTAAAAAAAATTAAAAAATAAAAGAACACCTCGAAAAGAAAAAGGAAAAAGTCAATTAAACGGTCTAAACCTATTTAACTCACCAACTTTCCGAAACCGCCTCAAATTGACAATTCTCAAACGCGTCAAATTTCCCTTTAAAAAAAGAAAAGAAAAGCGCGTCATTATGCGTCATCCCAAACCGACTTGACGTTGCTTTAAATATAACCCCCCGGCCCCCTTGAATTCTCAAACGCGTCAAAGTTCCGTCAAAGAATACTGTAGATTGTGGTATTCTTCTCGATTCGTTTTCAGATTTCTATTCTTCGCTACTTTAGGGTTTTGTTCGAATTCTGCTAACATTCGTTCACTTATTGATAATCTGCGGGATGATTCTTCTATGATATGGTTTGGTTTGATGCGCAAAAAGATTATCGTCGGGTGATTTTGATCTTTTGATTTTTAACCTTGTGATTGTCTCGTAAAATTCCTATTCTTCGCTACTTTAGGGTTTTGTTCGAATTCTGCAAACATTCGTTCACTTATTGATAATCTGCGGGATGATTCTTCTATGATTTGGTTTTGATGCGCAAAAAGATTATCGTCGGATGATTTTGATCTATTGATTTTTAACCTTGTGATTATCTCTTAAATTTGGTTTACGATGGTGCGATTAGTGATTTCTTGAGACATATGATTAAATTGAGACTTGGACGCTGATTTCTTAGTATCTACAATTTTTTCTCTTGTATGATTATCTCTTAAATTCTGTTTATGATGGTGCGTTGGGACGGTGTTGAAGAGTTGTTTTGCGGTATCTTCGTTTGATGAAGATTATGTTGATGAGAGGTGTCTGAAAGGGAGGTATTTCACTTCAATTAGTTTATTTTGCCTCTAGCATTCGGATTTTATGATGATCAAACTGTTAGGTGCTTGAGTGATTTTGCATCAACATCTCGACTAGTAATTATCTGGTATACAGTTAACTCCTCTCAAAGAACTTGCTGCTTGATTTTTTCGTGCATATTCCAGTTTGTCCTTTCGCTTCAGGCTTATGCTGATCATGTACTGGATGTTTCTTTTGGCCCCAAGCTTCGTCTTTATATTATGGTTGAGCTCATTGATTAGTCTTACAAACGTGCTATGATTTTGTGAGCAATTTTCTTTTCTTTTCGTCTCTTCTCAACAAAACTATTCCACCTTTTCTGTTTTGCTTCATTGTTCTCTTTGAGAAGGTAGATTTTGTTGATGGTGACTGGCGTCACTGATTGCTTAACACAGGGCTCTCCTTATTCATCTCTGGCTAGGACTGTCATTGGATTATTTGTTTCCGACTACCAGGTCTGTCCTGATTCCTGAATGAATGGATCTGTGCAGACTCATTCAGGTTTTCCACGTGACTGATGAAGTTCTTGGGTTGGACTCTTTCCTCTTCTTCAGGCTCATTTTGTATTGTATGTCAGGCCTTTGTATGTCACATTAGTATTTGGTTTAATCATGTTTTGAGTTGCAGATGTTATTCCCCTAGATGTTTCAGTTGCTTGATCCTGATCGTGATCGTGCAAAAAAAATTATATATCTGTAGAAAATATAGAGGGAGCTTCTTATCCTATTAACCTGTCATTTAATCCTCGTGTTCTCCATAGATTTGCTTCGCTTGTGGATTATTGGTTTTAATTTTTTTCCCATCTTCTCTGTAGACCACCTGGGATAATTTGACAATTGCTTCACCATCGATGGTAAATAGCTCGATCAAACCCTATTGAGTCGAGGGAGTTCATTTCGTGTTCCTCTCTATAATTTTCCCAGACTAAATAAATGCCAACAACCTTGTAGGTTACAAAGCAGCTTTCTGCATTTGTAGTTGATGCTGATCAAATTGTTAGGTGTATAAAGTGGTTCTTGCATCAACATATCAACTAATAGTCATTTGCTATTAGTACCTTTTTCTTCTTATTTCCCTCTTTACATTGTTTTTAGGATTTTGCATTCTATAATGCTCGTAACTTGTTTTAATGGTTTTTGGGTGTAACTTCAACAGGCATTTCCGGTTGTTTCGTATCGCCTGTGTGGTGCTTGGTCATAGATGATTACTTGTTAGATATGTCCTTCACTGCTAAGTACAGTTTCTGTGTTGAAGTGGCTGATACCACAATCCTGATGTCATTGTGATCTTCGAGGGTTTGTACCTTTTTCGTTTTTCTGGATTAAATTTGGTGTATTGGGCATTGTGAGGATTTTGTTACTTGAGAATCTGTGCATTCCTTATTGGCACTTGTGGGTGTCTTTCATAGCTAGTCTTGTGACTCTTGTCATCAAGAATTAGTAGATTTTTTCCTGCGCCTTAGAGAATTCTGGGTTTCTTGTGGTTCATTGATCTTGCTTGCTTGCGTTTAGAGCATCACCTATTTGAAAATTTCTGTTTTGACGCAGTGCATGGTGATGAGGATGTTTTGAATGGGCATATTATGCATGTAGGATTTTCTTATGACGGTGTTCTCTAATGTAATTGCTGTTGAGGGTTAGCTTCTACTTACTTCTTTACAATCCATGTTGTTATTCCTTGTTTCAGTGATAGATGGTCTATGGTCATGGCTAGAATGGATATGATGACTTTGGCATTTGATTCCTAAGGCTGGAGGAGTAGATGGAGTGTCTTCTTCCCTTCTTTAGCTCCAATGGTTCGGTTAGCAACTAGGGAGTGTCTTTCCACTCTTACGCTAAATCACCCTTGTTATTTATTTTTAAACTTCATGTAGTCAGATTTCTATTATACTAAATTATGGTACATTTTGTTTTTAATGCGATAGATGGTCTATCGTCATGGCTATGAACGGATATGATAACTTTGGCGGCTGAAGGAGTAGCTGTGGTGCCTTCTGCCCTTCTTTAGCTCCAATGGTTCAGTTAGCGATTAGGAAGTTCCTCTCCATCTCTATGCCGCATCACCCTTGTTATTCTTTTTTAAACTTCTTGTAGTCAGTTTTCTATTATCCTCAATTATTATACATTTTGTTTTGAATGCCAGTTCATTTGGTGCAAATGGTGAAGTAGCAATAGGGTTTAGGTGTTGGACCTACAAGAGTTGCTATGTAAGATCTCTACAGCTTTTTAAAATTTATACGGAGGTAGTTAGTTAGTCTGACTATCCTGTTCGTGTAAAAATAGTTATGTGTCTGTATGGATGATTACTTATTACACATGCCCTTCATTGCTAAGTATTGTGTAGATAAACTGCAGTGTTTGATATGGACCGACGGTTCTGATGTCATTGTGATGTTCGAGGGTTGTACCTTTTCCCTTTTTCTAGATTAAAATTGGTGTGTATGGTAATTGTGAGGATTCCGTTTTGACGCAGTGCATGGTGATCAGGATATTTTGAGTGGACATAATGTGCATGTGGGATTTTCCTATGACGGTGTTCTCTAATGTAGTTGCTGTTGAGGCTTAACTTCTGCTTACTTCTGCACAATCCATGTTGTTATTCAACTTTTCAGTGATAGATGCTCTATGGTCATTGCTATGAATGGATCTGATCACTTTGGCAATTGATTCCTAAGGCCGAAGGAGTAGCTGCGGTGCCTTCTGCCCTTCTTTAGCTCCAATTGTTCGGTTGGCGATTAGGAACTTTCTCTCCACTTCTTTGCTGCATCACCCTTGTTAATGTTTTTAAACTTTGTAGTCAGTTTTCTGTTATCCTAAATTATGATACATTTTGTTTTGAATGCCAGTTCATTTGGTGCAAATGGTGAAGTAGCTATAGGGTTTAGGTGTTGAACCTACAAGAGTTGCTATGTAAGATCTGGCTTTTTTAAATTTATACGGAGGTAGGTAGTTGGTGTGACTATCCCGTTCGTGTAGAAATAATTATGTGTGTTAACCTCTTAACCTGTTAACCTCCCATTTAATCCTAGTATTCTCCACAGATTCGCTTCGCTCATGGATTATTGGTTTTAATTTTTCCCTATCCTCTCTATAGACCTGGGATAACGTGCCAGTTACTTCACCATCGATGGTAATATAGCTCGATCAAACTCTATCGAGGCCATGGAAGTCTTTTCGTGTTCCTTTCTTTAATTTTCCTAGACTAACATAAATGCAAACAACCTAGGCTGTGGCTTGTCTTGTAGGGTACAAAGCAGCTTTCTGCATTTAGAGTTGGTCTACGTTCCGTGAGTTGGTCGGGTCAAGGACCTGGGGCGGTTTGCTGGTTTTCGTGTCAATGGATGAACTGTGAGGCCAGGAGATGAAGGGCGCAAAGACTAGAGCTTTTCAACTCCTCTCTTGTAGACTAACCCGATGAGAATATGCTGAGGCTGATCAAATAGTTAGGTATATACAGTGGTTCTTGCGTCAACATATCAACTAATGATCATTTGCTATTAGAATATTTTTCTTGTTATTCCCTCTTTACAGTGTGTGTAGGATTTTGCATCCTGTAATGCCCGTAACTTGTTTTAAGGGTTTTTGGGTGTAACTACAACAGGCATTTGCGGTTGTTTCGTATCGCCTGTGGTGCTTGTTCATAGATGATTATTTATTACACAAGCCCTTCATTGCTATATGTGTGGATGAAACGGCTGCAGTGTTTGATATGAAACTATGATTCCGATGTCATTGTGATCTTTGAGGGTTTGTACCTTTTACGTTATTCTCGATTAAACTTTGTGTGTACTGGTAATTGTGAGGATAATGTTACTTAAGAATCTTTGCGTTCCTTGTTGGCACTTATGGGTCTCTTTCATAGCTAGTCTTGTCATCAAGAATTGGCAGAATTTTTCCTGCACCTTGAGAGAATTATGGGGCTCTTGTGTTCATTGATCTTGATTGCTTGCTTTCACAGCAGCACCTATTTGAAATTTCTGTTTTGACGCAGTGCATGGTGATCAGGATATTTTGAGTGGACATAATGTGCATGTGGGATTTTCCTATGACGGTGTTCTCTAATGTAATTGCTGTTGAGGCTTAACTTCTGCTTACTTCTGCACAATCCATGTTGTTATTCCACGTTTCAGTGATAGATGCTGTATGGTCATGGCTATGAATGGATCTGATCACTTTGGCAATTGATTCCTAAGGCCGAAGGAGTAGCTGCGATGCCTTCTGCCCTTCTTTAGCTCCAATTGTTCGTTGGCGATTAGGAACTTTCTCTCCACTTCTATGCTGCATCACCCTTGTTAATTTTTTTAAACTTTGTAGTCAGTTTTCTGTTATCCTAAATTATGGTACATTTTGTTTTGAATGCCAGTTCATTTGATGCAAATGCTGAAGTAGCTATAGGGTTTAGGTGTTGAACCTACAAGAGTTGCTATGTAAGATCTCTATGGCTTTTTTAAATTTATACGGAGGTAGGTAGTTAGTGTGACTATCCCGTTCGTGTAGAAATAATTATGTGTGTTTAACCTCTTAACCTGTTAACCTCCCATTTAATCCTAGTATTCTCCACAGATTCGCTTCGCTCATGGATTATTGGTTTTAATTTTTCCCTATCCTCTCTATAGACCTGGGATAACGTGCCAATTACTTCACCATCGATGGTAATATAGCTCGATCAAACTCTATCGAGGCCATGGAGGTCTTTTCGTGTTCCTTTCTTTAATTTTCCTAGACTAACATAAATGCAAACAACCTAGGCTGTGGCTTGTCTTGTAGGGTACAAAGCAGCTTTCTGCATTTAGAGTTGGTCTACGTTCCGTGAGTTGGTCGGGTCAAGGACCTGGGGCGGTTGCTGGTTTTCGTGTCAATGGATGAACTGTGAGGCCAGGAGATGAAGGGCGCAAAGACTACAGCTTTTCAACTCCTCTCTTGTAGACTAACCCGATGAGAATATGCTGAGGCTGATCAAATAGTTTGGTATATACAGTGGTTCTTGCGTCAACATATCAACTAATGATCATTTGCTATTAGAATATTTTTCTTGTTATTCCCTCTTTACAGTGTGTGTAGGATTTTGCATCCTGTAATGCCCGTAACTTGTTTTAATGGTTTTTGGGTGTAACTACAACAGGCATTTGCGGTTGTTTCGTATCGCCTGTGGTGCTTGTTCATAGATGATTATTTTTTACACAAGCCCTTCATTGCTATATGTGTGGATGAAACGGCTGCAGTGTTTGATATGGAACTATGATTCCGATGTCATTGTGATCTTTGAGGGTTTGTACCTTTTTCGTTATTCTTGATTAAACTTTGTGTGTACTGGTAATTGTGAGGATAATGTTACTTAAGAATCTTTGCGTTCCTTGTTGGCACTTATGGGTCTCTTTCATAGCTAGTCTTGTCATCAAGAATTGGCAGAATTTTTCCTGCACCTTTAGAGAATTCTGGGGTTCTTGTGTTCATTAATCTTGATTGCTTGCTTTCACAGCAGCACCTATTTGAAATTTCTGTTTTGACGCAGTGCATGGTGATCAGGATATTTTGAGTGGACATAATGTGCATGTGGGATTTTCCTATGACGGTGTTCTCTAATGTAATTGCTGTTGAGGCTTAACTTCTGCTTACTTCTGCACAATCCATGTTGTTATTCCATGTTTCAGTGATAGATGCTGTATGGTCATGGCTATGAATGGATCTGATCACTTTGGCAATTGATTCCTAAGGCCGAAGGAGTAGCTGCGATGCCTTCTGCCCTTCTTTAGCTCCAATTGTTCGGTTGGCGATTTGGAACTTTCTCTCCACTTCTATGCTGCAACACCCTTGTTAATTTTTTTAAACTTTGTAGTCAGTTTTCTGTTATCCTAAATTATGGTACATTTTGTTTTGAATGCCAGTTCATTTGGTGCAAATGGTGAAGTCTATAGGGTTTAGGTGTTGAACCTACAAGAGTTGCTATGTAAGATCTCTATGGCTTTTTTAAATTTATACGGAGGTAGGTAGTTAGTGTGACTATCCCGTTCGTGTAGAAATAATTATGTGTGTTAACCTCTTAACCTGTTAACCTCCCATTTAATCCTAGTATTCTCCACAGATTCGCTTCGCTCATGGATTATTGGTTTTAATTTTTCCCTATCCTCTCTATAGACCTGGGATAACGTGCCAATTACTTCACCATCGATGGTAATATAGCTCGATCAAACTCTATCGAGGCCATGGAGGTCTTTTCGTGTTCCTTTCTTTAATTCTCCTAGACTAACATAAATGCAAACAACCTAGGCTGTGGCTTGTCTTGTAGGGTACAAAGCAGCTTTCTGCATTTAGAGTTGGTCTACATTCCGTGAGTTGGTCGGGTCAAGGACCTGGGGCGGTTGCTGGTTTTCGTGTCAATGGATGAACTGTGAGGCCAGGAGATGAAGGGCGCAAAGACTAGAGCTTTTCAACTCCTCTCTTGTAGACTAACCCGATGAGAATATGCTGAGGCTGATCAAATATACAGTGGTTCTTGCGTCAACATATCAACTAATGATCATTTGCTATTAGAATATTTTTCTTGTTATTCCCTCTTTACAGTATGTGTAGGATTTTGCATCCTGTAATGCCCGTAACTTGTTTTAATGGTTTTTGGGTGCAACTACAACAGGCATTTGCGGTTGTTTCGTATCGCCTGTGGTGCTTGTTCATAGATGATTAATTATTACACAAGCCCTTCATTGCTATATGTGTGGATGAAACGGCTGCAGTGTTTGATATGGAACTATGATTCCGATGTCATTGTGATCTTCGTGGGTTTGTACCTTTTCCATTATTCTTGATTAAACTTTGTGTGTACTGGTAATTGTGAGGATAATGTTACTTAAGAATCTTTGCGTTCCTTGTTGGCACTTATGGGTCTCTTTCATAGCTAGTCTTGTCATCAAGAATTGGCAGAATTTTTCCTGCACCTTTAGAGAATTCTGGGGTTCTTGTGTTCATTGATCTTGATTGCTTGCTTTCACAGCAGCACCTATTTGAAATTTCTGTTTTGACGCAGTACATTGTGATCAGGATATTTTGAGTGGACATAATGTGCATGTGGGATTTTCCTATGACGGTGTTCTTTAATGTAATTGCTGTTGAGGCTTAACTTCTGCTTACTTCTGCACAATCCATGTTGTTATTCCATGTTTCAGTGATAGATGCTGTATGGTCATGGCTATGAATGGATCTGATCACTTTGGCAGTTGATTCCTAAGGCCGAAGGAGTAGCTGCGATGCCTTCTGCCCTTCTTTAGCTCCAATTGTTCGGTTGGCGATTAGGAAGTTTCTCTCCACTTCTATGCTGCATCACCCTTGTTAATTTTTTTAAACTTTTTGTAGTCTGTTTTCTGTTATCCTAAATTATGATGTATTTTGTTTTGAATGTCAGTTCATTTGGTGCAAATGGTGAAGTAGCTATAGGGTTTAGGTGTTGAACCGACAAGAGTTGCTATGTAAGATCTCTATGGCTTTTTTAAATTTATACGGAGGTAGGTAGTTAGTGTGACTATCCCGTTCGTGTAGAAATAATTATGTGTGTTAACCTCTTAACCTGTTAACCTCCCATTTAATCCTAGTATTCTCCACAGATTCGCTTCGCTCATGGCTTATTGGCTTTAATTTTTCCCAATCCTCTCTATAGACCTGGGATAACGTGCCAATTACTTCACCATCGATGGTAATATAACTCGATCAAACTCTATCGAGTCCATGGAGTTCTTTTCGTGTTCCTTTCTTTAATTTTCCTAGACTACATAAATGCAAACAACCTAGGCTGTGGCTTGTCTTGTAGGGTACAAACAAGCTTTCTGCATTTAGAGTTGGTCGACGTTCCGTGAGTTGGTCGGGTCAAGGACATGGGGCGGGTTGCTGGTTTTCGTGTCAAATGATGAACTGTGAGGCCAGGAGATGAAGGGCGCAAAGACTACAGCTTTTCAACTCCTCTCTTGTAGACTAACCCGATGAGAATATGCTGAGGCTGATCAAATAGTTAGGTATATACAGTGGTTCTTGCGTCAACATAACAACTAATGATCATTTGCTATTAGAATATTTTTCTTGTTATTCCCTCTTTACAGTGTGTGTAGGATTTTGCATCCTGTAATGCCCGTAACTTGTTTTAATGGTTTTTGGGTGTAACTACAACAGGCATTTGCGGTTGTTTCGTATCGCCTGTGGTGCTTGTTCATAAATGATTATTTATTACACAAGCCCTTCATTGCTATATGTGTGGATGAAACGGCTGCAGTGTTTGATATGGAACTATGATTCCGATGTCATTGTGATCTTCGTGGGTTTGTACCTTTTCCGTTATTCTTGATTAAACTTTGTGTGTACTGGTAATTGTGAGGATAATGTTACTTAAGAATCTTTGCGTTCCTTGTTGGCACTTATGGGTCTCTTTCATAGCTAGTCTGTCATCAAGAATTGGCAGAATTTTTCCTGCACCTTTAGAGAATTCTGGGGTTCTTGTGTTCTTTGATCTTGATTGCTTGCTTTCACAGCAGCACCTATTTGAAATTTCTGTTTTGACGCAGTGCATTGTGATCAGGATATTTTGAGTGGACATAATGTGCATGTGGGATTTTCCTATGACGGTGTTGTTTAATGTAATTGCTGTTGAGGCTTAGCCTCTGCTTACTTCTGCACAATCCATGTTGTTATTCCATGTTTCAGTGATATATGATCTATGGTCATGGCTATGAATGGATCTGATCACTTTGGCAGTTGATTACTAAGGCCGAAGGAGTAGCTACTATGCCTTCTGCCTTTCTTTAGCTCCAATGGTTCGGTTAGCGATTAGGAAGTTTCTCTCCACTTCTATGGTGCATTACCCTTGTTATTTTTTGTTAAAACTTCTTGTAGTAAGTTCTCTGTTATCCTAAATTATGATGTATTTTGTTTTGAATGTCAGTTCAAAACAAAATGGAATTGGAAAAACCTAAACTGCCAAATGGAACAGCCAGCGGAATGAAACCAACCGATAAAGCGAAAAGATTGGTGGCCAAGATCGCCAATGCCGTGAGGTCCAGGCAACGACGTCGGATGCAGTAAAATTCCAGCTCTCCGGCGATCTGACGGAGATTTTTCCGGCAAATACTCGTCGTAGTGCACAGGCATATCTTCACCGACGGCGGTGGCGGTGACATTTAAAACAAAATTTATCATAATTTGTTGATGGTGACCGGCGTCACTGTTTGCTTAACATAGGCTCTCCTTATTCATCTCTGACTAGGACTGTCATTATATTATTTGTTTCCGACTGGCGACTACTAGGTCTGTCCTGATTCCTGAATGAATGGATCTGTGCAGACACATTCAGGTTTTCCACGTGACTGATGAAGTTCTTGGGTTGGACTCTTTCCTCTTCTTCAGGCTCATTTTGTATGTCAGGCCTTTGTATGTCACTAGTATTTGGTTTAATCATGTTTTTAGTTGCAGATGTTATTCCCCTAGATGTTCCAGTTGCTTGATACTGATCTTGATCGTGCAAAAAAATTATGTCTGTAAAAAATATAGAGGGAGCTTCTTATCCTATTAACCTGTCATTTAATCCTCTTATTCTCCATAGATTTGCTTCGCTTGTGGATTATTGGTTTTAATTTTTTTCCCAACTTCTCTGTAGACCACCTGGGATAATTTGACAATTGCTTCACCATCGATGGTAATATAGCTCGATCAAACTCTATTGAGTCGAGGGAGTTCCTTTCGTGTTGCTATCTATAATTTTCCCAGACTAAATAAATGCCAACAACCTAGGTTGTGACTTGTCTTGTAGGTTACAAAGCAGCTTTCTGCATTTGGAGTTGATGCTGATCAAATTGTTAAGTGTATAAAGTGGTTCTTGCGTCAACATATCAACTAAGGATCACTTGCTATCAGTACCTTTTTCTTGTTATTTCCCTCTTTACAATGTGTGTAGGATTTTGCATTCTTTAATGCTCGTAACTTGTTTAATGGTTTTTTGGTGTAACTACAACAGGCATTTCCGGTTGTTTCGTATTACGTATAAGATGAGCCCTTCATTGCTGAGTGTAGTTTCTGTGTGGAAGAAACGGCTGCAGTGGTTGATATGGACCTACGATTTTGATGTCATTGTGATCTTTGAGGGTTTGTACCTTTTCCTTTTTTCTGATTACATTTGGTGTGTACTTGTAAAGTTGTAATTGTGAGGATTCTGTTCCTTAAGAATCTTTGCATTCCTTGTCGGCACTTGTGGGTCTCATTCATAGCTAGTTTTGTGATTAAGAGTTAGTAAAAATTTTCCTGCTCCTTAGAGAATTTCTGTTTCATATTTTGGTTTCGTGTGGTTCATGGATCTTGCTTGCTTGCTTTCACAGCACCACCTACTGGGAAATTTCTGTTTTGACGCAGTGCATGGTGATCAGGATATTTTGAGTGGACGCAATGGGCATGTAGGATTTTCCTATGACGGTGTTCTCAAATATAAGATTTTGAGGCTCAGCTTCTGCTACTTCTGCACAATCCATGTTGTTGTTCCATGTTTTAGTGATAGATGGTTTATGGTCATGGCTATGAATTGATCTGATAATTTTAGCAGTTGATTCCTAAGGCCCTGCTGCCTTCTGCCCTTCTTTAGCTCCAGTGGTTCGGTTAGCGATTAGGATGTTTCTCTTTACTTCTAAGCTAGATCACCCTTGTTTTTTTTATTATTATTTTTAGGTGTTGGATCTACGAGAGTTGCTATGTAACATCTCTATGCTTTTTAAAATTTATATGGAGTTAGGTAGCTAGTGTGCCTATCCTGATCGTGTAAAAAATAATTATGTCTGTAAAAAAATGTAGACGGAGCTTCGTATCCTATTAACCTCCCATTTAATCTTCGTATTCTCCATAGATTTGCTTCGCTCATTGGATGATTGGTTTTAATTTTTTCCTATCTTCTCTGTAAACTTGGAGAATTTAACAATTGCCTCACCATCGAAAACTTTACCAAGTCTAGGGAGTTCTGTTCGTGTTACTTTCTATAATTTTCCCTGACTAAATAGATGTCAACAACCTACGCTGTGGCTTGTCTTGTAGGTTACAAAGCAGCTTTCTGCATTTGGAGTTGATGCTGATCATTTTGTTAGGTGTATAAAGTGGTTCTTGCGTGACATATCAACTAATGATCATTTGCTATTAGTACCTTCCCTTCTTGTTATGTCCCTCTTTACAGTGTGTAGGATTTTGCATTCTAAAATGCTCGTAACTTTTTTTAATGGTTTTTGGGTGCAACTTCATCTGGCATTTCCGGTTGTTCCGTATCGCCTGTGTGGTGCTTGGTCATAGATGATTACTTGTTAGATATGTCCTTCATTGCTGAGTATAGTTTCTGTGTGGATGAAACGGGTTGAAGTGGTTTATATGGACCCACGATTCTGATGTCATTGTGATCTTCGAGGGTTTGTACTTTTCCGTTTTTTCTGGATTAAATTTTGGTATGTACTTGTAATTGTGAGGATTTTGTTACTTGAGAATCTTTGAATTCTTGTTGGCACTTGTGGGTCTCTTTCATAGCTAGTCTTGTCATCAAGAATTAGAATTTTTCTGGATCCTTTAAGAATTTCTTCGTGACATTTTGGGTTTCTTGTGGTTGATTGATCTTGCTTGCTTGCTTGCTTGCTTTCAGAGCAGCACCTATTTGAAAATTTCTGTTTTGTGCAGTGCATGGTGATCAGGATATTTTGAGTGGATATAATGTGCATGTAGGATTTTTCTATGACGGCATTCTCGAATGTAGGATTTTGAGGCTTAGCTTCTGCTTGCTTCTGCTAAATCGATGTTGTTATCCCATGTTTCAGTGATAGATGGTTTATGGTCATGGCTATGAATGCATCTGATCATTTTTGCAGTTGATTCTTAAGGCCGAAGGAGTAGCTGTGGTGCCTTCTGTCCTGCTTTAGCTCCAATGGTTCGGTTAGTGATTAGGAAGTTTCTCTCCACTTCTATGCTGCATCACCCTTGTTTTTTGTCCCTAACCATCTTGTAGTGAATTTTCTATTGTGCTAAGTTATGGTACATTTTGTTTTGAATGCCAGTTCATTTGGTGCAAATGTTAACATAGCAGTAGGGTTTAGGTGTTGGATCTACAAGTGTTGCTATGTAAGATCTCTACGCTTTTTAAAATTTATATGGAGTTAGGTAGCTAGTGTGACTATCCTGATCGTGTAAAAAAAATTATGTGTAAAAAATGTTGACGGAGATTCTTATCTTATTAATCTCCCATTTAATCTTCCTATTGTCCATAGATTTGCTTCGGTCATGGATGTTTGGTTTTAATTTTTTCCCATCTTCTCTGTAGACCTCGGTGAATTTGACAATTGCCTCACCATCGATGGAGGGAGTTCTATTCGTGTTCCTTTCTATAATTTTCCCTTACTAATTAATTGCCAACAACCTAAGTTGTGTCTTGTCTTGTAGGTTACAAAGCAGCTTTCTGCATTGGGAGTTGATGCTGATCAAATTGTTAGGTGTATAAAGTGGTTCTTGCGTCAACATATCAACTAATGATCATTTGCCATTAGTACCTTCTTGTTATTTCCCTCTTTACAGTCTGTGTAGGATTTTGCATTCTATAATGCTCGGAACCTGTTTTAATGGTTTTTGGGTGTAACTCCAACAGGCATTTCCGGTTGTTTCGTATCGCCTGTGCTGTGCTTAGTCATAGATTGATTACTTGTTAGATATGTCCTTCATTGCTGAGCTATGTGGATGAAACGGCTGAAGTGGTTGATATGGGCCCACGATTCTGATGTCATTGTGATCTTAGAGGGTTTGTACCTTTTGCCGTTTTTTCTGGATTAAATTTGGTGTATACTGGGAATTGTGAGGAATTTGTTACTTGAGAATCTTTGCATTCTTTGTTGGCACTTGTGGGTCTCTTTCATAGCTAGTCTTGTCATCAAGAATTAGTAGAATTTTTCCTCCTATGAGAATTTCTGCGTGACATTTTGGGTTTCTTGTGGTAGATTGATCTTTCTTGCTTGCTTTCAGAACAGCACCTATTTGAAAATTTCCGTTTTGATGCAGTGCAGGGTGATCAGGATATTTTGAGTGGATATAATGTGCATGTAAGATTTTTCTATCACGGTTAGGATTTTGAGGCTTAGCTTCTGCTTACTTCTGCACAATCCATCATGTTATTCCATGTTTCAGTGATAGATGGTTTATGGTCATGGCTATGAATGGATCTGATCATTTTGGCAGTTGATTCCTAAGCACAAAGGAGTAGCTGCGGTGCCTTCTGCCCTTCTTTAGCTCCAATGGTTCGGTTAGCGTTTAGGAAGTTTCTCTCCACTTCTACGCTGCATCACCCTTGTTTTTTTTATAAACCTGTTGTAGTCAGTTTTCTGTTGTCCTAAATTTGCTCCTATTATCCTCCCATTTAATCCTCCTATTCTCCATAGATTTGCTTCGCTCATGGATGATTGGTTTTAATTTTTTCCTATCTTCTCTGTAGACCTGGGAGAATTGGACAATTGCCTCACCGTCGATGGTAATGTAGCTCGATCAAACCCTACTTAGTCTAGGGAGTTTTGTTCGTGTTCCTTTCTATAATTTTCCTTGACTAAATAAATGCCAACAACCTAGGCTGTGCCTTGTCTTGTAGGTTGCAAAGCAGCTTTCTGCATTTGGAGTTGATGCTGATCAAATTGTTAGGGGTCTAAAGTGGTTCTTGCGTCAACATATCAACTAATGATCATTTGCTATTAGTACCTTCTTCTTGTTATTTCCCTCTTTAAAGTGTGTTCAGGATTTTGCATTCTAAAATGCTCGTAACTTGTTTTAATGGTTTTTGGGTGTAACTTTAACTGGCATTTCCGGTTGTTTCGTATCGCCTGTGTGGTGCGGGTCATAGATGATTACTTTTTAGATACGTCCTTCATTGCTGAGTATAGTTTCTGTGTGGATGAAACGGCTGAAGTGGTTGATATGGACCCACGATTCCGATGTCATTGTGATCTTCGAGGGTTTGTACCTTTTCTGTTTTTGCGGATTAAATTTGGTGTGTACTGGTAATTGTGAGGATTTTGCAGTCCTTGTTGGCACTTGTGGGTCTCTTTCATAACTAGTCTTGTCATCAAGAATTATTAGAATTTTTCCTGCTCTTTAGAGAATTTCTTTGTGACATTTTGGGTTTCTTGTGGTTGATTGATCTTGCTTGCTTGCTTTCAGAGCAGCACCTATTTGAAAATTTCTCTTTTGATGCAGTGCATGGTGATCAGGATATTTCGAGTGGACATAATGTGGATGTAGGATTATTCTACGACGGTATTCGCGAATGTGGGATTTTGAGGCTTAGCTTCTGCTTACTTCTGCACAATCCATGTTGTTATTCCATGTTTTAATGATAGGATGGTTTATGGTCATGGCTATGAATGGATCTGATCATTTTGGCAGTTGATTTCTAAGGCCGAAGGAGTAAGCTGCGGCGCCTTCTGCCCTTCTTTAGCTCCAATGGCTCGGTTAGCGATTAGGACGTTTCTCTCCACTTCTGAGCTGCATCACTCTTGTTTTGTTTAAACTTCTCCTAAATTTTGATACATTTTGTTTTGAATGCCAGTTCATATGGTGCAAATGGTAACGTAGCAGTAGGCTTTAGGTGTTGGATCAACAAGAGGTTCTATGTAAGATCTCTACGCTTTTTAAAATTTATATGAAGTTAGGTAGCTAGTGTGACTATCCTGATCGTGTAAAAAAAATTATGTCTGTAAAAAAAAGTGACAATTGCTTCACCATCGATGGTAATATTTCTCGATCAAACTGAGTCCATGGAATTCTTTACGTGTTCTTCTTTAATTTTACCAGACTAAATTAAATGCGAACAACCTAGGCTGTGGCTGGTCTTGTAGGGTACAAAGCAGCTTTCTGCATTCGGAGTTGATGGTGATCAAATAGTTGGGTATATACAGTGGTTCTTGCGTCAACATATCAACTAATGATCATTTGCTATTAGAACCTGTTTCTTGTTAGTCCCCTCTTTACAGTGTGTTTAGGATTTTGCATCCTGTAATGCTCGTAACTTGTTTCAATGGTTTTTGGGTGTAACTAGAAGAGACATTTCCGGTGTATGATTTATTTTCGTAACTTCTTGTAGTCATTTTTATATTATTCTAAATTATGATATATTTTGTTTTGAATGCCAGTTCATTTGGTGCAAATGGTGAAGTAGCAATAGGGTTAAGGTGTTGGACCTACAAGAGTTGCTATGTAAGATCTCTACGGCTTTTTTAAAATTTATACGGAAGTAGTTAGTGTGACTATCCTGTTCATGTAGAAATAATTATGTCTGATATGTTAACCTCCCATTTAATGCTAGTATTCTCCACAGATTCGCTTCGCTCATGGATTACTGGTTTTAATTTTTCCGTATCCTCTCGTTAGACCTGGGATAATGTGACAGTTGCCTCACCATCGATGGTAATATAGCTCGATCAAACTCTAGTGAGTCCAGGGAGTTCTGTTCGTGTTCCTTTTTATAATATTCCTCACTAAATAAATGCCAACAACCTATGCTATGGCTTGTCTTGTTGGATACAAAGCAGCTTTCTGCATTTGGAGTTGATGCTGATCAAATTGTTAGGTATATACAGTGGTTCTTGCGTCAACATATCAAGCTAATGGTCATTTGCTTATTAGGACCTTTTTCTTGTTATTCCCTTCTTTACATTGTGTTTAGGATTTTGCATGTTGTAATGCTCGTAACTTTTTAATGATTTTTGGGTGTAACTGCAAGAGACATTTCCTGTTGTTATGTGTCGCGTGTGTGGTGATTGGTCATAGATGATTAGTTATTATTTAAGTCCTTCATTGCTGAGTATAGTTTCTGTGTGGATGAAACGGCTGCAGTGGTTGATATGAACCTATGATTCCGATGTCATTGTGATCTTCGAGGGTTTGTACCTTTTACATTTTTCTGGATTAAACTTTGTGTGCACAATCCATGTTATTCCATATTTCAGTGATAGATGGTCTATGGTCATGGCTCAGAATGGATTTGATCACTTTGGCAGTTGATTCCTGACGCCGAATGCGGTGCATTTTGCCCTTCTTTAGCTCCAATGGTTCGGTTAGTGATTGCTGATTAGGAAGTTTCTCTCCACTTCAATACTTCACCATCGACAGTAATATCTCGATCAAACTCTATTGGGTCCAGGGAGTTCTGTTCGTGTTCGTTTAATTTTCCCATATTGAATTAAATGCAAACAATCTCGGCTACGGCCTGTCTGTAGGTTACAGAGCAGCTTTTGCATTTGGAGTTGATGCTGATCAAATTTTTAGGTATACACAGTGGTTCTTGCATCAACATATCAACTAACGATAACTTTGTATTAGAACGTTTTTCTTTTTATAACTTTCTCCACAGAACGTGTGGGATGAGTTTTCAGGAATTTGCATTAGTTGATTCTCATACCTTTAATGGTTTATGGGTGTAACTAACAAAAAGGCTTTTTCCATCTCCTTTTTCTTACCAAGTTGAATGTGATGTTGTGAAGTTGCACTTTGTCAATTGTTTCGTATCGCCTGTGTGGTGCTTGTTCATTGAAGATGGTCTATCGGATAAGCCTTACATTGCTGAGGAAATGACTGCAGTGGTTGATATTTTCTTTTTATCTGGAGGGTTTGTACCTTTTTTTCCTTTTTCTGGATCAAACTAGGTGTGTACTGGTAATTGTGAGGATTTTGTTGCTTAAGAATCTTTGCATTCCTTGTTGGCATTTATGGGTTTCTATCATAGCTAGTCTTGTCATCGAGAACTAGTAGATTTCTTTCTGCCCCTGTAAGAATTTCTGCCTCGCACACTGGGTTTCCTATGGTTCACTGATCTTGCTTGCTTGTTTTCGAAGCAGCACCCTTCTGGAAATTCCTTTTTGACGCAGTGCATGCTGATGAGGATATTTTGAGTGGATGTAGTGTGCATATAGGATTTTCCTATGATCGTGTTCCTCAATGTAATAGCTAAGCTACTTCTGGAAATTCCTTGTTGTTTTTCTATGTTCTAGTGATCATGGTCTCTGGTCTTGGTTATGAATGGATATGATCACTTTGGCAGTTGATTTCTAAGGCTGAAGGAGTAGTTCTGGCGCTTCTACCCTTCTGTAGCTCTGATGGTTCGGTTAGTGACAAGGGAGTTTCTTTCCTCTTCTTTGCTGCTACACCCTTTTTTTAATTTTTTAATCTGGAGTCACTAATAGCGTTGTCTCTTTGAACTTCTTGTGGTCAATGTCATATTATCCTAAATTATGATAACACATCTATATTTCGTTATGTTTGGTATGTCAGTTTATTTTGGTGCAAATGGTGAAGTTGCAATAGGGGTGTTAGATCTCCTGGAGTTGCTATGAAGGATTTGTATGGCTTTTTAAAATTTTTGTGGAGTTAGGTAGTTAGTGTGATTACACACTATGAGTTAGTTGGTTCACAGTTACTCTTGTGGAAGTCGGTGGCTCAGATTTGTTAATAAAAGGTGTCTGTAAAAAAACGTAGAGGGAGTTTCTTATCCGCTTAACTTTCTGTTTTAATCCCAGTATAAAAGATGTTGATAAAAGGTGTCTGTAAAAAAATGAAGATGGAGTTTCTTATCCGCTTAACTTTCCATTTTAATCCCAGTATTCTCCATAGATTTGCTTCGCTGATAGCTTATTGGCTTTAATTTATTCCTGTCCTCTGTAGACCTGGGGTAATTTGACAATTGCATCACCATCGATGGTAATATAGCTCGATCAAACTTTATTGAGTCCAGGGAGTTCTGTTCGTGTTCGTTTAATTTTCCCTGATTAAATTAAATGCAAACGAACTCCGGCTTATAGCGACAAGGGAGTTTCTAACCTCTTCTTTGCTGCGTCACCCTTGTTTTTCATTTGATAATCTGGAGTCACTAATAGCGTTGTCTCGTTGAACTTCTTGTGGTCAGTGTCCTATTATCCCAAATTATTATAACACGTATGTATTTCTTTATGTTTGGTATGCCAGTTCATTTGGTGCAAATGGTGAAGTAGCAATAGGGGGTGTTAGATCTGTTGTAGTTGCTAATTGCTATGAAGGATATGGATGGCTTTTGAAAATTTATATGGAGATAGGTAGTTAGTGTGACTACACACTGTCAGTTAGTTGGTTCATAGTTACTCTTGTAAAAGTCGGTGGCTCAGAGATGTTGATAAAAGGTGTCTGTAAAAAAATGTAGAGGGAGTTTCTTATCCTCCTTAACTTTCCATTTTAATCCCAGTATTCTCCATAGATTTGCTTCGCTCATAGCTTGTTGGTTCTAATTTTTTCTTATCCTCTGCAGACTTGGGATAATTTGACGATTGCTTCACATCGACGGTAATATCGCTATTGCTTGATCAAACTCTGTTGAGTCCAGGGAGTTCTGTTCGTATTCGTTTAATTTTCGCAGATTAAATTAAATGCAAACAATCTCGGCTACGGCTAGTCTTGTAGGTTACAGAGCAGCTTTTGCATTTGGGGTTGATGCTGATCAAATTTTTAGGTGTATACAGTGGTTCTTGCATCAACATATCAATTAACGATCACTTGGTATTAGAACCTTTTTTCTTTTATTCCTTTCTCTACAGAACGTGTGGTATGAGTGTTCAGGAATTTGCATTCCTTGATGCTCATACCTTTATTTAATGGTTTATGGGTGTAACTAACTACAGGCTTTTCCCTCTCCTTTTTCTTACCAAGTTGAATGTGATGTTGTGAAGTTGCACTTTGTCAGTTGCTTCGTATCGCCTGTGTGGTGCTTGTTCATAGAAGATGATCTATCGGATAAGCCTTTATTTCTGAGGAAACGACTGCAGTGGCTGATATTTTCATTGTTATCTCGAGGGTTTGTACCTTTTTCCCTTTTTCTGGATCAAACTTGGTGTGTGCTGGTAATTGTGAGGATTTTGTTGCTCAAGAATCTCTGCAATCCTTGTTGGCACTTATGGGTTTCTATCATAGCCAGTCTTATCGTCGAGAAATAGTAGATTTCTTTCTGCCCCTTTAAGAATTTCTGCCTCGTACTCTGGGTGTCCTATGGTTCACTGATCATACTTGCTTGTTTTCGAAGCAGCACCCTTCTGGAAATTCCTTTTTGACGCAGTGCATAGTGATCAGGATATTTTGAGTGGATGTAGTGTGCATGTAGGATTTTCCTATGATCGTGTTTCTCAATGTAATTGCTAAGCTACTTCTGCAAAATCCTTGTTGTTTTTCTATGTTCCAGTGATCGGTGGTCTGTGGTCTTGGTTATATAATGGATATGAACACTTTGGCAGTTGATTAGCTCTGGTGCCTTCTCTGCGCTCCTTTAGCTCTGATGGTTCGGTTAGCGACAAGGGAGTTTCTTTCTTCTTCTTTGCTGCTACGCCCTTGTTTTTCATTTGATAATCTGGAGTTAATAGCACTGTCTTGTTGAACTTCTAGTTGTCAGTGTCCTATTATTTTAAATTATTATGAGTTATAACACGTCTGTATTCCGTGTGCAAATGGTGAAGTAGCAATAGGGGTGTTAGATCTGCTGGAGTTGCTATGAAGGATTTGTATGGCTTTTTAAATTTTATATGGAGTTAGGTAGTTAGTGTGACTACACACTATGAGTTAGTTGGTTCACAGTTACTCTTGTAGTAGTCGGTGGCTCACAGATGTTGATAAAAGGTGTCTGTAAAAAAATGTAGAGGGAATTTCTTATCTGCTTAACTTTCCATTTTAATCCCAGTATTCTCCATGTATTTGCTTCGCTGATAGCTTATTGGTTTTAATTTATTTCTGTCCTCTGTAGACCTGGGATAATTCGACGATTGCTTCACCATTGACGGTAATATAGCTCGATCATACTCTATTGAGTCCAGGGAGTTCTGTTCGTGTTCATTTAATTTTACCAGATTAAATTAAATGCAAACAAACTTGGCTACGGCTTGTATAGCTCCGTTGTTTCAGTTAGCGACAAGGGAGTTTCTATCCTCTTCTTTGCTGCGTCACCCTTGTTTTTCATTTGATAATCTGGTTTCACTAATAGCGTTGTCTCGTTGAACTTCCTGTGGTCAGTGTCCTATTATCCCAAATTATTATAACTTCGTTATGTTTGGTATGCCAGCTCATTTTGTGCAAATGGTGAAGTAGCATGAAGTAGCAATAGGGGGTGTTAGATCCGCTCGAGTTGCTATGAAGGATATGGATGGCTTTTGAAAATTTATATGGAGATAGGTAGTTAGTGTGTGTGTGTGTGACTACACACTATCAGTTAGTTGGTTGATAGCCTTGTAGAAGTCGTGTCTCAGAGATGTTGATAGAAGGTGTCTGTAAATAAATGGAGAGGGAGTTTCTTATCCTCTTAACTTTCCAATTTAATCCCAACATTCTCCGTAGATTTGCTTCGCTCATAGCTTATTGGTTTTTATTTTTTCTTATCCTCCCGGGGATAATTTGACGATTGCTTCACCGTCGATGGTAATATCGCTCGATCAAACTGTATTGGGTCTTGGGAGTTCTGTTCGTGTTTGTTTAATTTTCCCATATTAAATTAAATGCAAATAATCTCGACTACGACTCGTCTTGTAGGTTACAGAGCAGCTTTTACATTTGGAGTTGATGCTGATCAAATTTTTAGGTGTATACAGTTGTTCTTGCATCAACATATCAACTAACGATCATTTGGTATTAAAACCTTTTTCTTTTTATACCTTTCTCCAGAGAACGTGTGGGATGAGTTTCAGGAATTTGGATGCGTTGATGCTCATAACTTGTTTCCGTCTCCTTTTTTTTTACCAAGTTGAATTTGATGATGTGAAGTTGAACTTTGTCAGTTGTTTCGTATCGCCTGTGTGCTGCTTGTTCATAGAAGATGATTTATCGGATAAGCCTTTCATTGCTGAGGAAACGGCTGCAGTGGCTGATATTTCATTGTTATCTCGAGGGTTTGTATCTTTTCCCTTTTCTAGATCAAACTCGGTGTGTACTGGTCTCTGAGGATTTTGTTACTTAAGAATCTTTGCAGTCCTTGTTTCTTGTTGGAGCTTATGGGTCTCTTTCATAGCTAGTCTTCTCAATATGAATCAGTATAATTCTTTTTGCCCGTTCAACAATATCTGCCTCGCACTCTGGGTTTCCTGTGGTTCACTGATCTTGCTTGCTTGCTTTCGAAGCAGCACCCTTCTGAAAATTTCTTTTGGACACAGTGCATACAAATTAGGATATTTCGAGTAGATATAGTGTGTATGTAAGATTTTCCTATGACTGTATTCCTCAATGTAATTGTTAAGCTATTTCTGCAACATCCTTGTTGTTTTTCTATGTTCCAGTGATTGGTGGTCTGTGGTCTTGGTTATGAATGGATATGATCACTTTGCCAGTTTGGCGCCTTCTGCCCTTCTTTAGCATGGTTCGGTTAGTGACAAGGGAGTTTCTTTTCTCTTATTTGCTGCGTCACCCTTGTTTTTCATTTGATAATCTGGAGTCACGAATAGCGTTGTCTCGTCGAACTTCTTGTAGTCAGTGTCCTATTATCCTAAATTATGATAACACGTCTGTTCTTCGTTATGTTTGGTATGCCTGTTCATTTGGTGCAAATGGGAAAGTAGCAATAGCATTTAGGTGCTGGATCTGCTGGAGTTACTCCGTAAGATCTTTTGAAAATTCAGAGAGAGTGGTAGTTATTGTTACTAAACACTATTAGTCAATTGGCTCACAGTTACTCTTGATTTCTTGTATGCATAATGTTGAAGTGCGTTATGTTATTCCTTTGCTGGATTCAGGTTCTGTGGCAAGAAACAAGCGTTTATCTTATCCATTGATGTGAGTTTCTCTCTCCTTTGGTCGCTTCTAGTTTCTCATATGTTTTGGTTTATGCGTCGGTGGTGCTGTCATGACTTGGAATGTGAACAAGATGTGAGACTCTGCTCTTGTGGCCATATACTGGTTAGTTGCAGGGGTCTCGTGTGTTCTCGGTTAGTGTTTGGCTGTTTGCTACATAGAACGTGAAGATTCTCTTAGATTGGTGTGCTGTAATTCTGTTATATTCTTTTGTCCTGAGAACATGTTGCCAACATTGTTGTTTGAGCAGGTTGTTTTTGGATAAGCTAATCATCGGTTATTTGGATTACATGTGAATTTATGGGCTATCCTAGAGAGGTCTGTTTTGAGTTCAGGATTCTGTAAATTTACTCTTTCTATTTATAGGCTTAGCATGTATCTTTTGGCAGAAAGGTTCTAAATTTTATTTCTTCTTGGATCATAAGCTTGCTATCTAAGATATGATGTGTGGGTCATGCCGCTGGCTCATGATTATGATCATCTTATACTATGGTTTGCTCATGGGAATCTAGATGAGAGGTTCTGGTTCTCTGTATTAACATATTTGTAGTCATTTTTTTGTGGCTGTGTATATTGTCGTTCTATCTTTGTGTGGCACAGAATTCTGAGGATGTGTATAGATTGCAGTATTGGTGTATTAAATATTTTTCTTCAGCTCTGTGTTGATGTTGTTCTCTTGATTATGCTTGTGGTACATTTAATAGGTATACCATAAATGTGGTTCTATTGGCCTTGGCTCCTTATGCTGTCATGCGTGCCAATATGCATGCATGACATTCTTTATTTGTGTCCTTGTCCTGGTTGAATTGAGCTGTCTTTGTTCTTGTTAAGTGAGAAATAATTGGGCTTCAGGTTCATGTTTGTCATAGTTGACTGGGGCTTTTATATTTTGTCAATCCATGTGCAGCTCTCCACTTCTTGATACTGTGTTGCTCGTATGGTTGATGTTGCGAGGAGATTTGATGGATTTCAGTTGTATGCTCTACTGTTGCTTGACTTTGTATTGCTGCAATATATATTTTGTAAATGCTCCATGTAGTGTTATCGGCAAGCTAACAGTTGAGAGGTATTGTGTGATTTAAGAGGGAGTTGTTCACCCCATATTTCCTTTGGAAATCTGCTCTAGTATATGAACATTTCATTTGATCCTTTCTAATCTAGATTCTTGGCACATATTTCATGTGAAGGTTCATTTTGTAATCTTGTGGCTGTCGGTCATAACCGTATGCATTGGTGTTTTTTTTATTCTGAATAATCTTCTACTTGTTTTTTAGATGGTTGTGTCATGTAGTATGCTTTGGTATATGTTAGTTTTTGAATTTCTGATCCATATTCCAAGTTTCTCCTTCTGCAGGCTTATTTGATCGCTTTACTGGATGTTTCTTGTATATTTGTGCGTATCTTATGTTTGAGCTCATCAGTTAGTCTATAAATGTGCTATGATTTTGTTAACTCTTCCTTACAAATATATTTCGCCTTTGTAGTTTTGCTTCTGCAGATCCTTGACAAGAAATATGTCATGATGGTGTCATAGACGGATATACCCCTTAGTATAGGCGCTTTGCTTATGCATTTTTTCACTTTTGGGTCTGTCCTGAATTTGTCTGTGCAGACACATTCAGGTTTTCCACGTGACTAATAGTGTTCCGGGGTTGAATTTTCTCCTCTTTCTTGAAGTGCTTTTTTTTTATTGCTACTAATATATCTATCTTCATGTTTTAAAAAATTTCATGTAATGATAGTTTTGGATGCTGCGAGTTATTAGATGAACATTGTTGGAATTGGTGGTTCAAAGAAGTGTCTCTGAGTGTAGAGGGAGCTTCTCATCTTGTTGGCCTCCTTTATCCTGGAATTCGTCTGAAATCTGTTTGACTCATAGATTAGTGGCGTTCTTCTGCTGGATGATGTGTAAATCCGAGATAAGTTGTCGCTAACTTTGAGTATTCAAGGGTGAACTTCTACTTTATTTTATTTATCTTTAAAAAAAATTGCTATTGGCTTGCAACTTCTAGTGTGACATGGTTGTTTCTGGTGTTGCTAACCAACGATGGAGCGTTGTGGTGTATATATCTTTCAGACACTGTTTGTGGTATGCAGTGATACGTCTTACTTTGGATGATAGTGAAGTTTTGACTAATCTTGTTCTGTGAACTGAAGAACCCTCCATCACACTTAGAGGTTATGGAACGAACTTGATGTGTACTTATCCTTGAGGTTTATATTACTTTTGACTCTGCTTGTTGGCACTTAGGTTACTGATGGATTTGTGCGTCTTTGGTCCATTGGTTTTGCTTGCTTTTGGAGTAGCAGGTTTTCTTTTTTTTTTTTTTTTTCTGTTTGATTCAGCATGTTGATTAGGATATTTATGGAGTGGATATCTTCAATGTGCGTTGGCGGTCTTCCTTGACATATTAGCTATTGAGGCTTGAGTTCTGCTTCTTTTGCACAGTTGTCATTTTTCCACGTTTCAGTGATCTTCAGGTTTTAATGTGTCCAGATTGGTGGTTGATGGTATTGGGGTTCTGGTAATGAATAGATTGGTGGTAATGAATACTGTGGCAGTATGAGAAAGTTAGTACCGCAATCTTTTTTTCCCCCCCTTAGGCTTTATTTTTTTTTTATGTTCGTTTCATGTAATGGTTATAGATGCTTATTCAGTGAACAGGCTGAACACGTTTCTGGTGTGTGCTTTCATCCTAGACATCCAGGATCGATTACAGTAGTGGGTTCTTTTCTCTTATTTGTGTTATATTTTCTGTACTTTGACCTTTGTCAACTGCTTCTTTTAACTTTTATACTGGTGACTGGTTATAGGAAGCTGCTGTTGATTTAAAGAGGGAGACGTTCAATTTGGTGTTCTTCTTTGGCTATATTACATTTGTCTCCCATACAAATCCTTGGACCTTGTCTGTTGTCTCTGGTGCATGTCGATCTTATTATTAGATAATTTACTGCTGACACAGGTTTTGTAAATCTAAATAGATGCTTGCTTTTCTTGTTCGTATAATCGTATGTACAAGTCGCGTGTTGTTTCTTTTGGAAAGTTTTTTTAGTTTCACTTTTACTATCCTATTACTTTAGGACATCTCGTTTGCTGATAAAGCTTTAAATCTTCAGCTTCCTGGTATGTGTACTTTCTTTTTCTTAATAGTTCAGGTGAATCTTAGCTTCAGCTATGTGATAATCAGTGCTAGTCATCATTCATGTTTTTTTTTTATCATATATTTTATATAAGTATATTAATGTGTTGTATGATCAGCACTTTCCTGCTTGGCTGTTGTTGAAGTTGGTGGCTCAGGCATGTTGCTAAGAGGTGTTTGAGCGTAGAGGGAGATTATTATATTGTTAGCCACCTCTTAATCCACATACCTTCTTAGATAAGTGATCCTCATATATTATTGGGATTTTGTCTGCAGAATATGTTTAGAACTGAGATAATTCGTGACTTCCAGATGTTCTATGTTTATTCTTTCTTCCCTCCAAGTTCGTTTTTTCGCCTTGCAACTTCTATCCGGTGAGCTTTCTGGTTTGTTTTTGTTTCAGACAAATAGACAATACCTTTGCTGAACCTGTTTGATGGTGATGCTACTTTGGATGATAGTGATGTCTTGATCTTTTTTTTTTTTCTGTAACTTGGACAGCTCTCCATCTAATTGATTGCCAATCGCTTCACTATCAAAACTGCTCTTTAACAGCGGAAAAATAGATTTCGATTGAGTTGAGTGATCTCTATTGCAGTTCCTTCATTTCCTATCAAATGCAAAAAAACTAGGCTGTGGCTTGTCTTGTGTCATAGGTATTTGCTTCTGTATTTGGTGTTCATGCTATCAAACTGGTGGGCTTGCACTGGTTTATGCATCAATTGACAAACGAGAAAATCATAGGACTTTAAGTGAGCCTTTGGTTCAGTGGTCTTTTGCTTGCTTTTGGAGTAGTAGTACCCTTCTTGATATTTTCACTTGATGCTGTGAATGTTGTTTTAGGTGCTTTTGGAGTGTATATGTAACAGGGTACATGGGATGTTGCTGTGGTGGTTCTTGACGTATTAGCGATTGATGCTTTGGTCCTGCTTACAAAGTCCTTGCTGCTTTTCAATGTGGCAGCAATCTTAAGGTAGTCTTATGTCTTGGAATTAGTATCTGATGGCTTGTCATGGGGTCTTGGTTTTGTACAGTTAACGACCACTTAGGAGTTGATTTCTACTGAAGGAGTTGTTCAGATCCCTTCTGCCATGCTCTCTAGCAGGAGCTGATTGTTCGGTTATCAATCAATAAATCTTTATCACCCTTATTATATCTCTAATCTAGGCTGTCTGGCACTTCAAACTTCCTGTAGTCTTTTAAGAAACTCTGTTTTGTTGTCTCTGGTATGTTCAATGCATTTTGTAGATCATCTTCCTACATGGTTTGAAGAAAGGCGAGATAAGCGCTCCCTTTTTGTGCTACTTTGTAATTGAAATTTGGTAACGACGTCGATCTGGAGAATTTCTATCCAATTTTAGGACACTGATTTGATGAATGATGGTGGTATTATAGACTGTCAAATGGAGGGCTTTTTATATCCTTTTCTCACTTGCAGAAACAATGAGGCTTATCACATGACTAATAGAGTTTTGGGGTTGGACTCGGTCCTCTGTTTCAGGTTCATTCCTATAACTTCTGTGTGATAGTTGCCTGGGGCACCAAGTTTGGGGTGCAGGGCAAGTGAGGAAGTCTTTGGTTCAGTCATAGTAAAATTGGTATCTGTTTTGACGCTTTCTGTTTGCAGATGATGTCTCTTGATATTTGAGAAAAATGCGTACAAAAAACTGTAGCTAAATTTAGCTGGTAGTTCTCATTTGTCGTCAACAGTTCTTTTTGGTGGGAGATGTCATGCGGTCATGCCCTACGTGTTTATCTTATGGTTTTCTGCAGATTTGTGAATGGGATTTTTATTTCCTACTTCTGACGATATTTTTTAAAAGTTTTACTGGCTCATTTGTTTACTTACATGTTCTTTTGATGTAATAGTTATGGATAGTTGATTTTTATTACGAGAGAATTGCCAGATGAACATGCTTCTGGTGTGTGCTTTCATCCTTCGCTTTCAAGTTCTAGTCACATTCATTTTGACCTTGACCTTGTGAAGTGCTTCCGGTTGGGTTACCATATCTTGTGTTGATAGGATGTTGCTTCAGTGATTTAAAGAGGGCGATGCTTGTTTTTGTTTACTTCTTTGCCCTAGTTAATTTTATTAAGTGTGGGCCTTGTGGCAGCAGTGGCCACTCATTAGTTCCTGCATGGTTTTAATGCGATTCTTTAGTGTTAGGCAGCATTATTGATGGCACCCTCCTTCTTGGCCTTTCAATTTACAGGTGGTGCTGGATTTTTGCATGGCTTGCGCTGACCTCGCAACTCCTTAGGAAATTGATATGATAGGTATTGTGTTTTTGTGTCAGCATCTTTTTGGCAGTTGTATATCTGTCGGAATGGGTCTTACAATCGTAGCTCTTGTTTTGTCAGGACAGTTAGCTGGGTGTCTAGAACTGATGTGTTATTTTGGGTAGTTAGGTATCAGCACTTCAGCAGGCATGGAACACATGCTTGGGGTTTATTTTGCCACTTACTCCCTTCTAGAGATGGTATATGTAACTAGGATGCTATGTATTTCCACCTTGAATCACACCTTCCATACTTGGCAGGCGCATCAATTGTTGGGCTTATTCTTCTGTATTTTAAGTAGTTAGACCATGTCCTGTTTTACGTTGTGAGAAGGAAGAATTGCTTTGACATGCTTATGTTTAACGTAGTGTCTGATGTATTTTTTGCTGATATAGTGTTATCTCTAGTGGGGCTGTCAGTGAGTAAGTCCTCTTCTACTATAATGCTGTTCAGTAGATCTTTACCTGTTGCCTTAGTGCTCCTTGATTTATGTAGATTTATTTGCTTATATTTCCTAGTAAACTTGCTTCAGTTTCTGCATCCTATCTCTTATATATCCATGGAGTTCAGTGTTGGTGCAGTCCTGTTTTCCCACAGATCTTCCATCAGATTGAATCTTGAAGTTTGAAGGGTGTATGCTTTTGCCATCATGCACTTCGCTTCAGGTTTTGCGTTAGTTTCTTTCCCTCTGTAGGACAGTGCAAAGTCCACTCTAATCTGTTTTCTTTGGCTGAGCTGTGGTCTATTGTTGTTTATGTGTAAACTTTTCAGTGCTGGAAAATTTACGAGGTGGCTACTGATCTAGTCCAACGAGCTAACGACATGGCTCAACAAATCAGCAGTACTGGGGATGTTTATTTATTTTTTCTAGTGTTTTTCTAAGCATCTAATCTCTCTGTATTAACTGATGTCAAAAAAAAATAAGAACATATACATGTTTAGTTGTTCTTGACCATTGTGTCTTGGCATATTTATCATTATAATTTGCTCTAAGGAAAGATGGGTTTTTACTATCTTTCATACTACCTTTGTTCTACAACATATTCCTCATTTGAATGTTTCACAATACGTGTATTATTTTACAAAACATCCCTTCCTTTCAAACATAATGATTACATGGGTTTATAATGCAATTAGAACATTCTTTCTTATCATGCTTGGTTTTTGGGCCATATAAAAATGGTGCATGTATTGTGAAGGAGAGGATAGTATTTTTTAATCATAGCTGTTTAGCCTTGAAACTTTGATGGAAATCAGATATACACTTTCGAGGGGAATAAATTAAGGTGATACATTTTAGATAGGAAAATTTTATCTAATTACCATAATGTTGGAATTTTATTTTTTTTTACGGTTTTTTCACCAGGGACTCCTGTGGTCTTACAAAATTCATGCGGTACTCTTTTTCTTTTAAAAATGCACCAGATACCCTTACTATTTCATTAAAATGCATGAAATGCCCTTAATTATTAACGGTGTCAAGTTTTCGTTAGCTTTATTTACCATTTTGCCATTGTTAACCCCTAACCCTAAACCTTAACCCTAACCTCTAATCCTAAACCTCCCCCACCACCAGCAGCCCCCCTCGTGGAATTCCCCTCCATCCTCCGCAGCCCCCACCCCTCGTCGATTTCCTCCCTCACCCCTTCCCTCTAACTTCTCTCTCCTCCTCAGCCACCAACCATGACCCCTCTTCAACTGAACATAGTTTCCCCTTCTCTCTCTTCACACAAGCAACGACCAGGGTGGTGGGAAATTCGCACAAGCAACTGCACACATCATACGAAAATCGATGGGGTAAGGGAAATTCGAAGGAAAGCGACGGGGAGGGAGGAATTCGAAGGAAATCGATGGGGGCGGGGAGAAAATTGACGGAAATCAATCGGGGTGGGTGAAATCGTCGAAAATCGACGGGGGTGGGGGGAGGGGGCTGCTGCGGGGGGCGGGGAGGGGTGTTGCGGGGGTGGGGGAGGGGGCTGTTGGGGGTGGTGGGAGGGTGGGGTGGGGGAGGGGTGGGGGGAGGGTGGGGTGGGGGTTTCAAGTTAGGGGGTTAGGGTAGGGTTATAAGTTAAGGTTTAGTTAGTTAATTAAGTTTAGTTAGTTAATTAGGGTTTAAGGGGTGAATTAGGGGTTTCAAGTTAGGGGGTTAGGGTAGGGTTATAAGTTAATTAGGTTTAGTTAGTTAATTGGGTTTAGTTAGTTAATTAGGGTTAATTAGGGTTTAATTAGGGTTAGAGGGGGTGAAATAGAGTTAATTACTAACGGAAACTTAACAATGTTAGTCATTAAGGGCATTTTGTGCCTCTCAAAAAAAAAAAAAAAAAAGAGGGCATATTTTGAATTTTTTTGAAATAGTAAGGGTACTGCAGTGCATTTTTTTAAAAACAGGGCGTACCTAATGAATTTTGAAAAACCACAAGTGTACAGGTGAAAAAACCACAGGAAAGATAATTGATCTAAACTACCCTTGCTAGGCTAGTGGTTTGCAGGCTGCAGGGCACACTAGCTTAGGCTTCAGAGGCTGGGTACAAGGCTAAACAGCCCAAAAGACAATAGGCTTAAAGGCCCATTGCTACCACAATGAGGATTCGAATCTTGGGCAATACCTTGGAGCTATCACCTCTCCTACATTGGAATTCTATGTATAAAAAAGTCTTGTTAACTATTGAGCATTCAGGATGATATCTTTCTTTTTAAAATATTTATTAATATTGTTTTGGCTGGACTTCGTAGAGATTTTTTGTGTATGAAAACTAATACTGGGTCCACCAACATGCGTCCAATATAAGGTGGTGTTAGAGGTTGAGGTGGTGGAGTAGTGGTATCGCTTCCCACATCATATTCCCGAGGTTTAGGGATCAAACCTCATGGGACTCATTTGAGGATTTCCTCTTATTCCTGCTCAAATAAGCCTCCTTCATCTTACCTAAAAAAAAAAATATATTATACTATAATGTAGTGTTAAGGACAAATGGACAGGGCATGTTCTCCCCAACTTATTTTCAGTGCAGTTCAATTCACTTCAGTTCAATTCAGTTCAGTTTAGTTAGTTTAGTTCAGTTTCGAAATGATAATCATTACTATTAATTAGTTATAATTTAATTCAGTTTAGTTCAGTAGTTTTATGC
>CANSNZ010000063.1:6225000-6280000 GCA_947646795.1 Beta lomatogona
ATGCCTTGTTTGATTTACCGTAGATATGGTTGATGCTCCAACAACAGAAGTGTTGTAAGAGGGTTTGGATGTCTTGGATGATGTGTGCTATCTGCCACGGGGTGTGCAGATGCCTTTGACCGAGTTAATCACCTTCTATTTGAAGATGTGAATTTCTTCTGAGTTGCTAAGAAGATGCCTTGATGTAATGCAAACGCTTCCGCAACAAACACCGGGCTGTGCCGAGATTGTGGGCGTAAGCTCGAAAAAGCTTGCATGTGTGGTCCCAGAGAATTTTGATATGATGCATCAAAACTATAAACATGAGAATCACAAGAATTATTACTATGTTGCCTATCAAAAGAGTTATTCCCATCATAATAATAATATGACTCCATGATACGAAACGAAAAAAAAAATCTATTCACAAAAGAAAGCAGAAAAAAGTAATATATATATGATCTAGTCTCACCAACAATAAAAACTAAATAAAACAAACTATCTCCCAGGCAACGGCGCCAAATTTTGATAGGCGCGTCGTGCACCTAACAAAAATAAATAACCTAACTAACCTCCTAAGTAGGGTAAGTCAGGGTCGATCCCACGGAGAGAAAGTTATTCTATGATTAGCCCTTAAATAATGGTAAGACTAAAGGAATATAATATTCCTACTAGCATGAATTAATACAATAATAATTTCTACCCCAAATTGATCAATGAAATGTTCACAAGGAAAAGTATACCATATAAAATACCACAAACCTCTCCCGAGTATCTATGGCTTCCCTAATATGTACTGATCAAACCTACTCCCGTGGAATGATGCAAATTAAAGACATTAAACCCGACACTCTAACTTCCTAACAATCCATTCTACCTACTCTCGTGGAGAACTTCATGTCCTTAATTGAAACATCCAAATCCGTCAAAACCCAACTCCCGTTGTGATCAAGACAATGGAATCATAACAATACTAGTTATCCCTAATCTAGTATTGGAATATGCACAATCAATTAAGCAAGAACAATTAAGTAATTAATTTGGGAATTTTAAGGTATAATCATGAACTAATTCACACTAGGATTCAACTTAACCATAGATTATAAAACTATGAAAGCATAATTGAAATAAATAAAAAATAGAGAAGAATAATAAAACATCATAATAGAAAACAAGGAGAAAAGAAGAAGAAAAGAAATTCTTGAATTAATGGAAAAAAAGGTAGAGTCTTGAAGAACCATGGAGATCTACAAGTTTATCTCCCTAGCTTCTCTCTCTAAAAACCCTAAGTATAAACTAATAATGATAATAATAATATCTAAGCTCCTAAAAATAAGGTTTAAAGTCCTATTTATACTAAGTATAATATAAACCGACATAAGTTAGGTCATGCGGAAAATTCGACAATACAACCGGTCGCATGGTCAAGCAACTTCTTGCACGGTCGAGCAAAATCTCGCTTGGTCGTACGAGCAAGGCAAAAGCTTTAGTTGCTTTTGATTGCAGGTTGCACGGCCGAGCACATATCCGCATGCGAGCGAGGTAGAGGCTTCAACTCAACTTTGAACAACTATAACTTTTGATCCAGAGCTTTGTTTCGCACATGTAATATATCATTGGAAAGCCCTTGAGATCTAGTTTCCAACACAGTTAGAATTACCTTATTATTATTTTTTTGTCAAAATTTATGGGGTAAAATGGTACAGAGGTGTCATATTTCGCACAAGTATACAAAGTCGTTTGTATCTTCTTCACTTCCAATCCGTTTTGGGCACATGATATATAGTTTTGAAGGTCATCCAAGTGTCTTAATCATCATATCCTTAAAAAGAAGTTCAAAGTGCCTGAGATTACATAAAAAAAGACCAAACAACCCGTGAAAGTACCGTAACTTATAAAAAGGGACCTAAACATGCATAATTGCAATGTAAATGATCTAATACTACATGAAAAGGTACCCTAATATACAACTAAATGATGTTAGAATATGCACTTATTAATAGAAAGATAAGTTTGCAAACTAGCACATAATGAAGGCAAGGGAACAAAACTTCAAGCTACTTGTGGTAAATGATGAGCTCGCCTGAAATTTCTTTCCTTAATTCCGAACAAAGATATCTGTAAAGAAAGCTAAATGTCTCTACATGTGATACTAAGAAAAAGAAGAAGAGTTAGGTACCTGGGAAACCAGTCACACCAACGATATTTCCATGCTTCACACAACGAGATGTCCAAGCAACAGACAATTTCACCAATGTGTTCACTCAAAACAAAGAAAATAACATACACTAGTCATGTGTACTTGAGTGGTTGATATCAATGTTGTAAAATGTACAATGTCAAACATGTAAAGTGAAAGCAACATTGAAACGATTTTTACTTTCTTTTTTTTATTTTCCCTTCAAAAAAAATATTGTTTTTCAGGTTTAAAATCATATTTTATTTGATGTTTGAAAAATATTATTATTAATATTATAATAATATTTTTGATAAATTATCTATAAATAATATTTCACACCTCCACTTCTCTATTCTCCCACCCACCAACCACTCACCAACTCGTTGTTTTTTATCGTATTTCCATCTTCTTCCGCGCCATTTTTGAGGTTTATGAATGCTCATAAATGGCAGACTAATCAAAACATCAATTAAAGAAACTCATAATATAACAATGGAGTTTACCAAAAATTTAAACAAAAATCAAGAGATAGACTTGAGGAATAACCTGCTAAAGTGGAAAAATGATTAGTATGAAAATGGTGAGAGGAGTGGAAGTTGTGAAGTGAAAACTCTACGAGATTGAAAGGGCAGATGAAAAAAAATCTGGGCCGAGTAAGAAGAAGCAGATGCTGCTGGTTCACTTCTAAACATGAACTGCTAAGATTGTGAGAAGAGAGATTGACTAGTTGAGCCGACGAACTGATATTTGCATTGGAAAGGAAGAGAAATAACTGTCGTGGGCAGGGTAATTAGGGCGGCTTCTTTTGTTCTTTAAAATTTTGAATTGCAGTCGCGGGGATGAAGGAGGAGAAAGAAAGAGGTGGTGGAGGAGGGAGGAGGAGATAGAGTTTTAATAAAAAAATTAAAAAGGAAAATAAGATCAATTAAAATGTGACACATGTCACCTTAAACTGTTAAATAGGTTACCAACAAGTCACCATCTAATTTAAGAAGATACTCCAACAAGTTTCATTTATTATAAGTTAATCAAAAGGCTGATTTATTTCGAACAAGCCACCCCAAAATATTAACTTATTCATGATAAATAATCTTTATTTTAAAAAAAAAAATTAAATAAATAAGTAACTAACTAACTAACTAACTAAATAGATTCACCTCCTTTGCATTAAACACATTGTGTCGTTTTTGTTTTGGCGGATACTTTTGCTTATCATTCAGTGATAGGAAGTGGAGAGAGTATGAGTTCATGTTCTCCTCATGCACGATGCTCTCCTGTCTATGCTCTTTTCCCTTTTTTTTAGTAAGTAGTAAAACACTCAAGGGGAACTCACCCTCTCCACAGCAAACCTCTTAGCAGCTCCCGAAACCCTAAGGGGCTCGACGCTCGCCTGAGCCTCTTTGGCACGGTGGCCGTCGAGCCCCTCCCCCTTTCCCTTCCCTTTTACTTTCCCCTGTTAGTTAGTCGAGTTTTCTTCGAAGTCACTTGGGTTTTCGTTTGAAGTTGGTGGTCCTCTCTTCAAGCATCTACGGCGGCGACGACGTGTTATTACCCTCCCCGTGTCTTTCTTCTTCCCCTCCATCGTGTCCCTCTCCCTCATGTCTCTCTTCGTGCCTCCTTTGTTTGGCTGTTCATCATCCCTTTCTTATGTGTTCGGTGTCCCAGCTCCCCACCCCTTGTTCGGCTCGCGCGACTGTTCATCCCCTCCGCAGCTTCCCTGGCCAAGTGTTCCCCGTCCCCAGGTCCCTGTTCAGTGCTTAGTGGTTCTAGGTTTAGGTATCCCTTCCCCGTTTCCCGGTTCTCGGTTTTCAAAGTGTTTTAAGTACTAGGTTTCCTTCCTCGCTCCCCTATTCTAAGTTTAAGGTGGTTAAGTCTAAATCTCCCATTCCTCGTCCCCCGGTTTAGGATCAAGTTTAGTTTAAGTATCCTGTTCCCCGCTAGTGTTAGTTGGAGTCAGTTTGGTTAGTTTGCCAAGGAAGTGTTCGTTGGGTTCGTGAAAGCTACGGTGTAGACTTTGATGGTGTTGTTACATACGTGGTTTTATGAGTATGGTGGTAGGTGTAATAGTCACCCCAATCACCCGAATATTCTACTTTTAATTATTCTCTATATTATCATATAGGTCCTAGAGATAGGAAAATTTTGATATGTTTATGTTATATGACTTATGTACTTGTATCTCTGTTATTTTAGTCGACCAGTTAGAGGAAAAAAAAATATTATGTAATTGGTGATATGGGATCATTTTTAGGAATACAGTAAAAATCGTACTTAAGAAGTTATAAAGGGTGATTGTAAAGTAGTATATGAGGTAAGTGGTCAAAGAAGAGATAAGTTAATATATTTTTTTTTGGGCAAATAAAGACAAGGAGGGACAATGTTGAATTAAAATATGTAAGTGGATAAATTCAAGAGGTTTGACTTAATATTTGTTGGGAGAATAGGAAAGTAAAGGTAGCTAAAAAAAAAAAAAAAAGAAAAATAGTTATCCAAGTCATCACCCACTAAAAACTCTAAAAACACCAACTTCCAACCCATTTATCCCGTCAAACTCAAGGCCCCAAAAAAATCAGAAAATAGGAGAGAGAAAGTGAGAGAATTAAGGAAGAAAGAAAAAGAAGGAAAGAGGAAAAAAGAGAGGAAGAACTAAGGTTGAAACCCTACCTCTCTCTTCAATTTCTCACTCATTTTCTACCCAATCTTACATGCAAACTCATTTTTGTTTTCCTTGATGTGTATACTAGGTACTACCAAAGAAAATTTTCAAGAAGGAGTGGAAAAACACCCCCAAACTCTAGTCTAAAAAGGTGAAGGTAAGCTGATTTTTTTTTTTTTTTTTTTATTTGGGAGGAGGAAGCTTTGTTTTTAATATCTTGAGGTAAGATAATTAACTCATATGAACACTTTGGGATTATAGGAAGGTCGAAAATTCTACATTTTGGAGGAAGAAAGAAGATTTGGACAAAGGGGATTAAGGTACACAAGTCACTAACTCTCTTTGGGGTTGAAATGAGATTTGGGTAAAAGAATTGTTTTATATAAGTGCATGCATGTGGGTTTTGGAAAGAAATTTATGTTGTATCTTCAAATCTATAAGTATGACATGAATTGGTTTTTTTTTCTTTGCATGTGTTTCTTTGGGAATGATTGTATGTTCTTGTTGATTGATTGTGAAATTATGAGTTGCAAGTTGAGAGATAAGGGTTTTCTTAGTAAATGTTGGAATATTATGTTTGAATATTTGATCTTGTAAATGAATCAAGGGCTATATTTTACTGTCAAAATGTTAATAAGTTCTTCTTGATGGAAGAACCCAAGTGCATGTGAAGTAGATTAAACATTGGAACATAAACTTCTACCATCCCGTAAGAATTTGGACCAGTTTTAATAAAACGTGTTTTTCGAAATTTTCTGGGCATTTTTGGCCAAAATGCTATTTCACAAAAGTTGTTCTTCGTGGGGGTAATCCTGACAAGTCTTCGGGAAATACGTCAGGGAATTCTCTCACCACAGGTATGGCATTAATCTCTTGAGTGAGTTCTGTTAACATACTGATCTCATGATTCACTATCTTCTGCTTCCCTTTACTAATCTCCTGATTAAGGTTTTCTCCTCTCATCTCCCTTGCATTTTCTGGGTAAATCACTTTTTCCCCTACTGGTGCTCTTAAACTGATTGTTCTAGCATAACATTCTATTACAGCCCTATGCCTACCCAGCCAATCCATTCCCAAAATTACATCATATGACCCCAAACCAATAGGTATCAAATCTACCTTAAACTTGACTCCACCTATTTCAATATCACAATCCTTAAATTTTCTTGTACAATTAACTAGAGTTCCATCCGGAATACATATTACCATTTCAATCGATGCTACATTGAGTTTACACTTCATTTTAGCTTCAAAGTTACTAGAAATGAAAGAATGGGTAGCTCCCGAATCAAACAAAACATATGCATTAGCTGAGCATACATTAAATAAGCCAGTTATAACAGTACCTTCCTCGGCTTCAGCATTGGGTTCTTTGAATTCTTCTCCTTGAATGGAGAAGACTCTTCCTTGGATGCTTCCTTGACCACCACGGAATCCACCTCGTCCACTATCTCCTTGATTGTGTCTGAAATTCCCTTGGCCTGTACCCCGTCCTTGATTCACAGGCCCTGTTCTGCTAGCATAGTACCCAGCACTACTTTGGCCTTGCCTGGGCCCTCTTCCATCCTTCTCTGGACAATCTTTTATCATATGACCTTCCTTCTGACATAGGAAACATATATTCTTACCCGCACAGTTCTTCCCTCTATGGTTCTTTCCACACTTTTCACACTTCACATCTCGGTTTTGGGGCCTCTGGTCATACGATGTTCCTGAAGATCGAGTTGCAAATATCTTCCCATAAGACTCTTGCCTTGGCTTCTTACTTCCTCCTTCAATACCTTTACCTCCGTTCCTCCTCTTAGTGACCTCCTGCTCACGCAGATCAATTCTTTCCTGCTCTAATGCTCGATCATATAGTTCTTGAAAACTCGTGTAATGACCTACCCTCTTCTGGTACTTAAAGTTTAACCCTTCGAAGAACCTAGTCATTTTGAGCTTGTCCGTACTCACAAAGTCCGGTGCAAACCTAGATAACTCGGTGAACTTTGCAGCATACTCAATCACTGACAATGCCCCTTGACGTAAAAATAGAAACTCATTCTCCATCCTTCGCTGCAAAGAGGGTGGGTAAAATCTCTCTCTAAGTTTTTCTAAGAACTTTTCCCAAGTAAAACCAGGCTCTTGGGCTACATTTTTTACTGTTTTCCACCACATGTCAGCTTGGCCTTCAAGATAAAAGGAAGCTAATCTAACTCTTAACTCCGTTGGACAATTCACACAATCCAGTAATTTCTCCATATATGAGATCCAATTTTCAAATTTTACAGGGTCAATTGTTCCATCATATGTTGCGGGTTTATGAGCCGCTATACGTTTGTAAAACTTATTTTCTTCATCATTCTTACCATGTTGATGATTTTCTAATATAGACAATAGTCTAGAGTTCATGTCCTCTAAAACCTTTGCCCTAGCCTCTGCTGAGTTGGGTCGGGGTCCTTCTTCCGCCATAATAGTTTGTATACTCTAACAAGTGCCTAAATAATAAGATAGCTTAAATTAAATAACATACACACATAATCTGTTACCACATAACAAGATTCAATACCAACTACAATAACACACAAACTCTTAGCGTCTAGATAGCCAAGCTCAAGTTCAAATACAACCCTTAATTTCAAGCACAGTTTCAGGGGTTTAGGGAATTAGGGAAATAATACATTTTCTAAAGAAAAAAAAATCCTTGCAATTAGAACAACTCGGAACATCTTAACCAACAAACATAACTAAGGAAACTTGTTCTTCCACCATTCTCTAGTCAATGTAGATATATTCTCGAGCATAGCCACTCCCATCGCTGCTAGCACTTGTAGTCTCATCTCCAGGCTCATAGTTGGGTCCACAAACGCTGCAACTACCCTCATTGACCCCCATGCTACTACTAGCGCTCGATCCATTAGTTCTCCCCGATCTTTCACTAGTAAATTGTCTATGATATGGATGACTTATCTTTTCCTTTCTCCTGCGCTCCTCCCTATTTTGCAAACGGGCTCTCATAGCTCCCCAATGTGGGTCTCCTGTCACCATAGGCTTACCCCTTTGGTTCATCTCATTAATGGTAATCTCTATTTCTGCCATAACCTCATCAACTGTGACTTCCCACATGATTTCTCTCTTATCAACATCCTCTAACCTTCTCCCAGTTCCCTGGATAAAACCATTAGCAAGATACAACACAAGTAGCTCCCAATAAACATTCCTAAAGGATATCCAAGGTTCACTACGCGGTAGGGTTTTCACAACACTATAAGCTTAAATCTCCGGACGGGTATAATGGTTTTCCCCATAAACTACCTGCTCATTATACCTTTGTATGTACTCCAGCACCCTCCTCGCATGACCTCTGACTTCTCCTCCTCCTATGCCCCCTGCATCTAACTCATCCGGTTCCACCATAAAATCATTCTCTTCAACCACCTCCCTCTTAATAGTGCTAGCACGGCTACTCCGACTTGTCATCTACAAGACATATATGCAATAAATCCACAAATACTTAGTAAATTATCATATTCAAAATAATCATAAAACCATTCATGAAGAACAACACTAATTACGAACCATAATCCATAACAATTTCATCCAAGCACACAATTCTTTTAAATTTATACATACATATTCCTTTAATTCGACCAATACTCATTCTTAACATATTAACTTACACATATGAAATCCTATCCATATTACCCTCATCATATTCCACCCAATATCTTTATCATTTCTTTCCATCATTTCATAGTCTCTAATTTGATTCATATTAACACTTTCTCCATATCCACGCATTACACCTTCATAACTCAAGTAGATCTCAACTCATATCATATGCCCTTCATGACCTACTTTAATATCATGAATACCATCTTTTCTTACATAATTTCACTCATCCATAAGAGAGAATAGCACATCACTCCACTCAACTTACTTATTATTCACATTTCACACACATCTATAAATACTTGTATTTTCACCCAAAAAAAAAAAAAACAAAAATTCAACTTCTACCACACTTAGCACGCCAATACTTTTGAGTTTTCAAAATCATAGTGTTTCAAATTCTCGGTTTCATTTTAAAACTTTCAGCTCTGATACCAAGTGTAATAGCCCGCACCAAAACACCTTATTAAATAAGTACTTTTATATAACTGCGGAAGCTCCATTCTTGGGCGAACTATTGCTTGGATCCCCCTTAAGCCTAAGCTTAAGAGAATGAGCATTTTACAACATGAACTATTAAAACTTACTTACAAAATAACCATCTTATTTCATAATAAAAATATTACAACCCGAAAATACACCATGGTTTTTCCAATATTGTCCACCATGCTAACATACAACAAAACAATACAAGTCCCCACAAGAGCATCTGACATCCATACATAATCATTAATAGTCACCTGCAAAACGATAATCAACTGCCCCACCGAGACAGGTTCAAAGAACAAAACACAAGTCAGCAAAGCTGAGTACACAAGAAGATTTTTAGGAAAAATATTATGGTGGCTGAATTTAGTTTTTTTCTTCGCAAAACCCATCCCAAAAGAATAATAATATGCAACACGTCAAGTGCTCACATCCTTGTTGGTTTCTTTCTATCGATACAGTTCTTTCTATTAGTTCAACATTATTGAAAATCAATCAATATCATTTAATCCTTATGGGGAAAGTGAACACGATTAGAGAGGGGTCACCACGACCGACTGTCTCTAAACTGTGGGGGTCGTCACCCTCCTATTTACCATATGCTTGCAAGAGTTTCAGGACATGTCCCTAGCAGCTACGAGACACCACGCTCGCCTGCAACTTACAATTTAATAACGGCAGCTACGAGACACCACGCTCGCCTGCAACTTACAATTTAATAACGGCAGATACGAGACACCACGCTCGCCTGCAATTGTTGTTCATCACCGTTCACGGCTACTTCCCTTCTTGTGGGTGATCACACAAACACATTGATAATTTTAATTCCTCTTAATTGTTATTAAATTATTATCTGAGCTAACTCGTAAGAGATGGACCTAACTTCTTGAGGAAAAATTTATATAAGTGTAACTTCCACAAGGTTAATCACAATAGTAATATTAGGAAACTCATAATTTTGAAATTAAAAAAATAAATAAATAAGTAGATAAATAAATTATATGAATTTCTCAAAATACATAAAGAATAAGATATTTATGTTAACAAACGTAGGTCATTCGATTATTACTCTTAGAGTTGTTAAAGTTGGGTGAGGAACCTATTATCATTGATATTAGGAACTATGGTTTGGTAAGTATGGTTGTAGTTAAATTTGGAGAGAGGTTTATCAAATAGATACTCCTTGAACATATTTTTCATTGATGAAAATTAAATTTTTTTTTCTTTTTTTTTGAAGATTTATAATCAACCAAATCAATCACGTTCAATAAAATTGTAGGAAGGTAGTACTCAATTTTGTTTTTAATATCTTGAGGTAAGATAATTAACTCATATGAACACTTTGGGATTATAGGAAGGTCGAAAATTCTACATTTTGGAGGAAGAAAGAAGAGTTGGACAAAGGGGATTAAGGTACACAAGTCACTAACTCTCTTTGGGGTTGAAATGAGATTTGGGTAAAAGAATTGCTTTATATAAGTGCATGCATGTGGGTTTTGGAAAGAAATTTATGTTGTATCTTCAAATCTATAAGTATTACATGAATTGGTTTTTTTTTCTTCTTTGCATGTGTTTCTTTGGGGATGATTATATGTTCTTGTTGATTGATTGTGAAATTATGACTTGCAAGTTGAGATAAGGGTTTTTTTTTAGTAAATGTTGGAATATTATGTTTGAATATTTGATCTTGTAAATGAGTCAAGGGCCATATTTTACTGTCAAAATGTTAATAAGTTCTTCTTGATGGAAGAACCCAAGTGCATGTGAAGTAGATTAAACATTGGAACATAAACTTCTACCATCCCGTAAGAATTTGGACCAGTTTTAATAAAACGTGTTTTTCGACATTTTCTGGGCATTTTTGGCCAAAATGCTATTTCACAAAAGTTGTTCGTATTAAAATTTTACTTAGAATTGGTACAAGAATCGTCCAATTTGGAATTCTTATGAGGAAGTTATGGTCATTTTAATTTCTGTTGAAAATTTGAAATTTTTGCGGGGCAGTTTCCGTTTTAATAGATGTTGTGGTACATTCCAGATTTTCCAAGAAATATTTCAAGAGTATTTAAAGGATAAAATTATAATATTGAATAATTCAAAGGTTAAACGATGAGTTGAGTAAAAGAGTAATAAGTTCCTTTCATCAATGAATTATTTAATTACTTCCTACAATTTTATTGAACGTGATTGATTTGGTTGATTATAAATCTTTAAAAAAAAAAAAGAAATTAATTTTCATCAATGAAAAATATGTTCAAGGAGTATCTATTTGATAAACCTCTCTCCAAATTTAACTACAACCATACTTACCAAACCATAGTTCCAAATATCAATGATAATAGTTTCCTCACCCAACTTTAACAACTCTAAGAGTAATAATCGAATGACCTACGGTTGTTAACACAAATGTCTTATTCTTTATGTATTTTGAGAAATTCATATAATTTATTTATCTACTTATTTATTTATTTTTTTAATTTCAAAATTATGAGTTTCCTAATATTACTATTGTGATTAACCTTGTGGAAGTTACACTTATATAAATTTTTCCTCAAGAAGTTAGGTCCATCTCTTACGAGTTAGCTCAGATAATAATTTAATAACAATTAAGAGGAATTAAAATTATCAATGTGTTTGTGTGATCACCTACAAGAAGGGAAGTAACCGTGAACGGTGATGAACAACAATTGCAGGCGAGCGTGGTGTCTCGTAGCTGTCGTCATTAAATTGTAAGTTGCAGGCGAGCGTGGTGTCTCGTAGCTGCTAGGGACATGTCCTGAAAGTCTTGCAAGCATATGGTAAATAGGAGGGTGACGACCCCCCACAGTGTAGAGACAGTCGGTCGTGGTGACCCCTCTCTAATCGTGTTCACTTTCCCCATAAGGATTAAATGATATTGATTGATTTTCAATAATGTTGAACTAATAGAAAGAATTGTATCGATAGAAAGAAACCAACAAGGATGTGAGCACTTGACGTGTTGCATATTATTATTCTTTTGGGATGGGTTTTGCGAAGAAAAAAACTAGATTCAGCCACCATAATATTTTTCCTAAAAATCTACTTGTGTACTCAGCTTTGCTGACTTGTGTTTTGTTCTTTGAACCTGTCTCGGTGGGGGCAGTTGATTATCGTTTTGCAGGTGACTATTAATGATTATGTATGGATGTCAGATGCTCTTGTGGGGACTTGTATTGTTTTGTTGTATGTTAGCATGGTGGACAATATTGGAAAAACCATGATGTATTTTCGGGTTGTAATATTTTTATTATGAAGTAAGATGGTTATTTTGTAAGTAAGTTTTAATAGTTCATGTTGTAAAATGCTCATTCTCTTAAGCTTAGGCTTAAGGGGGATCCAAGTAATAGTTCGCCCAAGAATGGAGCTTCCGCTGTTATATAAAAGTACTTATTTAATAAGGTGGTGCGGGCTATTACAGTAGGTTGTTTAGTTGGTTTCGTTTATGTTATTTGGTTTAGCCTTAATTTCGTTTTCACCATATCCAAGTATGTATCGGTAGAGGTTCGAGTATTGGGTAAGATGAGAGGAGGTTGTCTTTTTAGTTCTGTTGTGGTTCGATCTTCGAGTTTAGAGATTGCCAGGTTGGATCTTAGGATCCGTAGTTCGGGTGAATTTTTTCATTTTAATTCTCCCATAGTTCATGTGATGACTTCTGAAGTCATTACAGTTCAAAAATGCATCTTGTGGGAGGCTATCCAATTTAATTTGGGGCATGTTATAACCTCCACGCATTTTTAGTTTCAGTCTCAAGAGACTAAACTATGGAAACCCTTGCAAAAGGGTCAGAAGTCACCAAATGATGTGGCTTCTTTGTTACTTCAATCAATAGAATCCCAAGAAGCTTTATCCATTCCAGGACCTTGGGATTTTTTGTCTAGCAGACATTGTTGTCTGTTAGATGGGATGCGGCAATTTGATACTGAAGATCGTCTTAGTTTCGCCTTTCAACAGGTTCTCTCTCATATCGGGTCTTCTTCAAGATATTCAACTCAACCCTCCCTTCAATCGCTCGTGATAAATTTAAGTTGGCTTGGATTTGTAATAGTTGATTTTGTCTGTAAGAGCAATTGAAGCTCCTTTAGCTTTGCTTGCTTTGTTTTTAGTTTCTTTGTATTAGCTTTAGATTGTACTTTCTTCTTTAATTAATGCACGTTTTCTCGTTGTCAAAAAAAAAAAAACACTCAAGGTACGTTATACACCGTAAAGTGATAGCGATGAGCCATATTTTTTTGGGTGCAGAACAATGAGACATATTGAATCAAGTAATCAACTGCATCACAAATTCAGAGGGAAGAAGTTTAAAACTTACTGTAGAACACAAAGAACGATTGGAAAAAGTAATTAGCACAAAAACAGAGAAGATGAAGTAATAGAATGAACAATTTATATGTAATGCGTTGCGCTTTCTTCATTAAGTTATCTTTCACTAAACTATAAAAATTGATTAATTCTGTCCAAAAAATGAACAATAAATATTCTACAACATATCACAAATTCAATTTATGAAACTTCAAAATAAAGCTAAAAAAGAAGGAAAAACATTGAAAAAACAAAAAACAGGGAAATATAGATTACCAGAAAAGAGAGAAAGAACATATTATGATGAGAAATTTGAGGCTATAGGTAATGTAAGTGTCTGTGTGTTGGTGTAAAACTAAAATGAGAAAAATATAATCACAAATTCATATTATAATGGATCTAGCTGCTTAGGGGTCGTTTGATTTAAGATATAGAATGGAAAGGGCATTGACACAAATAAAGGAGGGGAATGATAACAAAAATAGTTACCTGTATTGAGTGTTTGGTTCAAGTTTCGGAATGGAAATAAATGGTAACCGTTACCACCAAGTAATGGGTTTTGTTGCCTGAGGGGGAGGGAAAGCTATCAAATTGGGGAATCCATTACCATCAAGTAATTGTAATGGATTGAAAAGGGTTTAACCAAACAAGAATAAAGAGAATTAGTAATTGATTTCGTTTTTTGGATTTCAAAAATAATGAACAAAGCGACCCCTTATAGTGATAATCAAGTTTGTAAACAGATCTCATTTCAATCTTAATGTCTGCTGAGTAAATAATTAAGAATAAAAAACTTCAATACTTAGTCAAAAATCATTGTAAAAAAAAAAAAAAAATCTATTACCATAAAACAGAGTTAAAGAAAACAAAGTTTTAGAGAAGATGAAGTAGATATTATATAACGCTTGCTCTTCATTCCAATTTCTCTCACTAAGCTAAAATAGATAGATTAATTCTAAACAAATATGAAAAAAAAGCTACAACATAAAATAACTCCTAAATTCAATTCAATTCAAAAGAGGTTCTAAACAAAGATCACAAAGAAGGAAAAAACAAAAATAGGTTATAGAATCCAAGGCAAAAAAAAATGTTATGTTGCCACAAGCCCACATGTACACCCTTCCTCTCCTAAACAATCAAATCACTACTACAAATATGGGAAAAGATAACACCAAAAAGATAACACCTAATTAGTCAAGTGTTATGTTAAAGAGGAAGAAAACATGTTAATCAAATGACTATTATCTAAAAAAAACCCACAAAACGGGCCATTGACATACCTGTTACCTAACCTCCATCAAAATAAAATTAGTACTAGAATTATTTATAAGGAAATACTCCACCGTTATCTTTACTAAGCCTAAGCCCTAAAGCCTCCTATTTTAAAAAGAAAAGAAAATAATTCTTAACCTCATCATCGTCCCCATTTTCCAAAACCAACAAAAGCGTAACCTCTAATATCAGTTGAACTTTACTTCTTTATTTCCTCTTTCCTCAAACTTCTCTCAACCCCCTTGATTTCTTCATCTCCCTCTTTAACAGGTCTCCAAATTACTTCATTCCTCCTTCGCTCGGTAGCAAACGACGAAGTGCCATAAAAGTAGCGACAAAGTGCACGGGTTTGGTTTCGTTCCCCCTTTATCTGATAACAAACGTCTGTTATCTCGATTGTGGCGACAAATTCTGAGCGACGAGGTGCCGGAAAGTGACGGGGATAACAAACGACGGCTTCTCAATCTTGTCTCTCATTGAATTTGTTGTCGGTGAATTCTTTACCTGACTGTGTTTGTTTACGTTTTTAGATCTAAATCATATTTGTCTTCATCCCCTATGATTTTATTGTTCTTCATACCCTTTTTCATGAAAACGAATTGTTGATCTGAAATAACTGATACTAGGCTTTTTTTAATTCGATTTTCATTTCAATTTGAGGTCTTTTTCATTTTACTGTCATTTAAAGGATATCTTTCAATCAATCTATTAGTTCGAATTTGTTGAATCCATCCAATTTTTATTTTGTTTATTATGCTGCATTGCTGCTGATATTTAGAAAATGACATTTGAGATCTCTTTTTTTTTTGCTTGATGTGTTATAGGTGGAGTAACTAGTCAGCAATATTTTTCGTTACAAATGGAGTAACCACTTGATGATGACTTGCAACTTGCAAGTAGCGGATCAAAGGAGATGATCTGCAAGAGTAGCATAGTTATATAATGTAATTATGATTTTTTCGGTGTTAACATATGTGGAAGTTGGAACATGTATAATTATATTAAATATGTATTCATTTGTAATTGTGGTGGTGCAAATAAATTGCGATTTTTTTAAAAATAATGGAGGCTAAATATAACAGTGGAACCTAATTTGCGTTTTTTTTGTTTTAAGCAAACACAACATTCATTAGAATCAGGCGTTATGTTTGCCTGTCCCACTATAATACAAAAGAAGGGCAAACATAACAGTTTTTGCTCAAGTCTGTTATCAATATAGATAACGGTTGCATGTGATGATTGTTATCTTTGCTATAACCTAAGATAACACCTTAATGAGGCGTTATTTTTACCTAACATTACACTGACTTGGATAACACCTCAAATATGTTATCTTAAGCCCCAAATAACTGTTATCTTTGCCCTATTTTGTAGTAGTGAATGAGAGATATCATAACTAAAAAAAAGAAAGAGTGTGTTTTAATAATTGAAACATAACCTCTCATTTGAGATACAAATGGATTAACCAACTACTCTACAATCTCATGTTGATCTTTGTGGGAAAAATTAATTCTTTAAAGACAAGGTAATATTTCTATCTTTAAAACAATTAAATACAAATGAATATATTAATACTCATTAAGCGAATGCTAATAGTAGCATGTTCTGCTTTTCAATATTCTTATATGAAAAAAGCTCTTCAAATTTTTACAACCTCTGTTATTAACAATACTACACATTTAATCCTAAATTTCAAAATCAAGATTGTATCATATTTTTTGTGAGTTTATATAGTGTTATATTGATGAATAATTCATATTATAATTTAGGAAAATTTGTCAGAAACAACCTTTTAAATACAAGTTTTTGCGAGAAATAACCTTTTCAAAAAAATCTGGCAAAAGAAGACCTTAAGAAGAAAATATTTTGTGAGGAATAACCTCGACCCATTTTCCGGCATTGACCAAGCATTTTCAGCATTGACTCGTTAAAACCAAACATGCGGAGTGCGTGTGAACTGCATCTCTTATGTTTCAACCCTGTTTTTCTCCATTTTTCGACATTGGCCAAGTATTTTCCGACGTTGACTTCATCAGTATATGAAGGGAAATGGGGTTGAAACATAATAAATGTGGGTTACGTGCCTTACCATGTTTGGTTTTAGTGAATCGAAGCCGCAAAAATACTTGCTCAACGCCCGGAAAATGGGTCAAGGTTGTTCCTAGTAAAAAAATATATATTAAGGTCTTATTTTACCAGATTATTTTTGAAATGTTGTTTCTAGCAAATACTTGTATTTAAAAGGTTGTTTCTAACAAATTTTTCTATAATTTACTATGTTTTGAAAGATGAAATTTTTTTGGGAAATTCACATTGGTAACCTTGTAGTTTTTCGGTTTTCCAATAGTAACCCTGTGGTTTTCAAATTCCCAAAAATGACCTTGTACTCTTGTTTAATTCCCCAAAGTGACTTTTTCTATTAAATTTCCGTTATATCTAACCGTTAAATCAATAAACGCATATCGAAATATTTCGGAATGCAAATTGAGGGGAATCCGATCGTTTTTTGCAAATTTCGACCTCAAATTTGATCCATTAAGGGATAAATTGACCCGCAAAACCTTGGCCGAGCTATTTTTTTCGACACACAAAATAATGCACGCAAATTCAGATATTTCTGGAACGCAAATTATTCCGAAAAAATATCCCTGTCAAGGTTTTGAGGTTCATTTTATCCCTTTATGGATCAAATTTGAGGTCGAAATTTGCAAAAAACGATTAGACTCAATTTGCGTGCATTGATTTAACAGTTAGATTTAACGGAAAAAGTCACATTTGGGAATTCAACAAGAGTAAAAGGTCATTTTTGGGAATTTGAAAACCACCCTGCTACTGTGGGAAACCGAAAACTACAAGTGCTATAAATTTAATTTCCCAATTTATTTCAACCTTTATGATTAGACATTTATCATGCACAATGACTTTTTTTTAAGGAAAATGCACCGATACCATTTTTACACAGCCCAGAAAGCCGAGAACAGAAGGGTGGGGGCATGGGGGGTTGAGGCGTTTGCCTTTGTAAGAGCTCATAGCTCATGAAGTATTACTGGACTCATGCTTATTTTCAGCTTCGTAAAAATCCACGCATCGAAAAACATCAACTGAGATGAGATTATGTCTCCTTGGGAGACAATTTTCATCTTTTCCAACTCCTATTTTTGGCCTTCTTTCCTCTTCACAACTCACTCATCTTCTCCAGATTTGCAGCAACTCAAGAGCATTAGCTCAAGCCAAACAAACCCACCAGCAAATCATACAACATGGGTTACACCAAAATCAATTTATTATCACAAAATTGGTCCAATCTTACGCAGAATGTGACCACTTGGGGTATGCCCAGAAGTTGTTTGATGAATTGCCTGAACCAAATGTTTTTGCTTGGACAGCTCTACTTGCATTTCACTCAAGAAATGGCCTTTTCACTGAGTGTTTGCAACTCTATGCTGAAATGCGGTTTACGGGTGTCCTGCCTGATCAATATGTATTTCCTAAGATTTTGAGGACGTGTGCCCAATTGTCAGCACTTGAAACAGGGGCCATGATTCATAAAGAGGTTATTGTTTGTGGAGCTGAGTTAAACGTGCAAGTTTGTAGTTCATTGATTGACATGTACTCCAAATGTAAGGATGTTAAGAGTGCTAGGTGGATTTTCGATAACATGGAGGGGAGGGACTTATTGTCTTGGAATGCCATGATTTCGGGGTATGTGTCGAATGGGTTTCTAGAGTTAGCATTGGAATTATTTGGATCAATGACATTAATTGGAGTTGAACCTGATTTAGTCACACTGAATTCTGTAATGGATGCTTATTGTAGAATGGGTTCATGTGATGAAGCTCTCAAACTTTTTGGGAATATTGCACATCCAAGTGTTGTTTCTTGGACAACTCTAATTTCTGGCTATTCAAGGTTTGGCTATCATGAAGCATCCTTGAGGATATTTAGAGATATGATAAAGTCTCTTGCAAATATATCTGATTTAGATTCTCTTTCTAGTGCAATGGTTTCTTGCCGGCATTTACGACATCTAAGAAATGGCCAAGAAATTCATGCCTATGGAATGAAAGCTCATCCAACTCACGTATTCTACAATTCCTGTGGACCTGCATTGCTGACAATGTACTCTAAGTGCAGTAGAGTTCATGATATGAGAAATGTCTTCGAGTTGATGGACAAATTTGACGTGGTCACTTGGAATGCCATGATTTTTGGCCTTGTTGATCTAGCGATGGAGTATTCAGCACTTGAAACCTTCAGTATGATGCAAATTGTGGGAGTTAAGATTAACCAAACCACAATATCAACTGTCTTGCCCATTTGTGATCTGAAGTCTGGTAAACAAATTCATGCCTACATTCTTAGGAACAACTTAGTTTCAGTAGTTCCAGTTTTGAATGCTTTGATCAGCATGTACTGTAAATGTGGATCAATTAATTCAGCTGATCTCATTTTCTTCAACATGCCGGTAAGAGATTTAGTTTCATGGAACACAATGATTGGAGGGTTTGCAATGCACGGAAAAGGAAAGGCTGCTCTTCAAATTCTAGAAGAGATGATATCTTCAGGTCTTACTCCCAACTCTGTCACCTTAACATCAATTCTTTCAGCTTGCAATCACTCGGGCCTTTTTAATGAGGGGCTTAAAGTCTTTCATAGCATGAGTAAGGATTTCGGCTTGGTTCCTACAATGGAGCATTTTGCTTGTTTAGTTGATATGTTGGCGCGTTCTGGTCAGCTAAACGAGGCTCTTGCTGTTGTCATGGAAATGCCAATCTTGCCTGACAAACATATATGGGGGACTCTTTTAGCTGCTGCTCAAGCGCAACAAAATATGGAGGTTGCTAAATTGGCTGCAGAAAATCTGGTTAGCTTGGAGCCCAAGAATGCTGGGCATTATGTGACACTCTCAAATATATACACTGATGATGGAAGATGGGACGATGCAACGAGGGTAAGAAAGTTGATGGAAAGCAGAGGATTGATCAAACCGAAGGGAAGTAGTTGGATAGACTCCCAAGTCTGATCACTTTCATTATTATGGCTGTGATATTTTGAGATTTTATTTGGGATTGGAAGTTGTGGCTCATTTAGCATACACGATGGACGCACACTCAAAACTTGATGAGAATACGATGGACGCACACTCAAAACACGCTGGACGCACATGATGGACGCACCACGCACACTCAAAACTTGTAGCCTTGTAGGTTTTAAAATATACTACATCCGTTCCACGATAAATGCACCATTTCTATATGGTAAATAAACCAAGAGTGAGGAGAGAAAGAGTTGTGATTGCATTTTAAACCCATGTAATTATGTTTCAAAGGAGGTGATGTATTGTGAAACATCCAAAAGAAGATTTGGTACATGTATTGTGAAAATAAGGAAATGGTGCATGTATTGGAGACTGGAGGTAGCACATAGTAGTTTTTAGCCTCAGCTTAGCTCGGTATATATTATATGTTTTTTATACATTGAATTTGAAAATTTCAATATTAAATCTTCATTATCAATTCGTCATCCTTTTTTTTTTTTTTAAAGTGAATCAATTCATCATCCTAACTAAATTAGTTTATACAATATAATTCCAAAAGATTAAGATTTCTTGTTAAAAGAAGATAGCTTCATTTTCTTAGAATAGTATTTCTTTCCCAAAATATCTCACACAATATTTAGGTGGAAAAGTTGTTTATGAGAGCATGCAACGTATCAATTTCGGTTTTTGTTTTAATATAAGATAATAAATTTCCCAAATTGTCTCACAATGATTTAGGCAGGAAAGTTTTTAAAGGGGGATGGCATGTATCATTTTTGGTTTTTGTTTTAGTATAAATGTTTTTTTTTATCCATATGAGCCACGAAGTGTTTTAGTATAAATGTAATAGAGATACTTCGTAGATGGAATGTATATGGTAGCATTAATGACGAAAGAAATGGTTGGGTAAAGTAACCTGATTATGAATTAGTGTGTCACATAGTCCATACCCACATGTTCCTCATCCCCTCGATTTCTCGTCTTAATCGCTTAAATTATAAGCCCATCCGCCACTACTTACTTATGAATTAAGATCCTTATACATTTTGTTCATTATGAAAGAAAATAATTTCTCAAGTTCAATTTTTTCTGGAGGGTAGTATAATATCTATATTATTTTTAACCAATGATTTTACATTCCTAAACAGATACTTTTCTCCTCTTTTTTTTATTTGCATAGTTTGAACATGGTACAAATATCTAGGAGAGGAGAAACATAAAGAGAGATAACAAAGGACCCCATGTGCTAGGATTCAGGAGAGAAAAAAAGAGAATATATTGCAAAAAATGTTAATATTACAAGTAATATGAAACTTTCTAATCTTTTTGAGTGGCTACAATTAGTTAATCTCAGCCCTTTTTTTTTAGTGTCTTATCTTGGCCATTGATTTCGTTGACCCTCTATAGGCATGAAAATTTTGTTAAATGCCACATAATTATTATATGACCCATTAAAGTCAAATGTTGACTTTTATTAATAAATGATCATCAAATTAATAAATTTGGGATTGATATTAAATGTAGCCATTATTAATTAGATCATTTATTATTGGGTCAAGGTCCCATTAAGTGAAAGTTGGACTCTTAACAGGCTTTATATATCTCTATTCTATATGTCAACTCATGGCCCTTTGGTGTCCACCCTCTGTGCCCAAATTACCCCTAACAACCAAACAAAATTACTAATTTCATTCTCTCATTTCTTTTAAGAAAAGAGAAAAAAAATTCCTACAACTACAAAGCAGTTACATCTACACCATTAAAAACAAAAAATAGAACAATAACTTGAATGACGATTAAATTAAAAACTTTACCCAAAATCACTTACACCTGATGTCATGCACGCATCGCGTGCAAAAGATACTAGTGTCCATAAGGCCCAAGTGGCTGAGGTCAAGGAAAGCTCTATAAATACAGCTTCCCACTTTATTTTCAAAGGGGGAAGAAGAAATCAGACTCCAGAGGCAGCAAGGAGAAAAACAGAAGGCACAACCTAAACCTCTCAAGTACTTCCTAAAATAAGGAACAAGATCAACCTTGAGCGAGATCAAGCACAAAGGCCCTCATTCAGGAAGATCATATTGGTTCGTGAGCAACAACAAACCAACATCAAATCCTTCCAATAGAAGAAGAACAAGAAGCATACAAATTGACTTGTCGTTCTATTATACATCAATATCCTTGAACAAGCCCTTATTCAAGAAAATCAAAGCTGTTCGTGAATTGCAAAGTTCAAATACAAAACATTAGAGATTGTAACCCAAAAATACAAAATCAATAAAATATTATTTTGTTCACATCTTTTGACTCTATTTTGCAGATCTAAAATTTGTGTTTACACCTCTAAATACATTCAAAAATTTTTGCAAAAACTAGGTGAACAGTCAATTGTAAATTTATTAATGTAGAACTGTCAGTTTGAGTTTAATTATAAAATTAATTAAATAAATAATGTAGATTTTAGAATAAAATGAATGGTTTCGATTAGACAAGCCATCATGACTATAATAAAATAAGACTTGTTATAAGTAAAAAAAGAAAAACAAGGGAAGTATTATTGGCGAATGAGTAACGAGACTGAACTCTTACGAATAAGTACTTTGATAAATCAACCTCAAAAAAAAAAGAACTTTGATAAAATCTCTATTCTATATGGGAAGAGAGGGGGGACACCAAAATATCAAAACCCCCATTTTACCCCTAATAAATTAATCATCTCACATCCAATAGAATAATAAAAAGGGGGAAAAAAAGAAATGTAGATTTTTAAATTAGTAACCTCCCCAAAAATAAAAACCGTACTTTTTGAAATATACAAACCCCTCAAGCAAACCAGAAGATGGATAGCCTGTCAACCCCAAATACCATCCCCCATTGATACTTTTTCCAAAAGCTTGAAGATTTGCATAGTTCCAAAATTTCAATTAAATGGTGTATAAGACTATAAGTGGCGGTTTTTCAAAAAGGAATTCCTAACTCTGACTTAGCGTTTTTCCCCCTGTGTTATCTCAGTCTCTCTCCTGTTTTCTTTTTTGCAGTCGTTGTTCTTCTCTATTTTAAAAGGAAGAGAGGCAATTGAAATTCGATCAACCGGGTATTGTTTCCATGATTAACTGCCAATATGCACGATTGCACGCTATGTATTTTTGCGGCTTCTCCAGTTTTCGTATGATTGATTCATTTTTATTTTTTGGGCATGAATTAGATCTTCTTTACAAAGATTATCAGACTGGTCGAAAGTTCAGCATCACTACCTAGAGTACCTACTCTGCTACGGGTTTTGTAAGTGCTAAATCATAATTTCAGATCGTTTTCTCTTTTATCGCTAATTACGTAATTTTCTATTTTGTAAATTAGTTCCGAATTTCTTGATATTCTGATAATTGTGATTGAATATCTGTATTAAGAAATGACATATTTCTAACCCTTTTTTTCATGAATGTCTTATTTAATTTTGATATCAATAGAAGTTTACTATCTAGACGACAGTTTTTTTGGTGGGTAAGGGACACAAAAAATAAAAAAGGAAAAATATCAGAAAAAATACATAAAACTAACTCATGCATTTAAATAAAATACAAGAAATTAACTCCTTCCTTGAATAAAAATGCAACAAAGAACCAACACCACTAAACACTATAAGACAATAACTTAAAGGAAAAAAAAAATCTCTGATTTAATGAGATTGGCTTTATAGTAGAACATGTTATGTACACTTTAAACACAATTAATCAGGAGATCAGAGTAATTTCGACATAATTTTGTAAATAATTTTTCTTTTACAAATTAATTATCACTAGATGTACTTACTCAATTTATCTAATGTTGATAATAATTTCGCACGCATAGCGTGCATATAAGACTAGTAATGATAATGATAGCGTAGGGCATATAAAACCCGCGAATGCAATATCCGTAAAAACTAAAAACCAACTCTCCTCTTTTTATCAAAGCCGACTTTCTTGCTATCAAAAAAGTGCAATTACACAACAAAAATCTCTTTTTATCTTCTTCTTCTTCTCTCCCTCTCCCCTCCTCCTATTCCACCCTCTCTCTCTCTCCTCAAAAAAATCACACAGACTCCATGGATTCAACCCCGGTAAACTGGGAAGCTTTGGATGCTCTCGTCGTCGAATTCGCAAAATCCGAAAATCTATTCATCGAAAACAACGATTCTTCTCTCTCTCCTCCTTCTTCACCTTCTTCTTCCTCTCTCTCTCCTCCTCCATCATCACCATCATCTTCTCCTTCTTCTTCTTCGTATCAATCACGCCTCTTGATTCGTCGGATCAGACGGCTGTTAGAGTCTGGTGATATTGACTCTGCTTTGGATCTTCTTCGTCTTCATGCTCCTTCTATCTTAAACGATCACCGCCTGCTATTTTGCCTTCAAAAACAGGTACATAGTTTTTACATTACCTGAAATTTCTAGGTTTATTTTCGATTTTGTTGTTTGATTTTGATTTTTTTTTTTTTATTGATAGAAATTTATTGAGTTATTGAGGAGAGGAACTCCGGAGGATCGCGATTCTGCTATTGAATGCGTGCGCACTTCTCTCGCTCCTTGCGCTCTTGATGCTTATCCTGTATGAACCGCACTTTTTTTTTTTTTTTTTGGATTTTTGATGATTTAATGGCGTATTGATAGAGATATTATCTGTTGTTTTCAAGGAAGCATATGAGGAGTTTAAGCATATTATTCTTGCACTGATTTATGACAAGGACGACTGTAATTCACCTGTGGCTAATGAGGTACTTCGATTCGCCGTGACCTAGTGGTGATTATTGTGGATTTTGATTTGTTGTAGGAGTATATTGAATTACAAGAGTTTTTTTTTTTTTAATGTGTTTTTATTACTTAGAAGCTGGTGGTTCTTATGGAATGTGGTGATTTCGAGCATTTTGAATTTTTCACTTCTTTCTTGTACTATTATATTATGCAAGGAGGAAGTCAGAGAGTGCTTAAGACATCAAGAGGAGATGTGTGTAGTAGCCGTTATAAGTGATTAAGAGGCTGAGGCTTTCTTAACTACTACAGTAATAAGTGTTGGAATAGGGATTTAGATTTTAGGATAATAATTTGGAATAGAGGTTTCAATTGTGTGAAATGTTTTGTTAATATGAGGGAGGTGGTCCTTAGAAAGTTTTACTTAACAAGTGTTGTTTTTAGGCTTTTTGTTGTTGTGGTGTTTATGGCTGTAATGTGGGGGTTCCTGCACTTTTGGTTGTGCTTTTTTAATCGAATTATTTTTTTTTTTAAAAAAAGGGGTGATGAATTAATATTTATAGGTAATGAGGCGTCCTTTCTACGGAAATCTTATCGGAATTTTGTTCTATGTGATGTTTACTCGCAGATGTTTGTCATTGATGTCGGGGAGAAGATGACAATTGACGGGCACTCTATGATGAGTTTGAAAGATGTGCCTTTTCAGTTTTGGAAGAGAATGAACTCTTTGTGTTGCAACCCTTACATCTTAACCAACTAAACATATTCTTAGGGAGGAAAACACAACTGAGAACGATAAGCCATGAGTTAATTGAGGGTGTTGGAGAAAGAGCATTGTCAAGGGTTGATTTTGCTAGGGAAACACAGGATGAGGCTGGTTTTGTTCCTCCTATAATGCTAGGCTTCATCTTTTAATTTTTAGAGGTATTATTATGTGAAATGTGTTATAAATTTATCTTTAATGTCAATATCTAACATACGTGGACTTTGTTTTTGGGTTCTCCCTTCCCCAAAAGGAGCTTGAGAGTAAGTTTGCTGTCAATTGTGGGCAGATTTAATGACATAAAGGACTCTAAGTCTTTCGGCTTAAGTGGTGGTGCTTACTAATTATTTAGAGAGCTAATAGGTATTGGTGGCCATGTGGTTCTAATTGCGAATAAATACGTATGTTTTTCCTTTGCTGAAAACCAATGAGAATGATCTCTTCTGAAAGTTAGACTTAAAAAAGGCTTGTGATCTCGCATCATAGTATTGTGTTTTGTCAGTTTTTGAAAGAATGGGGTTTTCTTGTAAATGGAGGAAGTGGATACTTTTTTAAATTATTTCTACTAGTCATTTTAGTGCAGCCATCGGGTTCCGTTTCAAGTTCCCTCATGTCAAGCCAAGGTTATTCTTTTTCTCTTCTCCTCTTTATTCTTATGATGGCCTTGGAATGAATTTGCGATTAAAGCTACTAAGTTAGGCCTTTTAGATGTCTTGCGCATTGAAACAATCTTTCTTATATTTCCTCATTTCTCATCTCCTCTTCTCAAACGATACTCTATAACCTGATGAGAATAACTTGGGCTATATGAAATTTCGTTTACTTTTTGTACCTATATCAGACTTCAAGGTTTGTACTCTGAGATTTTAGCTGATATCTTTCGGTGCGCATTAGGGTCTCTACAATCTCTCTGATCGTGTCTTCCAATTGTGCACCACCGGAATGGATTTTGATGTGCAAATTTTTTGGGGTTGCATAAGTGAAAGGTTATAGAAAAGAATCACATAATGTAGATCAAAGCTTTTTTGAAGAGGGGGTAGATTGTAAAATGTAGATTAACATTGGTAATTATGCACCATTTCCTGTGTCCAGTATCCCATTGTGTGAAACTAGGGAAATTTCAACATGACTCTCTATAGGTTTCGACTGATTCAGGTAAGGGTTTTATGAGGTTAAGTGGCAACTGTCTGTTACTCCCAGCATGGGGCAGTTATGAGGAAAAGTGGTTTTGGGTGGTAGACTGAATCAGGCTCAAGTATAGGCGTAGAGAGGTGTGAGTGGTGGAGCAAGAATGTCTCTTGAGTCTCTTCTTATGGATGGGCATATGAAAATCGAAGATGGCATGTCTTTGAGTTCTCAGTTGGGTTCAAGTAAACATTGGTTGAGGGTTTTGGCTTGACATTTGATGTGGGAATTGGCCTAATGATACTTGATTTTCAGATTTGCATTCTTGAAGAACTATCAGGAAAAGAGTGTTAGTATGGAATGGGAAGGGAAATAGAAGCCTATAAGTATTTATTTTTTATGACATTCTAGTGACTGAGAATGAGAAAAAGATGGAATGTTCTTGTAGCATGAGTGGCTCCGTTTTATTGAAGAGCAATTTTCTTGAAAGAAATTTGTTTGTGATCTTTCTTGTAAATGATCTTGTAAGATGGAAGCTTCTCCTAAAGCATCTGTGTCTTTAATAGGTGGCTGTCAAAGAGAGGATAACTTTAATAGGCGTCTGTCAAAGAGAGGATAGTCTAAGCTTCTCCTAAAGCATCTGTATCTTTAAGTAGGAGGCTGTCAAAGAGAGGATAGTCTTAGAAGTTGAGAGAAGGATAATTTTCTCGTGGGAATTTGTTGCAGTTCATGTCATAAGGAGAAGCATTTGTCAATCATCTTTTACTCTGTTGTTCGTGTTCATTCTTTAAGCACTTATCATCAGCCTTGTTTGCGATAGTTGGGTGCAACTATGTTTTTTGAAATATGTTCTTGTGGCCTGGAAAAGAAGGATGATGGAAGGTTGGCCTTATTGAAGTTTGGATGATGGGAGCTTGGTGATGCATGTAGAAAGCAAAAAAACTATCAGATTATTGAGCAAAACTTGCGACATTTGAGGTTTCAAGCTTCTTTTTGGGGGAGATATTGTATAAATGTATATCTGAGCGACACACAAGAGTCAGATTTTGGATTTTGGTAGTCACATGATCGCTTGTGGACATGAGTTTGTGCATTGGCCCTCCTTTCACTTTAGGCGGAATCCTCCTTGATGTCTATAGAGCCTTTTGAGTAGTACCAACTACACTTCATATAAAACACCAAATAGGATAGCGGCATTGTTTCTGCATACTTTTTACAGAATCCCAATAAGTTGGATAAACAAAAGCAGAAAAATTTATGAAAAATATGATCACTATATTAAAAAGTAATAGATATAAAAGAGGAGTAGCTATAGATTGTGAAGTGTGACTATGTGAGAAGGAAAGTTACTATGTTATAAATTGTAACTTCTATTATAAGATAATGGTGGTGCTAATTGCGAATAAATACGTTTTTTAAGTTTTTTTTTCCTTTGTTGAAAACCAATGAGAATGATCTCTTCTGAAAGTTAGACTTTTAGAAGGCTTATGATCTGGCACCATAGTATTGTGTTTTGTCAATTCTTGAAAGGGGGTTCCTTGTAAATGGAGGAAGTGCGTACTTTTTTATTTTATTCCTGCTAGTCATTTTAGTGCAACCATTGGGTTTCGTTTCAAGTTCTCTCATGTCAAGCCAAGGTTATTCTTTTTCTCTTCTCCTCTTTATTCTTATGATGGCCTTGGAGTGAATTTGCAAATAAAGCTACTAAGTTAGGCCTTTTAGATGTCGTATGCATTGAAACAATCTTCCTTAAATATCCTCATTTCTCATCTCCTCTTCTCCAACAATACTCTATAACCTGATGAGAATAACTTGGGCTATATGAAATATCGTTTACTTTTTGTACCTATATCAGACTTCAAGGTATATACTTTGAGACTTTAGCTGATATCTTTCGGTGCGCATTAGGGTCTCTACAATCTTTCTGATCGTGTCTTCCAATTGTGCATCATTGGAATGGATTTTGATGTGTACATTTTTTGGGGTTGATAAGTGAAAGGTTAAAGAAAAGAGTCTCATAATGTAGATCAAAGCTTTTGTGAACCAGGGGTAGATTGTAAAATGTAGATTTAGATTGGTAATATGCACCTTCTCCTGTGTCCGGTATCCCATTGTGTGAAACTAGGGAAATTTGAACATGACTCTCTATAGGTTTGGACTGATTCTGATAAGGGTTTTATGAGGTTAAGTGGCAACTGTCTGTTACTCCCAGCATGGGGGTGTTATGAGGAAAAGTGGTTTTGGGTGGAAGAATGAATCAGGCTCAAGTATAGGTGTAGAGAGGTGTGAGTGGTGGAGGAAGAATGCCTCTTGAGTCTCTTCTTCTTATGGATGGGCAGATGAAAATCGAACATGGCATGTCTTTGAGTTCTCAGTTGGGTTTAAGTAAACAGTGGTTGAGGGTTTTGTCTTGGCTTGACATTTGATGTGGGAATTAGCCTCATGAGACTTGATTTTCAGATTTGCATTTTTGAAGAAGGTTATCGGGAAAAGAGTGTTAGTATGAAAAGATGGAATGTTCTTGTAGCATGAGTGGCTCCGTTTTATTGAAGAGCAATTTTCTTGAATGAAATTTGTTTATGATCTTGTAAGATGGAAGCTTCTCCTAAAACATCTATGTCTTTAAGTAGGCGACTGTCAAAGAGAGTATAGTCTTAGGAGTTGAGAGAAGGATTATCTTTCTCGTTAGAATGTTGGTTGTTTATGTCGTAAGGAGAAGCATTTGTAAATCATCTTTCACTCTGTTGTTGCTGTTCATTCTTTAAGCACTTATCATCAGTCTTGTTTGGATGAGTTGGGTGCAACTTTGTTTTGTGAAATATGTTCTCCTGGCCTGGAAAAGAACTAAAGAAGGATGATGGAAGGTTGGCCTTACTGAAGTTTGGATGATGGGAGCTTAGTGATGCATGTAGAAAGCAAAAAAACTAACAGATCATTGGGAAAAACTTGCTATATTTGAGGTTTCAAGCTTCTTTTTGGGGGAGAATGGGAGATATTGTATAAATGTATATCTGAGCGACACACAAGTGTCAAATTTCGGATTTAGGTAGTCACTTGATCGCTGGTTGACATGAGTTTGTGCATTGGCCCTCCTTTCACTTTAGGCTGAATCCTCCTATTGGTGTCTGTAGAGCCTTTGAGTAGGGACCAACTACACTTCATATAAAACACCAAATAGGATAGCGGCAATGTTTCCGTATACTTTAGTAACTAAAGCGAAAAAACTTACTTAGGTTATGTGGCATCTTCATTAGGCTTTTCCATTATCAGTTCTGTTTTTTTTCGGGCACATTCCTCGTGTGGAACATATTTCGCATCTTTCTCCTCCTATTGGGAAGTTTTTGGTGATTTTTTCTGGTGATTTTTTTATTTATTGTGTCTCTAGAGATGAGTAGTTGGTTTGTGGAGCCAAAAAAGGATATTAATTTGTCCAAGTCATCTTTTTGCAAGCTGGAAGTGCGTCACTTGTATACTTTTATTTAGTAATCTTGTTACTAAAGTAAAGATCGTACAAGTGTTTTTTCTGGTTTTTAAAAGATTATCCATGCTTTTTTGGGATTCTAGATTCCATGCTTTAGCCACATTTTTCAGGCCTTCATGAGAGAGTAATATCTGTTTGGTCTCGGTCATTGATTGTCTTCAGGAAGATGAGTTTGAATGGGCTAGGTCTTCTAGATAGTAATTTTTAGGAAAATTTGTCAGCACCACCTTTTAAAAACACTTTTTTGTGAGAAACCACCTTTTAATAAAATTTGGGCACGCAACCACCTTTTTTGTTCTTTTTTTTGTTGGAAGCCACGACTTGCCGGAATCCGGGCATTGACTTAGATATTCCGACGTTGACCCCATTTTCAACTTCATTTCTTCTTCATCCCTTCTGCCTCATTTCTTCCTCACTCCATTTTCTGTGTTCAACTCCAAAGTAACTAGGCTATAATATTTCTCTCCTCTCATTCTCTTTCTCTAATATATATTAAAGCCATGGATTATCACCTCATTGATTCACAGTGAAATACAAACAACGAATCAGTGTTCAATTTCCCATCACAGCCTGCAAATTGAAATCTTTGGCAACTAATTTGTGGTATCCTTTCTCATTCTCTCTCCTCTACTGCCCTACCAAGAGTCAACCTCTAGTTCAGAATGGACCACCATCATTATTCCTAATTAGGTTGAACCACATGTAAAGGGACTACATAATTGAGAAGAGAGGCAGCAACAACATCAACGACCAATAATATCGATGGCAGCAGCGGCGGCACAAGGCGGCAGAAACTGCACATCAGCAACAACGAACAAGAACAGGGGAGGGAGAAAATCGGCAGCATCAACAAATGAAAAGAGAGAACATCGGACCAGCAGTGGCATTGCTGCGCTGAGAAGAGGGACGAAGCTTCGGCGAGGGATCCGGCGTAGTAGACGCAACCAGCAGAGGAGAATGGAGAAGGATTTGCATAAGGGTGAAGGAGTGAAGAAATGGGGGGGAAATCTGGAAAAAGGGGTTTAGTGACAATCACGTGTGTTGCACGTGATGGTCAATGACGGAAAAGTTGAGTCAACCATCGGATTCCGGCAAGTGGTGGCTTCCCACAAAAAAGGTAGTTGCGTGCCCAATTTTTTTTAAAAGGTGGTTTCTCACAAAAAAGTGTTTTTAAAAGGTGGTGTGAGACAAATGTTCCTAATTTTTTTTTGTTTAAGATTAAGTCCATGGAGGATACTTGTGATGTTTGGGCTTTTTGGGGGAAGGATATTATTAGGAGGTATCTTGAGACAATGGTGTTCTTTGATAAATTCTAATCGCTCGAATAGGGATAAAACAAACTCTACTAAAGAGAATATTATGCTTTGGTGCATTATGTTGATATTGTCGAAAACATATGCTAAGCATGTCCAATCTTTGCAAAATTATTCTATATGTCAGTGTTTTGGAATGCACGTGTGGTCCCTGAAGCCGCGGAGGCGGTAGGGATCAAACATTTGAATGGGCTAGGTGACCGGGTTTAATTTAAAGAGTCATGAAAGGCACACAACACCCTTTTTTACACCAAATGGTCAAATTTATATTAACTGCACCTCACGCCTGCAGTTTGCTCCTAAATACTATGACTCCTATTTTATATTTTGTACAAAGCAAAACCCTGGGGAACTCATTTTCTCAGTGAAACCTAGAGCACTAAGAGAGAGGATAATGAGAAATTGGTGGACGGTGCTGTATGTGTACTCTGTGATAATTTTACGACCTCTATCGCCTTAGTGCGCCTTGAGGCTTTCTAAAAACTAGTATATGGCCCAGCAGCTGGCAGTATATCTCATTGAAAAGAGTCGAGGGGTTGGCTGGTTGCTGTGTTCATGTTGAGATGTACGATTGAGGAAGTGGTATCTGGGGTACTGGACAGCTTTACATAATTACATGTTAATTGACAAACTGCAAAGTCCCTCTGCATTGCTGTAATTCATGTTTTATCAAACTTCCAATATTTTACTTGAAAACTTAATTTTCAGCATCAAATTTTGTTATATGTGAAGACATGAAAAGCGACAAATATGATATTTTAATTTGCTATACTACCTCTGTTTTTTTAGTTGCAATACTTCCCTATTGGATGTTTTCAAATAGATATACCTTCTCTCTCTCTCTCTCTCTCTCTCCCTCTCTCTATTTCTCTCTATCTCCCTCTCTCTCTCCCTCATCAAATGGACGCCTTTTCCATCTCTCTCTATTTCTCTCCCGCACATTGGTCTTCTAATATACCGTGCATACTGCATCCTCTTATGTTGCAACAAAAAAAATGAATGAAGGTAGTATGCGATATTAATAATAGGAAATTTGTTACTCAGTAAAAGCTTAGGATTGGAATACAAATATACAACTGATGGCTGCCTATGTCATGATGTGATTTCAAACACCCTTTTATGTGATAGGATGGCCATGAGAAACGTTTCCTTTATCCACTGGTCCCTGTTCTTTGAAACTGTACCTCAAAACTGTGTGTACATTAACCTTTTTGTTGGATGACCATGTTTCATTCTTTATTTTGCAACTGCTGTTCTTTGCTATTTCTCTGCTGTAAGCCTCGTGAAGTCTTGTAATTTTAGAGTAAGCAGCAGTCCTAAAGTGTGTGCACTTTAAACAAATAAGGTGAATCTTACCCCAGAATATATTTTTGAAAACAGAGAACGTAAGGTTCAACTTTCAAGTAATGTTGGTAAAAATAGTGGAATTTGTTGGGGTATTGTGATTCTATAGTTTAAGTTTATTGTACAAAATATTATCTATCTGTAAAGGTAGGTCTCTTTCTTTCTATGTTTCACATTTTGCCTTGAATTTAAATATTTACATGAATCTTCTTACAATCTTTGGTTTGGCCCCTATGAGCATTTCCTTTGGTCTTTTTTTTTCCTTCTCTGTTGGACTCTTACTGATATTTCTAAGATGTATACAGCCGTAGGATTCTAGTTTAGTTCAAGTGGGTTCACATCTTGATGCTTGATACATATGCATGTGAATTTGAATATTTAGCTTTGATTGTTAGATACAATAATCAGTTCTGATGAATAGACCTTGATTTGGCGTTCTGTGTTTCAGTGGTCTGAAAGACGAAGGTTCGAAATTGCTGGACTGATGTCTTCTATTCTGAGAGCACATCTTCAAGCGCTTGATCCCTTGTTCTCCATGACATTGAGATACTTGATAAGGTTTTTTGTCTGCCGCCTTTGCCGGTCCTTTTACGTTGACTGTTTGTGATGATTGCTAATTTTTTGGACATATGAAACAGTATACACAAGGAGTTCTGTCTTCGTCAAGGAGTCTCTTCACCCATCTCGGACCTTACTGAAAGGTTGCTTCTTGAAGACAAAGATGCCCCAGCAACACCGCAAGAGTCACTTCTTGAAGTGCCTCCGTTTGACGAGGTGAAGTGATCAAGTTTTCTTTGTATAGTCTTCCTTTGCTGTGTGCTGAATCAAGTGATGACATGCCTTTTAATGCTACTTGGTGAGGACATCTGTGTGAAACTTTTTCGTTCACTAATGTTTGGTTCGCCTTTTTAAAAATTGCAATTCAGGTGGACATACAAGCCCTAGCTCATGCTGTTCAGCTTACCAGACAGGGGGCGGTTGATAGCCTAAGATTTGCGAAGGGTGACTTATTTCAGGCTTTTCAGGTTCTTGTAATTTTTTATCAATCTTCTCATGTTCTTTGCTTCTTATCCATTTTTCCTGTTTGATCTAGTCTTAGGCATAAGGAATCTGGTCATCATTTCTTAAAGTATGACGGTATAGATAGCATATTAGAGCTTATCCCCTGGGAGGAATGTGTTATGAACTGACATCTTTAGGGCAGATTAAAGAAGAAGATTATGGACTTAAATGGAACTTGATTGATGATTTTCTGGAAAAACAGTAAAATAAAGATAGTGATTACAAGCTTTCGAGAGGCTTGTTCTCTCCCATTGAACTCTTAAAAGTTCACCGAAAATACTACTCAATATTCAACATGCTTTCCCTCTCCCTAATTTCCTATATTTATAGAGATATTTCCTCACCCACTCCCTAACTTATTCTTCAAGCTACAATTAAAACTAACTAATTATGAAATACCAAAATATCCCCTCTCCCTAGGCTAGTCTATTACATTACCGGCCGCCCAAACATTCACCTTGTCCTCAAGGTGGATAGTAATCACTAGTAAATTTCGGGCCTCTGCACCACTTGACAATGTCCTCTTCCAAACCTTGCAGCTGCTGGTGATCAAGTTCTTGCTTAGTGAGTACTTGAATGACTGTTGTGGGCACTGCCTTGGGAGTCAAATTCAGCAATTGGTCATGGTAGTGTATTAGGTGTTTGGTTGAATGTGTGTTGTTTGAGTCGGTATGGTAAGGGTGCTGGTTGGAGGGAATGGAAAGAGAGTTTGGTTTGAAAATTGGGATGTGATTAGAAAAAATGGGTTGGGTTGTGAAAGAAGAATGTAGGGCATGAGTGTTGCAGTTGTTGTTTCGTGGGTTGAAGGTGTGGGTGTGCAGGTTGGGTGGGGAACATGTTGGGTTTGTGAATTTGGGGTTGAAGAAATGGATGTTGAAAAACTGGGTAGAAGGATAGGCCTTAGGATTAGGACATTGAGACCCTATCTCCTTTTCCTTGAGTGGGCTGGGGCTCTTAGTTACTTTCTTAGATAAGAACTGGGTGGATGGGTTGGGCTTAAAACTAGGATAGTCAGAATCAGGTCCTAAGGCTTGGGGTGGAAAAATGGGCTTGACATTCTTACATAAAAAACCAGTGGGCTGTAAAGAAACTGATCCACACATCTTCTTGCAAGACTTTATTAATGCATCCAGAATTTCCTCTCTGTTTGCACGTGCCCCCCACTGCCTTATTCCATCAGTGATGTCATATTTTTGGTCTTTTACCAAATTACCCTTAATGATAGAGTAAGAATTTGGCTTCCCCTCCAAGGCCCAAGCCAACAGAGGACTCAGCAAAACTTCTCCTATACACTTCTCTTTCACTCTCTCTTTCTAGAACCTTCTGGAATCCCCCTTTGATGCACAAGTGCACAACCCACCTACTCCAGCAGCATCATTTCCTTCTGCACCACCGCCACTAACGACTCCACCATCAGTGAAACCTGGTCCACCACCAGAACCACAGATCCATCCTTACTGTCTCTTCCTTCTCTTCCTCTCTCAACCCAGTAAAAAATCGCACCACCAGCACCAACATTTAGGCCACCCACGAAGTCTCCTTGACCTCCACCAGTAAACCCCCCTGCGAAGTCACCGGGCCTTCCACCCGATTCGCTTCTTCCACCTCCAAAACCGGCAGCAACTGTTAGTATCCGATTGGTGTTTCGACTCACAGAATTGTTCCAATTACCACCAGATCTACCACCTTCATGTGATTCATTACTCTTTTCATCAAGTTTTTCCAGATTAATGGTGGTGAAGTTTTCCTTCTTCTCACCTCCATACTTTCTGGCGATGTCCAAACAATCACCATTTTTGCTCTTCACCAGATCTGGTGCCCAATTGTATGTCTCTTCATTCACTGGAATCACTTCGACAGTATGTATTGCGGGGGTAATCTGGTCGCGACTCGCGAGTTTGCACCACCTCTTCCTCCACCTCTTTTAAGAGGTGGTTCGGCCCACCACCAGACTCGGCGCCGACGATAAAACTCAGAATTCCACTAGATACCTTGGTCTTGAGTTCTACCCTATCTACCTCCTTTGTGTTTTCAGTGGTGGTGAGTGGAATCTCACCACCTTGTCGGATCTGCTCCTCAGTGATTTCTTCCTCTTTCTTGAGCTCTTCATCCCTTCCATGGTTTTGTTGTCTCAAGTTATCTAGGATATTATCAATCCTTTTAAATGACCTCTCAAAAATCTCATCCAATCTCTCTATAAGTGTCTGCCGCTGGGTTGGGGTAATGTCTACTGTCTGACTATGACCTCTGGCGAAACCTGATCTTGCTGCTGCCTGACTGTCGGCAGTCCTCAGACCACCATAAATCGTACTGCTCTGATACCATTTGTTATAGGACAATAGGAATGCACTTCCCAAAAGCTAGCTCAAGAGAAGAAGAGCCCATTGTCCTATATAAACCACACACCAACCTCCCATACGGTCGATGTGGGATCCTTTCAGATTCGTAATTGAGGATGCTTGGTCTAAGTTTTCTCGTGGCTTTATCAGTTATAGTCTCTTGTACTATCATTCAGAAAGGTAGTTGGCGTTCTATATTTCTACTTAGTTGATTATCACTTTGTTCATTTCCCGACATTATGGAACATTGGAATTCATTTAGCCTTAAATACATGCTATGAATTCCGCGTCGATGTCAAATCAAGTTACGTGGGAGGGGAAGTACAAATAACCTGTGGTCAATTAAAGCGATTCTTTTTCCAGTTTTGGTGGTGGTTGATTTTCTGATTAGCTCCGGATCTTGAGGACCTGTTTAGATAAGGGACGTAACGTACAAACTATGGCTTTGTGTACAGCTGCCTCTGCCATATATTAGGTTGTATTGAGTTATCACCACTATAGTCTGATGCTTTTTCTATAAAATATCCTTGGAGTTCAAGCGGACTGGCTTCACATATGAGAAGTCTCAGATCAAACGACTCGGTGCTTATGCATATTTGTCCGAATCTAGTTCGCTCTGTCCTTGCTCTAGGTTGATCATACCAGCTGTTTATTTTGATCTTCTGTAAATCAAGAGTCTCTACTTTTTGGCAATCATTCTTGCTTTAGTTTGTTTTTCCTATTGTTCTATCACATTTACAGCATTACCTTTGGGTTGGAAATGTTGCTACGTGACCAGCCAGTTTTTCACCTAAAATAGCTTGCTTGCTGAGGAAAAAGTAACGACATGGAATATTGTTGGGTTTTCACTTGCATATATTTTTTTCATTGGTTATGTTAGTTGAGGTTTATGGCCTATATTTAAAGTGTCTAAAGAGGTTATTTTAGAGTCAATATGCTCTGGTGTAACTGGGAAGTTCAAATTTGGGATGTTGGATCATTTTCTATAGTTATAGTAACATTATCACCTTAGAAAACACAATTGATCGGTGCTCCTTGGTGCTTCTTAATGCCACTTGAGATTACTCATTACTGTTCCTTTTATAATCCTAGGGAGTCAACTCTGTTTTGTCATTAGTTTGGGAGGTTCGGAACATTTTAGGCATGAAGCTTGTTATGCCTGATATTATTGTTTTGGTCTTTTGGAAAAATAAAAGGCTATTCCATTTTCCAGGGATTAGATATTGAGTCTATTGGGTGACAGTCCATGAGCCTCAGTAACTATACCTTAGGCATGAAGTTAATTTGTTTTTTATACCTCGTGTTTATTTTATAGCTTTGTTAGCGTCACTACATAGGTCAGTTTTGGTGCACTTCTTAAGACATTGATAAGCCAAAGAGAAAAGACAAAACCATGAGAAGTTATACCTCTCTTACTGCTAATTAAACATTAAAGAGGCACTGCACGAAGCGGATATCATTCCAAAATATAGCGACTTAGTGAGTATATCTTTGTTCATTGCGCTCATGCATTGAAGTTCTGTTCAAATTTGCACCTGTGAGGATTTGGTGAATCTCCTATCTGACCGCACTTGGAATGAGTTGTTTATTATTTGGGGCACACTAGGTGTTGATGCTCAACATGTTGAGTAATTACATTAGCAGTTGTTAGTAGCTAGTGAATTTAATATATCTACATATCCTATCCTTGGTGGGATTGATGGTAGGTTGTTGATATTTTCTATTATCTTAATGTTGCCTGTTTAGATAAGATGCTATTCTATATGATGTATCAGGAATTGTTCTGTAGTTTACTTTGGTGTTGATTTGTTTAATTGTGGAGATTGTGATGTATGACCTTTATATTCTTGGTTTTGTTTTTGTAGAATGAAATATGCGGCATGAGATTGAACGTATCTATTCTAGACGAGCTCGTCCATGAGTATTGTGTTTACAGGGGTATTGTTGATCCCGTCGTGCCTTCCTCTGGTATGCTCGACCCTCATTGTATTTTAATTTCCTTATCTACTTCTAAGTGTAACCCTTCAAATATTAAATACCCCCCATTTCTTTTCACTAACAGCACCTGGATACCCAGCTGACACAGACAATTTGAAAGCTAATCAACTCAATGCTACTGGTGGTTTGTCAATTGATAATTTTCACGATGTGGATTGCGGAAATAGTAAACATTCAGAGGATGGATCTTCCATCATTAATGCTCATGCTGATGGCACCGAAATCAGTACAGAAATGATTAGGACTCAGGATATGGATGTGGAGATGCGATTTCCTTGTGAGAGTGTGAGTAACCACGACAATTGTAGCACTAGTGGGACTCATCGAATCAAGAATTTGAGGATTTGTCAGAGAAATAGAGGTCATGCAGTGGAAGGGAGGAGACGCAAAAGATGGAGGGAAAGAAATGATGATTTTGATTTCCCTGCTGGCGTACATTCTAATGAGAGTAGCAAACCAGAGGTAGTTGCTGTGTTATTGAAGGAACATATGAACACGTCTCTGGTATCTATTATCTGCATGTATTTAATTATAGTAAACTGATGTTCGTGTAGGGTTTCGAAAAATACAGTCCTTCAGATCTAACCTACAACAAGGAGGATAAATGTGAGACTGTTCTGAGCATAAAGGATCTAGCTGATAGAGGTATGGCTGCTGAGGTGGTTGAAGAAGTAAACGCGTTGGACCCTGAATTTTTTCAACAGAATTCTATGTTGCTTTTCCAGCTGAAGCAGGTAATATATCTTTTTGTTTTTCTGAAATACTGTGCTGCTTATGCCAATCTTTCTATTCTTTTATTGAGAGAGATTTCTCACTTGCCTGTTTGTTGTGCTCAGGTCGAGTTTCTGAAATTGGTTGATTCTGGTGATCACTCTAGTGCTTTGAAGGTTGCATGTTCCCATTTGGGGCCTTTAGCAGCCAGCGATCCAGGCTTGCTAAAACCCTTGAAAGAGACGCTGTTAGCTTTGCTTAGGCCTAATGAAGTTGCTGTTAAGAGAGATTTGCCATTGCATGCTTTGGCAAGTTCACTTCAGGTATAATGTCTTTTTTTTTTTTTAAATTGAATCTGAGTTATATTATGGGAGTTTAGGTTCACTTTCAATTTCAATATAATTGAGGAGTTGGGTGCTTATATTGCTACACTGCTACCTCTAATTTCTATCTCTGAATTGCCACATTTGTTTACTCAACTACTAAAACACCGCCAAGTCCATAGCAAACTAACAGGATCCTGTTCAAACCATCTCCCAAATGTCAGCGTTTATATTTAGGTATTCCATGTTCTTTTTTATTACTATCATTTTTCAAGTGTATTCTTGTGTCATTTTTCACGTTCGCCAATTGGCCCGATGGGTATAAACTTAGCACCCTTATGTCGCATTGGTAAGTAAGTTATCACAAGCAACATATTAATACAAAACATATCGACAAATGACATTTAACCCTATAGTCGGCGCGTATTGTAAACTTTTTTTACTTTGTTTTCCTCCATTTTTAAGAGACAATTTTCAAAAAGAGGGGAAAATAAATGAAATGTTCAACATGAGAATCTGAACAAAATTAGAAACAATGGAAAGAAATTATTAAAAAGTGCAAAAAACAATGAAAAAGTAGGATGTAAGTTGTACACGCGTTCGCCATAGAAAAAAATCGAGCCATGTTAGCAATTAGAAATTATTATACCGATGTGTCGCCTTTGATAACTTTTATACCAATGTGGCAAAGGGGTGCTAAGTTTAATACCAATTTGACTAATGATCCGTCCTTTTTATGTGTCATCGTTCAGCTATTATGTGTTATTTTTGTAAGCGTCGTTTCTCAAAACTTGAATGTCAGTAATTGATTATTTATAAGCTCATTTTTCAACTATTCTTTTGTTAATTAAGAGTGTCATTTTCAAGTGTGCGTCCTGTTTTTAAATGTCATTTTTCAAGTGTTCAGTGTCATTTCTATAAGTGACAAGTTTATAGTATTATGTGCCATTTTATAAGTGTCAATACTATTTTCAATTGGTCCAACCATAAGGATGGTGTGCACTCAAGAAGTGGTTGCACAAGAATCTAAATCTATGTATCTGCACAGTAATATACTTCTTACGTTTCTTAATAAGTGAAACATAGAGAAAGCGGGGGAGTACCAAGGAATATAGAGAGAGAAAGTTGGGGCCACAAAAAGTAAGGTAATTCAAGGGGTGAAATAAAAAAAATTAGTGGTCCCCTTTTACTTCTTAGTGGCATAGATGTAATAAAAAGATTTGTTTTTGTCATTTTAAGCTTGGTGTCGCTTATTGTGACATTTTCATGTAAGGGAAGTGTTCCACTTATTAAGAAACGGAAGTAGTATATTGTTGTGTATCTCAGCTATTTCAAAATGGAAAATTATGTATAAGGTGGTAAAAGTCTTTGTTTCACGGTTATTCAAAAAGGGGTAATTACTTTGTGTGATTAGGTTAGCTTCTATGAGTTCTGTAATCAAATGTCATTGTGCTCCTAATGGCTGAGCATTTTCTAGCTTCAAACTCCTTCTGGGTCAGAGTTGCAGTTTTAGGATGACTGTCTATTTCATTCAACATTACATGCTCTTATGTCGTCGGCATATTTATGTGACCCTAGGTCTTAATGAACTTACACTATTCTTGTAGATATCTGTCATTTGGGCTTTGGAGGACTGGGAATTCTCCTCATTAGGGCGTGTACTGATATAAGGTGATGTTTCAATGTTGGATAGGTTGCAATTGGTAGGAGGCTTGGCATCGAAGAACCGCAACTTATGAAAGTTATGCAGGCGACCCTGCATACGCATAATGAGTGGTTTAAACTTCAAATGTGCAAAGACCGGTTTGAGTCATTTTTGAAGATTGATGCCTTGAAAGAAGTCAACAGCCTGTTACTGGCTGATACTGTTTCTAAGTCTAGTATTGATGCACATACTCAGGGTTCTTCTCAAGCTACTATTTCGTCCAGTAGTGGGATCCCAGAAGATGGTAACAGTCCAACTCAAGTCTCTTCCCAGGAAGTTTGTGATGAAGGTGCAATAATCAAAGTTATGGTGAGTTGTAAATTGCTTGTTTTCGATATGCATTTCTATTCGTAGATGTTGATATTGCTTGATTTCATCATAAACATTTAGTCTACTTGGAGCATTATAATTGTGTTAAGTTCAGCCTGCAAGTCGTCGTGATGTGATTTTGCTGTGGGAGCAAATATACGACTCTGAATTATTAAGTATTTAAATTGATCTTCAATTTTTGGGTTTGGATGATTTTACAATTAAATATAATTATTAGGTTATTTAATGTGTTAAGTCCAATATATATGCCCAGTGGTGGCATGGAATTGGAATTTACGCACGAGATTTGCTGCACTTAGTTTCACATGATCTTTGATTGAATTGATTGTGGAAAGGTCTCTCAGTATCCATCATTAATTGTGAATAAGACAAAAGAGACCTTTTCACGATTATTTCAACTAAAACTAAGTGTAGCAAATCTCGTGCGTAAGTTCCGATTCCATGCCACCACTAGGTATAAACTTCGGACTTAAGACATAAATATCCCAATATTATTTTCAATTGTAAAATAACCAAACCCAAAAAAATTATTAAGATCAATAATACTAATAATTTTGAGTAGTCTACTTGCTTCCACATTAGAGTTGCTATGTGTTACTGCTGATATATCTACTTGCTATTGGGTTCTCCTTTCAATTTTTTGTTTTGGAGTAGGATTCTCTCAGATATCTTTTCCAAGTTCTTGTATCTAGATTACAATATGCAAATTTGACTGTTGTATTCATAAGTGAAGATTCAGTTCCTCATAGAGATGGAGATGAACTGGATCCCTTTGCCTTTGTCTAGTAGGATTGCTATATCATGTTGTCCTACTTTATCTCTCTTTTTTCTGGCACTCAAATGATTGGTGTATGGGAACATTAATGTTTCAATTTTTAATGCAGGAATTCCTTGCACTCCCCAGGGCCGACGCAATCCATCTGTTGGCACAGTATAATGGAAATGCTGAGACTGTTATCCAACAAATTTTTGCATAGGCGATGACATCAGTGTAACATACAAAGGTATTTATGTGTTGCATTGCACCGATAATTCTTGAGTTTGCATTATGTAAATATACGGTGGTTTCTTCTGTATATCCTCATCCCACTCTTGGGTTCTTTATTTATTCCTACAATTCTTTCGTGTTCATGTACTGCTCCAGTTGAACATGTTTTGATAGTCTGGCAGAGTGATTGAATTGGTTAGCAATCCCATAATGTCCGATGGTTGGACTTCAAAAGATCCCTAGCTTTGTGAACTTGCTGTCTTTACTATTGAACTTCTGTGTTTTACCTGTGTTTTCATTAATGCATATGGTAGCAAGTTCGTGTTACTCCTGGGTGTATTAAGAAAGTATGTCACTCTGAGCTTTCTATTCTGCATCTTCTTCTACAAGCATTGCAGGAAAACAAGGGTATTTAGCCTCCATAAATTCTTGCTTATCTAGGGAAAGGAAGTACAGATGTACATAGTTCTGTTGATCATATTGATCATATAGGAGGTTTCTGCACTACCTGAAGCAACATCTACTGTCTCACTATTTGTGTATCACATGTATGCTATTTTATATTATTAGCAGGTATTATACTATGGTCTAGTACCTTTTAAGATAATCTTTAGAACATTATAAATTTATAATCAACCAATAGAATAGTACACAAATTATGAGATAGAAGATTTGAGTTCAATTACATTGCACACATATATCATATATGTATACAATCAAAGACAGCTCAGTACTCGGAAACGTCTGGACATTGTCAGCTCAGCTGTACTCTTGCATCTGATTGGAGTCTTTGCCCCTGCGGTATTTTCTTTCATCCGAGAGTTGTTTTGCGAACCTATTTGTTAATGACTTGTTAATCTATCTAGTAGTAATAACTAATAGTGTGCAATTTATATTGGCAATATTATAAAATTTATGAACCAACCTTCGAAGAGCATCTGCATTGGTACCAAGGTGTGGAACTGCTTTCAGATGCCCGGTTTCTGGGTCTACCCTGCTGGCTGGTTTGTTGAGCAATTCTTGACCAATTTTCACTAGATTTTCCAAGTTCTTCTCTGTGGCTACGTCCGTTGAAGCAGTTGTTCCTGTTAAGCTGTCATCCTGTTTTATTTCCAATAATATGTGCCGATTAATCATAAGCGGATTACCACATTAAAGTTAAATGTGAAGGGTTATCATGCGGCTTACTTGAACACGAAGGTACTTGTCCTCTGAACGAAAGGATTGGAAGAGGATATTATTTTGGTAATCAACTAAGTCAGCCCCGGCTTCATAAAAAGCACTTATAATTGGTGATGATCCATTTTGAAAAAGCCAAGAGACAAGCCCCCACTTTCCTGCGGTTTTAGCATTGTATTTCTGCTCATTTTTTCCTGATCCTGTTCCTATCGATAAAACCAGCAACTTATCATGGATGGTCCCGTAATCTGGATTCTCCTTCATCATTTGTTTGGTAACTTCATTTATTGCCAGATAAGTCTGCCCAGAACATAAAACAAAATGATAGAATGAAAAATATTGATACACGAAATAATATCCTATCTGCTGTTTTAAAGTAGCGGTTGAATAAAAGTTATTATGTCTGTTCTCAGGGGAATTACCATAAAAAAATTTATCATTATACCCATGGATTTTCTTAAAGCCGGGCATGGCCCTTAGGCCCCATCCAAGCTCCAAAAATTTTTTCTTTGATTTCGCATCGTTCATTTTTTTTGGATAATTCCAAATGAACAAAATGTACTAAAATAGGAGAGTTTCAAATGAGCAAAATTAGTTCTGGGTGTCGAGTGTATGATGAATAAATTCGTCTGTTGTCATGTTTCAGCTTTGAATTTTTGTGAAAAGAACTTTGATTCAATGACTTCCTATGTAATAACATCTACTTTTATAAACTAATACTTTCTCCATTTCTTTTTAAATGCAACAATTGGACTTTTCCACTATTCACACCTATCACTTTGACTAAGATTTGTGATTTGTACATAATGAAAAATATACTCAAGTGGGATCTTGTTATATTTGTCTCGTGACCTACTTTCATAATATGTAATTTTTATAATTTTTACCTATATGTAATTATAAATATTTATGGTCAAAGTAATGTCTTGTTGCACGTGAAAGTCCAATTGTTGCATTTAAAAAGAAACGGAGGAAGTAAAAAAATGATTAAAGTAGGGTATGTAACAATTTTGAGAGTAGGACATTTGGGAAGGAAAAAAGCTATACTCTCACTCTCTTAAAGACATGAAGCTCATCCTCTGTAAAATGACGCAAGCCTTTTCTTATTCGCTTGGGCTCCTGGTCCGATGCATGGGTTGGGGCCTTGGGGGAGCAAATTATCCCAACCTTATTATGCCTTATTTGCCTTGACTCACCCCAATTGTAAGGGTGAGAATATCTTGAGGGGAGTCTTGAGGGGAGTCTTGAGGGTAGTCTTGTGGCAAGACTCAACAAGACTCAGGTATATTTGGGTAAAGTCTTAGATAGAGTCTTGGGTTGGGTTTTGATATTGTTCCTAAGCTCTTTGCAAATGATATTTTTTGCCGAAAAAGCTTGTTTTACCTATTCGGTGGAGTCGTTTGGGATAAAGTAAAATTTTTAATGAGTATGTAGAATTAAAAAGTAGTGAAAAGTTGATATGGCACAGTTTGAAGTTTAGAGTTGAGTAAGGGGGATAAACTCACCGGATATTGTGCATGCCGTAAGCATAAGAATAATAATGATTGATTGAGCTTGACTTACCGGATTAGTACTCACAATTCCACCATCTATAAGGTTGAATTCCCTTGTCTTTCCGTTTTCAAACACATTTTGAAAAAAGAAAGAAGGAAGAATGGTAGGAGCCGCTGATGTGCCTATACATATATCTGATAATTTTGCATCCAGATCAGGATAACTTAGAATCTGCACAAGTTAAATGATAAAAACATTGTGAGTCTTCTTGGGTTGATTGATAGATGGACTTTTTATGCATAAAGAAGGATGTTATTAATTTATTAATCCATTGACTAAGTGGCAAAGTTTAATTGAACACAAATGAAAATGTTAAATGAAATTTGCAAAATCACAAATTTGAAATTACGAAGATAAATCTGCTTACGTATAAACCCCTATTTTGGTCAAGGAGAGGGGGAGAATAGAAGTTCTGACGTTTTCAATGTTTTGATATATTTTCGAAAATAATGATAAAAATGCTGGATTTTGTCGATGCAAATAAGATGTGAATTTGTCTAGCTAGGCTTTTTTTCTAGATATGTTTTAAAAATATGTGTTATCTTAAAATATTGTTTTGTTTCGACCTTATTTTCTATCATTGGGGGGAGTATTTTTTTTAATCTGTGATACTTAGCTACTCGTAATAGGAGTAGCTGCTAAAGTGTCCCTCTCCACTTTTCTTCCATCAATAAAAAAATGGTCTCTCTTACTTAGTTACTTATGCCCTCATATAGGCCTGTAAATCTACTTCAATCAACCCTAACAATGTAACTAAAGAGCACTAGGAAAACTTCAATAACCTCGCATCATATATACCACATATTATCATAAAAGCTTAGGGAATATCGTGAATTTTACTATGAAAATAAGACATCGTCATTCATTTTTCCAAACATACTAGTTGCCTAGGTAAAAGTCTTGAAATCATGCCATAGCTTCACCGCTTAAATTGTTTGATCAAGTTACTTGACCGGTCGCACTATAGCTACGACTTCCTCTTTGTACTTCTTTGTGGACTTGCTACGACGAAGAAGACATAAAACTAAAGAATTATTAACACTAGGCAACGCCTGATACAGTAAAATTCTCAATTAAAACATTTGGGTAATCATATTAAGTATAGCATTTATGCCTATCAGATCGATAGTACTGTGTTAAATATATATATAGAACAAAAAGAAAACATTAAAATAGTAATCTCTATTCCCTTGTGAAGTTCTTAGTTTGACTTTGTTTGTGTCTATATCAAGCTAGGATCATCTAATAAAGAAGAAAAGGAGCACAATAATTCAATATATATATATACATATATATATATATACATATATATATATATACATATATATATATATATGCAGGATCACATGAGAAATGATGATGAATCTCAACCACACGATTGGATTAGAGTTACAACACTTGTTCATTAGTGTTATACCCCCAAAAAAATTTCGAGCCCAAAAAAAAATTTTTTTTTTCGAAATTTTTTTCCTAATTTTTTTTTTTGGAGTTACATCACTTTTTCACTAGAGTTATATCACTTGTTCATTAGAGTTACATCGTGTAAAATCATTCTCATTTCTCATGTAAGTATGCATTCTCATATGAACTCACTTCTATATATATATATGTGTGTGTCCTTATTTAAATCAAGGATGGTCATCAGCAAACCAAAGGATTAATTGATGGAAATTTATTTAAGGTAAAATTATTGGAGATCACACGATTATAATTTATTTACCTTGTAGGAAGAGAATATAACTGGTTGGAAGGTCTTAATGTCAAAAGTTGGAATGACAACATTTGTTAGTGTGTGATGCAACCTTGTCTCTCTCAATTTTTCCGTTAGTATATGGCGTAGATACTTGCCATCATATTTTGGCCCTGTCATTGCTTTGACGAAGCTAATCAGCTGAGCAAGTGGTCCCCTACAAATGGAAGAAAAACAAATTATGTGTAATTTTGCACATAATAATAGTTATACTCCTACTATAATAATAACTTATAACCAACAAAGTAGATTCAATATCCAAAAGAAATCTAATAAGGCGCCAAGTAGTATTGTAACCGAATATTCTTTCTTGTTTCATTCTTAACAGTGTCATTACCTTATGCCCTTTTCAAGCAAATGACCCCCTTTTAGAAGTGGTCTATTGTGTTTTTCGCCCAATCTAGAAGGAAAATACATCCTTCCGTGCTTTAATTTTAAGACTAGTTTTTTTTCCCGGGCGATGCCTCGGGTCAGTTACAATAAACTAATATGTTATTATTTTTAAATTTTATAATTTATTTTGCTACTTTTTGTATTTTTTGTCCATTAAAAAATTGAAAAATTCACGTCACAACGTGATAAGTAAAGAAAAATTGAAAGGTTTGAGTTTGAAAACAATACCTGAAAAGGAATTGTGGTAAGAGAATATGACATCAATATTCTCTTGTAAGTTACGTAATAAGAGTGTTAGAGATGTATATACTTGTTCAAGTCTTTTTAGTTAAGTATACTTATTACATGACTTTATCATATTTTATTTGAAACATTAGACAACAAATTCATAGTGTATTGATGGTTAAGCTCTAACTTTTCATTCCAAAGGTCATGTGTTCGATACCATGCACTTACACATTTTTTTTTTTTTAAAGTGAGGAGTACACATAGACATAAAGCATTTGCATTAGAAAAGTTGAGGAGAGTGCCACGTGGCACATAGGCTTTCTTTCGCACGCCTTTTAATATATTTGTATAAATGTTTCACTACAATTTTGATTGATATTTGAATTGAGTTAGCTCTTTAAAGAGTATCATATATGCAATAATAATTCATCCTTTTGGATAATTAAATAGTAAAAATGTTGAAATGAAATTCTTTTGAAAATTTAAACGATGATTGTACTTCAAGAATAGAGACAGCTATTGTTTTCCTTCAAAAAAAAATATAACTTCCTTTGTTAATTCCATATTACTTGCAACATTTGTTTATCCAGGTTAAAGATCATCAACGTTCAATAATCATATTTCTCACTGATATAAACAAAAAAATTATCATGTAATTATCATATTAGATTTGTTTCAATAATGTATATAAATTTATATATCAGCTATAACTAAATTCTACTAATATATAATCATAGATGTAAAAAGCGTGTCCTGAGAAACCATGAAAATGAAAATAATTGCATCTAGATTAGTAAGGACGGAGTATATAATATACACAATAGTTACGAAAGTCGCTGTAGACAAGTTGACATGAACAATGGTGGAATTGATCGAGTAATCGACTAACAAAGACTTGTAATCACTAATTAATGTATGTAGAACCAGTTCAAAGTGGGAAGATCATGAGCCACTTCTATATGTCTACATCTCCAGCTTGGTGGCCGGCAAAAAGATGTTAGAAACAACCTATCAATTTTTCTAAACTTGGTCAGCAAAATACAGGCCACATCAAACATGTTGGAAGTCCCGTACTAATTATTAAGATTATTCCTACAATAAAATAATTATGTATGTTTTAAGGACATAAAAAATAAATATTTTATAAAATATTAACATCATTTTATTAAAAAAATTAACTAAAGTATGTGAAATAGGACAATGCAACTAAAACAAACAATGAATATCGAATTTCAGGGTCATGTGCGGTAGTAGTATATACTTTGCATACCTTCATTGACGAACATGAGGATATATATAATCTGCTAGTATCACTTCCTCGAGTTTGGATTTAGAAAGTGATGAACAATTGATAGCTCACCAGTCACATGCTCAAATACTTAAGTGGATTCTTTATGACATATTTGATGTATGGATAAGTTTAGTAAACTTACTTGACGGGTAATTAGTAAATATATGTCATAAAAATTATTTTACGATATAGTATATATATATATATATGAAGAAACTTGTAGTATATTTGAATTTTGTGGGTAAAATTTATTTATACACCATTCGGATAAGAGAGGGTAGGGTTCCCCTACAAACCATTCACGCGAAAATTGATTATTGTGCTTATAAGGTTCGAACTATCTATGGGGGCATTGTGCTTACACGGTTCGAACTATCTATAGACGAGGAATAATAAGCCTTTACTTTGACTTTTCTTTTTGTTTCGATTTAACGATGGAACAAAAATCACAACCTTTTTCATTCTTTTTTCCACCCAACAAATTCTATTTTTTAATCCCATAAGGTTTAATAAAAATTCAATTGACCTTTTAATAAAATTGCCATGTTCAGTGTGTGACTGCGATTCATAGGCTACTTATTAGAAATTATTTTGTGGTACGGAGTATATCAAAGTCTTTATTTTTTGTAAATAATGTAAAATGATTCTAATCAAACTAACTCCAACATTAACAATTGTTACCTTTCCTGAGGAAATATTTTAGGACCATCCTTCAAGTAAAATGTTGTGATATCTTTCGCAGCATATAGAGGGCGATTATAGTCATCTGGTGCAGTTAACATGGCCGTAATCAACCCTCCCGTGCTTGTTCCTGCTATCACATCAAAATAATCTGCTAGTCTTACTTCCTCTCCATCCAACTCCTACAGAATAATCATTATAACCAATCAACCTGGCATCATATTAATTGATTGTTTTTTGCGGGGTAACTATGCATCACATTATATCTCAGGAGTGCTTTTTTGAACATATTATGAACGTAGTAAATAGTATGTTGATTTCGTATCTGAAATTATTGTGCACATGTACACTACACATTGCACTTTCTTAGTTACTTTATGGTTCATTATTATTATTAGGATTGTTGAAACTACCTATTAAAACACTTTTTTTAAAAACTACCTTATATTATGTTTATTTTAAAACTACCTGTGTGGAAAACTTTAAAAGACTACCAAATTCGATTTACTAACTATGATTAACTTCTCCTCCAATTATCCCTCTAATATAAGATTATGAAATACACCCTAATTCGTACGTTATAATTATGATATCATCCTTTTTGATACTTGATGCTCTATCTCTAATATACATGTGGAGAGACACCTTTTTTCCTCAAAAGTATCCCAAAACAAACCGGCTAAAAGTGTCTAGTGAGCAAGCTTGACACCATCATAAACCTTTTTCTCATCATCACGACATCAATTCATGACCCAAACCATTTTGCTTTGTTACTTATGAAGATTAATTGGTGAGCAAGGTTGGGGGAAATTACAATGATTTAGGGGGTATTATAGTTAAACGCTGCTGTGGAATTAAAGAGGGGTTGGGTATTTAGGGGGTATTTGTAATCTTATATTAGAGTGATAATTGGAGGAAATGTTAACCTTTGTAATTATTTGGTAGTGCTTTTAAGTTTTTACTTATAGGTGTTTTGTAAAATAAACATGTATAGGTAGTTTTTTAAAAAGTGTTTATAGGTAGTTTCTAACATTTTTCTTTTTTTTATTATTTTTTATTATTTTTTTTTTATTTTTTTTTTATTATTATTATTATATTATTCATTAGGAGTAGGTCTATGCAGGACTGTAGCCTCCAAATTTATTGTATTTTTACAAATGCATAGTTTTACAAGGTATCAATGATAACAAATTAACAAGATAGAAATTTCATAGTCCTCATATTTATGCTAAATTTTAAAAATGATGTCCATATATGGCCTATAACAGTGTCTTTCATGCTAGGTCAAATTTGTTAGGAACCTAATTTTCCTTATTCATATCAAAATAATATTGTTCGATGTGATATGCACGATACACATACTAAATGAGTGAGAGAGATGAATGGATATATAGGAGATATGTAAGTAGTATGATTATGTTTTATGTACCTGAAGAAGTCGCTCAAGAAAAGCAAGAATGACAGCGGGAATAATGCCTCGAATGCCACCACCGTCGATGCTAAGGATTGTGACCAATTTCTTCCTGTTGTAGTAATTGAAGGATGGAGGAGAGCTTTGTAAGTTGGTCATTTTTAGTATTATTTCTCAAACACCAACCTAATTAACGGAGCAAGAGAGAAAGAAAGAGAAACAACACACCATAACCAGCTTAGCAAAAATCGTCTTCTTAATAGCCGCGAGACTATTATATTATATAATATATTCACACTACTTCCTCCATTATATTCTTTGTTATTCCTACACTGTGGACTGGTAAGCTAACTATTTAATTTTAGGAGGGATTAATTGCTGGAAGCAACTATACATGCATGCCATACACTTAACAAATTTAATTTTAAATTTTGAACTTTAGAAAACTTAAAGACGATATGTATATATGATAGTGACGTGTGTGCGTGTCGATTATGGGTCTATTTGGTGAAATTAGATGTTGTAGCAGTTGTAGTTGTTGGGTAGCTATATATTAGCTCTTTAACTCTCTAGCTATTAGCGATTAGCGTTTAAAGTAGTTGTTTGAAATTAAATATTTTGTCTCTTATATATATATATAATATATATATATATATATATTTGTATGTGTGTGTGTGTGTGTGTGTGTGTTGGGGGTGGGTGGGTGGGTGGGGGTGGGTGTGGGTGTGTGTGTATGTGTATGTATAGTTGATTAGTGTAATTAGTATTTAGTAGTCAAATAAGGAGCTAATGATTAAAAACTTTGACAGTCATTTATCAATAAGGACGACATATGCTAGAGCGCAACATTTGACAATAAATTAACCAAAACCTCTCATCCGTATTATTCTCCTTATTCTAGATTTCAACCTCTCTAAACTCCGACAATCTGACTAGCTCATACATACACACACACACACACACTCTCTCTCCTTCTTCTTGAAAGGTATAGTGTATGTCTTCTCTCCTTCTCCTTCACGGTGTCCCACCGCCTTCTTCTCCCCAATCGTGTCCAAGTCTAGTGAGAGAAAATTGAAGGACATTTTTAAAATTGTTCTAATCTATGTATATTGTTGATTTTGAAGGGTAAGTCTTCCACAAACATGCATGCATTATGTGAATATCATCAATATAAATATAAGAAAATAGCTTCTGCCACATGCCACTCATCAATAAGAAATATATGAAGGCTGTTCTATTTGGTCTTACTATCCTCCTTTGAACTCTTCGTGGCACTGGAAAAGTCTTTTGCGCCTTCGTCCTATTTTTAAGAAGGGATTGCATTGGCAATTTGGCAATGGAGTTGATATTTCCTTTTGGTATGATAGTTGGGTGTATGCTACCCCTACTGCTTCGCTAATTAGCTGTCCTTATAGTTTTGACGAAATGTTGGTTAGTGACTGTCTGACTAAGCAATGGAATGTTGAGTTTCTTAATGATGTTCTTCCCCCCGAGTTATATTTTGGGGGTTTATATCCCTTCTAGTGACCGTCGGGATAAATTAGTTTGGGGGCTTAACCCCGATGGCTTAGATTCGGTCAAGTCAAGGGTGAAGCTTCTTCAAAATTTGGATCATCCTGTCTCTTCGAAGGTGGGTTTTAACTGGATTTGGCAATTAAATGTCCCTCCTAAAATTAGATTTTTCTTATGGAAGGTGTGTGTTGATGGTCTTCCCTCCAAGGCCCGGCTGGAAAAAAGTCATGTCTTTATGCCTCAAGATTGTGTTATGTGCGGCTTTCATTTGGAAGACTCTCACCACATTCTGTTTGACTATCCGTTTGCTCATGATGTTGCTTATAATTTAGCTTGGTCGGGTGGGTGGCCTTTGATACCTGTTGTTAATAGTTTGCACTCTATGGACGCTAATTTTGCTAACTTTAGGGATATTGTTAGTATGGATGATATTTGTAAGTTGGCCATTATCTGGTGGCATGTCTGGTTTGCTAGAAATAAAGTGATTTTTCAGGATGAGGGGGTTTCGTTTTTTTAAGTCGGTTACCCTTATTAGAAACTTTGCGAGAGATTGGTGGGTTTTTTTGGATTGTGATCAGGATTCTTCTTCTCATGATGGGATGCCTTGTTGTAGCAAGTCGGGTAAAGGGTTGAGGATTCCTCGGGATGTTTGGTGGGTTAAGCCTCCGCAGGAGTTTATTAAGGTGAATTTTGATGCTTCTAACTTCTAAGTTACAAGATGGTAGGGCTCGTGTGGGTTTATTATTCGAGATTTGATTGGTAACATTAATTAGTCTTATGGGTGCTCTCTCCCTTCATAACAATGTTTCTATTCTTGTTGCTGAGGCCTGGGGTATGAGAGAAGGGGTTCGTGCTGCTTTAGCTCTTGGTATTAGGAATCTGTGCATTGAAGGAGATAATCTTGTAGTCATTAACTCTCTTCGGAAGACTTAGAAAGTCCTTGGGAGATTGATCATTTAGTGTGTGATGCAGGTGCAAATTTGCTTCACTTTGGGAATGTTTCTTTCTCTCATTGCTACGGGGAAGCCAAATAGGCAGCTGACTTCCTGGCCCACAAAGGTCATTCGTGTCGTTCTCTTCATCACTGGTTTGAACTTCCTGATCTTGTTTTTCTCTCTAACATCCGTAAGGATGTTTTAGGTTGGTCCTTTCCTAGGGGCTAATCTAGGTTTTTTTCTTTAAAAAAAAACTCACTCAAAGTAAGTGGCACATGTCTTTGTACCATAAATATCACATGTGTCATTGCAGCAATCATTCATAGGCCATGTAGAATCATTGTAAAAAAAAGACAAGTAAATTAGTAAATATTTTTTCAATATAAAACATATACAATTACATATGATGATTCTATAAATAGCGAGAATAAATCCTTTGATTGTAGCTAATTACAACCTTATTTTTTGTAACTAAAACCCTTGTAACCTTATAATTCTATACCCCTATACCCAAAACCCTAAATCCTATAACCCAAAATCCTTAACCTAACTTATACACTAGAACCCTCCTTAAACCCTATAATATTATAACCCTATACTTGGACTCTTCATTTCACCTCAAGCCTCAAGTAAACCCTTGTAACCAAATAATTCTATACCCCTATAATGTTGCTTGGACTCTTTATTTCACCTCAAGCCTCAAGTACCCGTGTCAGATCCTCGGCACTCGGACATGTGTGCGACACTTGGACACTTTGTTTCGGGCCAAAAAATTGAAAAGGTTCCAAAAACACTCGGACACATGCATACTCGTGTCGGACATGGGTACCCGAGTCTGAGCACCATAGTTCTAAATCATATAACCCTAGTGAATATAAGTTAGTGAGTCTGATAGAAAAGGGAATGCAAGCGAAGGAAGTGCTTGAAGTGGAGGAGAAGAGTCAGAATCCAGTAGATGAAACTTATGCGTACAGATACCACCTAATGAAGAGCATGCTTCCAACGTGCAGTCATAATTGCTAGATTTGGGTAAACTCCCTTGATTATAGTGTTTCCATTGATCGTATTATATAGGTTACAACTTACAACCTAAAGGATATCCTAACAATAGTAGGAAACTTAACTATAGTAGAATTGTTATTCTACAAACTATATCCAAATACAATATATAATCCTAGTATATTTCATATCCTATCACACCCCCACAGTCGTAGCGGGAGGAAGGCGAACGCTAAGATTGGAGTTAAACTCCAAGAATAAATGTCACGGAAGGCCTTTTGTGAATATGTTAGCAAACTGATACCTAGTAGGAACATGCAAAACACATACATGACCAATAGCAACCTTTTCCCGAACAAAATGAATGTCCATCTCAACATGCTTGGTGCGTTGTTGTTGTACTGGCCTCTCAACCTCCATATTCTACATCTCCCTTGGGAGTCTGTCAAATTCGCGATGCCCAATTCAAATTCGCGAGGCCCAGTTGAAGATTCTCGAGCGTCGCCGCGATTCGAATCTTGATAAAGGTAAAATTCGAACTCCTGGGTCGACTTTCTTTAGAAATTTTGTTACCCTCTTTGAATTTGATTGAACCCCTTCTGTGATTGATGGAAATTCGGGGCTTAGGGTTGATGGGGAGAATTCTGGGGTTGATGAGAATTCAAGGTAAAACTCATCTCTTCCCCGATTTGAACCCCTTCTATTTTCATTTTTTTGTAATTTGGTTTTCGTACACCATCTGATGTTAGGGTTTCTGTTATTTCAATTGTTGATATGTGTTTTGATGTTTTATTTTCCTTGTGTTTGTTTGTTGTATATTTGCTTTTTTTAAATTTTTATATTTTTGGAATGAATGAGATGAATAACTGGAAAAAGAAAGCGATAACATTAGGAATGTCGTGAAATTTTTGCTGGTGAGGCTTATATATAGCACTTTTACGCATTGATGAATAATTAGAGTTAGTATAGATGAGAATTTTGAAGTGCAGATGCTACTGCTGCTGTATACTTCATCTGGAGAAGTAGAAATGATTCTCTTTGGAAGCAGCAGGTCCCTAATATTCCTAATCTGATTAGGGATATGAAACATGAGATTAAGCTGAGAATTCGTGTTGTGATGCCTCAGAAAGTTGCTAGAGCTAATATTAACTGGTTTAATGTGCTGTAAGGTTCTGAATCTGCTTTCAGCATGTTTGTTTTAGAATGCTGCTTGGGTCTGGGTCTGTTTTCATTCTAATTGTATTAGAATGTTGCCCTTGCCGCTTGCTTGAGCGCTAG